>LS541148.1:3612-22728 GCA_900490775.1 Pristionchus maxplancki | reverse complement strand
TCCCCCCCCCCTGCTGCACCCCCCCCCCAACCGATTCGACAACGTCGACGAACCTCCGTTTCCATGCTCACCCATCATGATATTCTCTGTGATACCGTCTCCATAACGGAATAAATATTGAATTGAATTGAATTGAACGGCCATTAGAGTGGATCGCAAACTTTCTAAATAATGATGTCATTGTCATTTGTGGAAATTAGCTCTTCACTGTTGTACAGGATGCAACACCGTATAACAGAAGGATGCAACACCGTATAACAGAATACTAATGCAAAATAAGAAATAAGATACAAATAAGTCGAATAATACCTGACAAAAGGGATAATAAGTGAGTATCGATACACGTGGTCTTATTATGAGGAATAGCGGGTGTGAAATATTTATAAAGAGTAACATAAATTCGGTAAATCTAAACATATTCATGGAAGAAGCGGCGAGAAGAAGACGATCGATGGAGTACAAATTAGACGCGCCTCTTCGATTTCAGAATCTGGCCTCGGCTTCGTGGCGTTGATGGTGACGGAGGAGCCATCTGAAGCAGATTCATTTATTATTTTTGACAAGGACTCTCTCCATTCCCCACGCTCTCTCGCTCTGTCTGTCTGCCGAGAGAGTGGGAAGAATGGAGAGACAAGTTTCATTTTCGAAACGACAACTCACCAATATTTGATGGACAGCACCGTCGGCATGTCGTCGATTCTCTGCGACCCTTTTATACCTCCTCTTGAACTGATCGAAGTCGGAGGCGTGCGCCTGAAATATTCAATAAATAAAACATTCTAGAACGAAGCGTATTTGTGGTATAGCTATTGCTAAAAAAATAGTATAATAAAAAAATAGGATCATGTGGTCAAATTATTCAAGATTCCATCGTATGAACTCATAATAATAGCGACTTATTAATCATCTCCCGGCTGGATTCGAATCGTCGGGTTCAGCACTCAAGCCCAACTCGCTACCGGCTGCGCCACGACAGCTCATTGGCGGTAGGTCAATGATGCTCTCTATCAAACAAACCGAAAACCTCTTCCCTTTTACACTCTCAAAGGAAATCTCGTACCTCTCTCAAATGTTTGATCAAGGCCTCTCTGCCCTTGTACAGCCTGCCGTCGGTCGGACAATGTAGACACACGCGACTGTCTGGAATGGAAAGAATTGTTAATGACAATTTCTCATTATCACAAGGGCTTTCTCATTGTCATTTTGTCACAATTTGTCATTCGCTAGGATGAAAAAGATGGCCTAATTTGTAGCATGGGAGCCTATACAAAGGATAAGAACACCGTTGATGCTGCTTAATTGTACAATCTCTCCCATTTCGCGCGGCTCTCTCGCTCATTCCGAGAGAGCATTGCGGGCTGAGAGGTCCGAGGAGATTTGAGGACACTCACCATTTCTGATGCCCTCCACTCCAAGATTCTTGCCCACAAATCGCTCGACCTCGCAGAGCGTCTTGTTGGTGGCAGAGAAGAATAAGTCGTAGTGGAACTGCAATAGTTGGATTTTGTTTAAACAATTCACCATGAGTGATGTTTCTGTTTCGAAAATGGGTCAGACAAGGAGTGAGCACTCACTCTCTGGTAGTGAACGACTCTGCTCGATCTGCAGCTTCCGATGTGCTCGAGGCATTGAGGGCACCTTTGCTGGTCGTTGCGGCCCGTCCAGAAATCGGCATCTGAATAGAAAGGGGTGAATCCAATCCTGAGATGAAATATCTGGACAAATTGGGTAAATAAATAGAAATCGTGGTTACTGAAGAGGAGAAAATGGAAATAACTGCTAAGGAAACAACTGAGAGTAAAAGTGGGTGTTGAATTAGTAGAGTGAACTTACCAGTCCATTCGTCCGCCTTGCTCTCTTTCGATTCCTTCGTCTTCTTCTTCTCTTTCTTTTCTTTCTTCTCCTTCTTGGCCGCGACTGTCTCCTGTAATAAGATGACAAGATGACTGATATTCAGTGAAAACAACCGTGATACGGCTCCTTTCCCTCTTCGAGCTTTTCTTGCTCTCCCTCTTCTCCTTCTTCGACTTTTTCACAGAGATTGTCTCCTGCAATGAGGTTATTCACTGAGCAACGTAAATTTTGTTTTCTCAAAAGAGTTTCCTCACTTCTTTATTCTCTTCTTCCTCATCATTACGGCTCCTGTCCCTCTTCGTTCTCTGCCTCTTCTCCTTCCTATCTTTTTTGGCAACGACTGTTTCCTGTAATACGATTATTTCACTTTGGAAACCTCAAAATTTAAATCGAAAAAGAACAGTCTTACTTCTCCCTTCTTTTCTTGCTCATCATTTCGGCTCCTTTCCTTCTTTCCGCTTCTCTTGTCCTCCCACTTCTCCATCTTCGCCTTTTTCACAGAGACTGCCTGTAATGAATAATGGTTTATTTCCATTTTTTTTAATTCTGATAATTCTGTTACCTCCTCTTCCTTCTCTTCTTCCTCATCATTTTCATCATTTTCATCATCTTCATCGCTATTTTGGCTTCTCATAACAGAACGACTGCGCGATTTCTGCATTTTTAGTTCCCGCAAATATTACGAAAACGTCAAAATCGAATTGCCAATGTGTTCGCAAAATGACTGGAAATGCAATCAAAGCTAGAAACGAACCCTGCAACGGCTCATTTCCCTCTTTGCGTCTCTCTTTCTCTCCTTCATATCTTTCCTCTCTTTTTTGGCCACGACTGTCTCCTGTAATAAGATTATTTCATTTTGAAAAAATTGTAATTTGAAATAGAAAAAAAGAGCTGCCTTACTTCTTCATTTTCCTCTTCATCATCATTTTTATCACTTCTCTCCTCACAATTTCTTTTCACTACAGAACGACTGCGCGATTTCTGCATTGAATTTACCTTGTCCGCAATAATTACGAAAATTTCAAAAATCGAATTGTCAAAGTATTCACAAATTGCCTGGACATGACAAAATAGTAAAACTAACCGTGCAACGACTCCTCTCCCTCATGGCGCCTCTGCTGCCCTCTTTCTTAGGGGTTAGAGCATCAGCCAGGAGCTATAATTGAAATATTCTCAAATCGAATCTGTTTGATTTCTTTTAAAAGATCAATAATTGATTTTAAAAGTACCTTGAGAGTCTCCTTTCCGTCGGTTTTCACAGATCGTTCGATCGTCTTCCTCGGTTTGAGCTCTTTCTGAAATTGATTGTTGAGTTTTTTTTATTGTTCATTCTTTTTGATTAGAATTGCATTTGTATTATCTTCACAGATCACCAATTGATTTTTAAATTACCTTGGGAGTTTTTCTTTCATTGGTCGCTGCTCGCTCAATTTTCTTCTTCGGTTTGATCTCTTTCTGAGATTAATAATTTTTGTTTTTATATTTTAGCCTATTTGAATTGAATTGCATTTGTACTGTACCGGTATCTAGGACTAAAAAGTTCGATTGACAGATATAGTTTCAGCTCAGTAATAGATTTTTAAAGTACCTTGGGAGTTTCTCTTCTATCGGCCCTCGGAGTTCGCTCGATCTTCTTCCTTGGCGTGAGCATTTCCTGAAATCAATTGTTGTTTTTGTTATTGTTTAGACTGTTTGATTAGAATTACAATTAGGTTTCTTTGACCACAAAATACCTTGGGAGTTCTCTCTCTTTCTCTTCCATCCGTCCTCGCTCCTCGCTCAATCTTCTTCCTTGGTTTGATCTCTTTCTGAAACTATCGTTTGTTTTGCCTACTTCAAAATCCAAAAACTACAGTACCTCTAGAAACTACCGTAACCTTATTTGAGCAAGATACCGTAACCTGAGTAAGTACCGTACCTTAGCAGCAGCAGGCGCCTTCTTCTCCTTCATCCAAGCAAGGAATTGCTTCTGAAATGAGGAAAATTACAAACAAAGATCAAAGATCAGAAGTAAGAACCTTTGAAGAGCTAAAATATTTTTTGCCTTTTTTCGTACTTTTCGAGCAAAAATAGTAATAATTTCGTTCTAGAAGAAGCAAAAACTGGAGGTCATCTCTAATTTCAACGCATGGTCCGAGAAACTCGTTCGCAGTCTGAATTGTTAATCATCTACCAGAGTGGGACTCGTACCAGCGTGGTCCTGTTTGCAAGACCATCGCATTACCCACTGCGCTATCACTATAATTATCAGCAGGGGTCACACAAATCTCATGATGTGCACCTTCACCAGTCAGACAGGGCGAGAGAGCGCGCGGGATGGAGAGAGTCCGACTCACTTTCTTTGCTGCACTGCACGACCCGAGCAGCTGCAGCAACTCCTGATCGATTGATGGTGCCTGAAAATGGTAGCTGATCGAATTCTTCAACTTCTCATCCAACACCCAGATATTCTAGGTTGCATCGTTTCCAATAGAATCTGCCACGTCATATGAATTCCGTCAAGAACATATTTAAATTAAAATCTCTCCAGATGAACTCACCTCATTGTCATTGCTTCCTCCAGACTGAGGCTCTTCGTCTACTCTCATCTCAATATCTCCGGCCTCCTCTGCCACTTCCGGCGCCTCTTCAGGCCTTACTGATCTTGCGCGCTTTGCAGTCCGCGAAGACTGAAATGTTATGTGTATCCTGATTAATCGCATGATAATATCTGCATTAACTCACCTCTGCTGTCCGCTCTTGTCGTTGCACGTTGGCTGCAGGACCTGCTGCTGCTGCAGCCGGTCGGGCTGCGGGCGTCGCAGCAGCTGCAAGGGCTGCAGCAGCGGCTGCGCCCGCCGGCGACGCCATCCACGATGCGAACGTCATCATGCAGGAGGCGATGTCAAAGGCGGGCGCGGCGGGCTGCAAATTATCGATATTTTTTGGGTCAGAGAAGCGAGAGAGCACGGGAAAGTGAGAGACGCGGAGAAAAATTTAACTGGATAGAGTCTAACCATGGCTGGAGCAGCCGGGGGCGCCGTCGTCTCCCTGGCTGGCGTGTGCTTTCTCGACACAGCTATCTGCTCTTTCCGATCGAGACACGAGGAGAGCGGGGTGGAGGAAGTGTTGGAGCGCTTCTGAAATACGAGTGAGTGAAATATCATGCCGTAATCAGGAATTGAGTGAAAATAGAGGGGATTCTGCGAAAATGTTGTAACCTCTGTTACAATGCCTTATCGTAAGTGACCTTGCCTAAGAATAAAATAAATAAAAAAAATTACCGCTAACCTTCTTTGCACGCTTCTCTTTAAGGAATTGCACTTCCTCGTCCTCTGGCTCTTCTTTCTTGACTCGGAATTGATCCATTCTGGAAGTGCTCGAATTGCTGGAAACAATGGAATATTTTCGAGCAAAATGACGAAAAGGCGTTAAAAAGGAGGAGTTTTGGTCCAAATGCCCACTGGTGGCCATCAAAGGTGCGCGTCTGTTGTGGTTTCTAAAGAGAGTGGCAAAAATAGGGAGGGGGAGGGAGTCAAACGATGACTCTTTGGAGTGGCAAGAGACTATTCAAATGTTGACTGCCAGAGAGAGCGGAAAGGAACAGTCATGGGTCAGGGGGAGGATTGGACGCGTCAGTTTTGATATTCGGCAGGCAGGGAGAGTTACGGAAGAGAGGTGAGGAGAGGGTCTTAAAGCTAGATCGGACCTCTAGACGGCAATAATGGTCTAAAATGCGCTCGAGAAAGAGTAGGTGCGGCCACAGGGTATATCATAGAGGTAGAGGCGATCGAAGCAAGAATTTGACATTGGGAGATCCAAATTAGTGGCCGATGAGTGAGGAGATAGGAAGTTTGGTGCCCGAATGAGTGTAAACTAGCAGAGACAATGAGAGATGACACACAGATGAGAGAGGCTGACCATTATTCATTCCCACCCTGACCAGATGCCTAGACGTGAGGAGTAGAGATGGCTTGTCAAGAAATGGTTCTCTTCATTCTACACGCACTCTCGCCTCGCTGCCCGGTGAGAGAGCACGCAAAATGAATAGAATCATTCCCTAGTAAGGAGGGGAGGAGGGATAAGTTACACTGATGGGGCGCAGTAGCCATTTAGTGAAGTATCTTGCGCAATTGTCCACTAATCGTAAAGAATCGTTCTAGAAGAGTATCGATCGGTGCCAGAGGAATGCGCAAAATATGTCACTTCTAGCCTGATTAGTAGGCTCAACATTTCAGTATCGGGTAGAGTTCGTAGTAAGTGAAGAATGTGAGATAATCAAAGGAACGGAACAGATCTTCGCAGGCTATTTAATTATGCTATCTAACTGGGGAGTAAGAGAAAGCGAGGGCTGTAGATACAGATCAGAATAAATGCCGGACACCCAGAATGGTGAGAGCGCGGTATCACAAAGAGAACAGACGTGCCTGTTCTTGGCAGCTAATCTGATATTGAGTTAGAATTGTCCCACTTTCTCCATTTCCCACGCTCTCTCGCCCTGTCTGATCAGTGAGAAAGCATGCGGTTAACGAAATAAGGCGCCAATTAATCAGGTGAGAAGTGGATTATATAAAAAATGGGAATAAAGAGAGTGGAAGATATGGAGTTTTTACAACACGGAGTGACACTGCATTCTTCAAACTTCCAACCAAAGCAAATCACGCCCATCGGGAGCCGAACCATCAACCCTCGGATATCAAGGCAGAATCGATACCGACTGCGCCATGGATGCTGTGGTCCTGCTGCGGCGAAGCGGGCTTATAATGAGGGGTGTGACGTCATCACAACAGGATAGGAGAGTCAGATACTGTAGAAAGATACTGTCTCTGAATCATTACTGTAATCAAGCGGAGCGCTAATGTCTTTAGTCTACATAATTCACTCTGATATTATAGGTAGTGAAAGAGAGAATACATCGTATCATCGTTGTAAACAACCCTTCGTTTCCATGGATATCATCTCTTGATAGGATGGATAGGGGAGGAGATGGAGAGGTGCTTCCTCTCATTGCTATAGTCTCTTTCCTTGAGCTTCAGATTTTATTGCTCGTGTTTGCTTATTCCTTTCATCGAAGTAAAAATTGCAGATTGTCCTATCTACGCTAGGACACTCAGTCGGAATTCGGTCGAGAAATGAACTATTACAACAACGAGACTGGTAGATCGAGAAAGTACCTATGTCCACGTAAAGAATCCGAAGTATCAAGCACGTGAGTAAATTCGAAGCCGTTATTTCATTATTTTCGCTGCAAAGATGTTATTATAAGATTTAAATCACGATATTTAGGTTGCGGAATTGAAAAGGCGAGATGGAAGGGATTCTTCATCATCACGCACACTAGCGAAGAAGATTTGAGTGACCAATTAGTATACGAAAACGTACAATAAAGATAATAAATGTATTTTATAATGAGAAAATTGGTCAAGATTAGCGTGAAATCGGTTTCGCACAGTTGGAAAACTATTTTACACGTAAAACTTCATTCCACTACAAACACAAAAGAAGGCGTGATACAAGAAGGAAAAAGTGGGTCATCCTGGTCCCTTTCTTCCGATCTCTAGGTACGTTCTGCAGTGTAGCGCCAATGTGGCACAAATGCAGAGATGGCACATTCAGATGGGTATATTCAAATCACGCCCACCGGGAGTCGAACCAGCTACTAGCTGAATGGTAGTCTAGCATGTTACCAATTGAGCCATGACAACTGTGATACATCCGCGTCTATTTCATTCTTCTGTATCTCGTTTTCTGATCTTTTAGTCAGTGACAGAAGGAGATAAGATCACACTCTCCACGCAGTTTCCTTGGATCTCGTGATAGGATGAGATGGATTGGGGAGGAGAGAGATGCTTCTATTCATAGCTGTAGTTGCCTACTAGCAGCCTTGACGCATATCCCTTTGCTGGCCTTCAACGAAGCGTGGCGCGTGGATGCGGTTCGGGTGCTGATCGCAGAGCCGCGTTGTCGACTGGGCTCATATGCTCTCGAGAACATTCTAGAGGATGTCGCAGAGACAGTGCACAAGAATAGGTACAGGAATAGGACGAATTTGTCGCTTACTTATTGCCATCGGAACTGCACCCCGGAGTGGCTGATGGGTTCCGTTGAGTTCGGTTGGGGGATGAATATTGTCACCGACTAGCGAGGCAATGGGTGTGACATCCCGATTTTGTGAGCATCAGTAGCCTCATCTCCATCACCTCATATCGCCTGTTTAAATGTACAATCTCGTTGATTGGTTCCGCATTTCTCCATTGCATTCGTCATGTCACTTCCACTCAACGATATTCTCCACTTGAATAAATATGAGAAGCCTATCGTGTTTGACGGTGGAATGCTGTGAACCGCACGCTTAAGTCGTTTCTCGAAAATTGACGATGCATCTTGTTTCGAACGCTGTCCCGAGTGCAGAGACGGGGTCCAAAACGCCCATAACCAGACGGGCGTCATTTCGTTCGCATGTTTGCTGTTGATCCACAATTAGAGAACGGCAGCTACCAGAAATCGATATCGGGGAAGGGTCAAGTATAAACAGATCGCCATTTTAGTGGGATTTGGATTCTTGTTCATTGGTTAGTGCGCCAAATCAAAAAGCGGCTAGTGTGGGAGCCTCGAAAAGTCTCCATAGAATAAGTCAATGCTTGATGCTGATAATAAAAGAGAGACTCTGCCGCTCCTCTCTCTCGTCTAGTGGGACAGTCCTTTGAGCAACAGTCTCCACTCTCTTCTACTCGTCAATGCTGATCTATTGCTATAGTTTGTGCGCAGTGTTTCTCTCGTCTTCAAAATAAATCCGTAAGTTTTTAATCATCATTCTTGCTCATCATCCCACCATGAAATTTCACTGGTAATATTGATCACAGATGATTCTGCACGATTACCAGCCAGCCAATTAGATTACGACCATGTCAGATTCCAGAGAATTGAATAGAGGCACTCTCAGGGAACTCACTCGCATCCATTCGTTCTTCTTCCTGGCACGGGCCCTATCGCTCGTCTATCCTCGAATGAAAAGGAGGAACATATCAATCTCACCAATGATGCGATCAAGTCGCAGGCAAAGTACCAGGACATTGGGTGTATAGGTCACCGTATTATGCCGAATAATATTTAGATTCCAGAGATGCTCGATCTGAATTCTACCGCAAAGTGAAGGTGATAATCAAGAATGGGGTTGCAAAGACCAGACCTGAAACTGTGACGGAGGAAACTCATCGGAAAGTCGAGGCAGATATCGTGGAGATGGGGAAACATCAGGTATAGATTTATGATCCGTCCCAGTTGAATGCAGAGGTCATTTGCAGGTCCTCACTGGTTCAATGGAAGTAGAGAAGAAAGAAGTTATGAACTGTGTGGACCGATCAGGCCGCATTCTCCCTCAGTCCCGATGATCTTGCCCTCTCATACGCATCCACTGCCCCTTCTCACTTTTCTCAATCGCTCCTTTCCCGCCCTTTGATCACTTGAGATCTCTCTCCGTTCCCTCTCCCTTGACCATTGACTGCTACTCGGTGACTCACTTAGACGTGAACATTGCACTGACAGTCTGTTACGAGTGTTGTGAACGAACTTTGCTCTCGCATATCAGTATGAAATTACAATGAAGTGCTTCGACTTGAACTTTTCTTTTTCTCTTTTTTCTCTTCTAGGTTCACACAAGAACTGGAACTATGATACTACTTAGACACATAGATGTGATACGGGCCTAGCAGTACCTCCCGCGTGCCCAGTCTTGAAGTCGGGATGTACATCATTTATACGAAGATCAGTATAGACGATGAGTGATTCCGAGAGGACTCCAATTCAGAACTGCCTCTTCCTTTGCGGTATCCGGGACATATGGTAGCTGAAGAAAATGCAGAAAAGAATCAAAGGGAAAACTTCCTTTACCATGTCTCATGCATTCCCTTTTCTCCTTCATTCGTTCGCCCTTTCATTTCCTAGTCACTTGGTCGTTCTCCTATTCGGATTTTGGCGTCACCATTCTAGCTCGTCTATCTGTCCTTGCTTTTGCTTTTCTCACCTTCCTTCTATTCGTCTTCTTCTCATAAGATTGAACAATCATCTTACTCTCTATTCTTGGCCATTGCTCAATCGCAATTCGACTATCTACTTGTCTCATTAGTGTAACCCATCCTCTCATTCACTTCCAACTGTCGCACCAGTTCCTTCTTTTTGTTCTTATTTTCTTGCGATTTTTTTTAAGAATTCACTTTGCAACTACTACGACGTACAGTAAACCCGTCGTAGCCATTACGACGTACAGTAAAAAAAACCCACCCAAAAAACCGGCCCTTCCTCCTTCACTCTATCTTACAACGTCGCAAATCAGACACGCGAAATGGAGAGAGGCAGGGAAGGTAGACGGGATTTAGAGATTTATGGACAGTGAGGGGCAACAGGGTTTCGATCTGGTCGGACTGCTTGACCATCGCTTTATCGGACACGAAAGAAGGAATACAATAGTGGAAAGTGGGGGAGGACTTGAGAAATAAGTTTTCCGAAGTGTATCCATGCAATTCATTTTGTCCGACGGCCTGAGGGTGTCGATGGTGAAACACCGCGATGCGACTTTCTAAATTATGGAAATTCATTACAATAACAATAATTGTATGTACCTTTGTATGAAACCGCGGTGATAGAATTCGCGACCAGGTAACAAGAGGAACATGGCATCAGTCTCATCAGCCGCTCTCTTGTCGAGCTGCAATCATTGATTGTTTTTGAATGCATATTTTCAGTTTTCTTTTTTTTTTCTTTTTTTACCTTTCGACATTGGGCGAAGTAAGCAGCATTGTCGACATCAGAACCATCGTCGTCGTCGTCGTTCTCGTCTGAGTGATCGCTATCGGAGGGGTCATCCATCGTTGACGGAGGAGGCAGAGTTCTCATCCTCCTACGCCGAGGACGGCCATCCAAGCTGCTGTTCGAGTTGTTGCCATCCTCTCGATCACCGCTAGATGGCGAGAACGCTTCGCGAGAGAATCGGATGTCTTCTTTCGCTTTACGAGCGAGTTTGACACGACAGTTCGACATTTGTGGAACATTAAAAATAACGTGAAATTATCATGTTTCTGCAATTATGAGTTCTTTCAGCAGTATTCTTCATTATTATTCATTCACCTGTTTTTCCTTCGTAGAAGAAGGAGATTACCGAGTGTAGATCGGAAAATCTGGAAAAAATTCATTAAAAGTTGAGATGAACTGAAAGAAGAGATAGAAAAAGGGCCGGTGGTCAAAGCCAAAGCGATGCGAGAGTGAGACAACAAATCTGTAGCGAAATGAGAGATTGGGGATGAATTTAGATAAATCAGAGGGGTCGCTCCAAGAGAGATTTTCGAGTACTCACATCCATTGCCCCTCCACCCCTCGTCCCTGCCTCCTTCTCTCTTCTAGTAAACAGCAATTGTCAGTAATCTGGCAAGAGAGTACGCGAACAGGAGAGAGCAAGGGAAGTTAGACAGATTCGAAGAGGATAAATTGATTTATGGATGGTCAAGAGCTCAATCATTTCATCTCTCAACTCCAGAAATGATCATATTTCGAAAGAAAGCCACTTTATTGGAATGATCAAACTGTATTGAAAATTGGTTGATAAATTGGGACTAGATTAGTTAGCCACTGATGGGAAACATGGGAATGAAGAGAGAAAACATTTTCCCGGAGAGAAGAATAAAAAAGAAGCCCTAGATCTCATTCGCTTTCTAGATCGATATAGAAGTAGACGATTATCTGAGTGTGGCGGCGTCATTCCAGAGAAAGGATTGACTGCCTCTCTCACTTTTCCGTGCTCTATCATTTCTCTGATCGAGGAGAGACCATGGTTTCTCCAGAGAGAAAGAGTGAGAAGTGATTGCCAGAAGAGAAGCATTTTTATGTCATTGTCCATACAGAAAACAAAGGAATGCGTGAAAGAAAGATGTTGAACTGTTGAGGAGAGAAAAAAAGAGATCATTGTTTCCAGGCTCTACATGGGCGCATTTCTCGAGAGCGTGGTGACCGCATTGGCGAAGGAGAAAACCGATGTGGCACCGGGGAAACAGCCTAATTGTGCTGGCACGGTTTAGGTGTCCCATAGGCCCCGCCCCTCCTCCCCCCTCTTATCAATTTGTCCAGTCGCATTCTCAGCAAAACGCCCCTCTGCTTGTTCTGACGCCCTCCACTCCTCTTCATCCCATCAAACCAAGGAATAGTACGGTTGCCTCGTTCTGCTCGCAAAATCCTCTCTCATCGTTTTTCCCCATGCCCTTTCCACAGAGTGTAACGATGGTCCTTGCTAAAGATTTCATCAGCTTCTGTCTCCCTTCCCCTCTCCCCCGCTCTCCCTCTGCCATTATGCGTCCTTTGCTCCTTCTCCCCCCTCGACACTTATGATTCATCAATGGCGTCCGACTGTAAAGAACAACTTTGTCCCCTCGTTCCATTCCCCCGCCCTTGTTACAGTCGGACAGAGAGCAGGCGAGGGACCAAATAAGAAAATGGGAGAGGTTACAAAGTCTGATGCGAAAAAGCCTTCGTTGCCATCCATTACCCATCCCCGTTCCCCAATCCTGCCTCTCCCTCCCCCTGCCTTCTTCTTTTCAGTATTCGTCATCTACCCACATCATTGGCTTCCTTCGTCCATCTATCTACTGCTCGGTGATGTTTACGCTAAGATCTTTCTCTTCTTGCTAATACGACTATCTTTTTATCGTTCTTAGTTTCGCCTATTCATTCTCAGTTTTCCCATTCCCCACCACTCCATTCCAGATTCACTGCCCCTCCCCTCGTTCTTCCCTACTTCCCCTCTACACCGTGCAGCACCAGCCATCTAGCATAATCTCTACGAGCCAGTGAGAGGCGTATTGTTCGATCGTGAGGACCATGCATGTTGGTGTCCCCAGGGTGTATGGCTCCTCTTCCCCCTCCCGTCCTTTCCCATAGGGTTTATTATAACTATTCTCTTGTTTTTACTGATTATCTTTCTTATCCCATCCCATGTCGACCTACCTCTAGCCTTATTCATTTCCTGTAGAGATCTATTATACCAGTCCCGGAGTAGAATCTACGTGGTCGTCCCGAGTTTCCCCTCCTCGGTATCCCTCAATGGTCATACGAAGAAAGATGGTTCTGGTAGACGAGATCTCTCCCCCATGCTCAATCGATTATTCCCTCCGCCCTAATACTTCTCTAGTTTCACGTTGAATTCGATCGTTTTTCATCGTTGCATCATTCTACTAACTAAGAAGTTGTTTTCGCGATCTAACAATTTTTTCGTCTCTGTTTTCTGTGCACTTTTCGTAGATAGTTCACCTTTTTGCTCGTTCTCGTTGGCTCCCCTCGGAGTGTGCTGGCACGGCTTAGGTGTCCCATAGGCCCCGCCCCTCCTCCCCCTCTCACCGGCGAACCCTTTCTCTTCTCTCTGACTTGTGAACTGAACACTGACAATAAACGGTTGTTGCCTCTACCGCTGGCAATCTATCTCGGTTACACGGTTACAACAGTAGACCATCGGTGGTCCTTGGTCGGTCTTACGGTCTTAAGGTTACTAGGTACTCTCGGTTACTTATCTAAAGCATTCTACCACTTTACCCCGTTCACTAATAACATCCACTGGGATTCTTCGGATTTCTTCGGATTGCTGGCCTGGCGCCTTACCGACTGCGCCATTCTATCGATTGCGTCACGCGTATCAATCTCGTTACTAGGCATCAAGAGGGGAGGGGGGTCAATGGGGGGGGGGGGGTGTTCCCGACACATAGCTAATCCAGAAAATTTACTCAATAACGACGATTGTCTCATCAATCTCAGGAATCAGAGCCGGCAAAAGGAATCGCATCCCTGTAATCGTGAAATAGTGAAGATGGAGCACACTGTGGCACAATATTTGAGTTAATAAAAGGGGAAATGTGATGTTGTTGACATGGGTTTGTGTTTCAATAGTGGCTTACTGCTGCTCGCAGAAATACTCTAGAGGGAAGTCCCTATGTACAACAAAAGGGTCAGGATCCATACTGCTAGAATAGTTCCGGTGTTGGCAGTCGTCCGGTCCTTTGTGTGAGAATCAGACAACAATCAAATAATTTGAAATTATTTCCGGGGTTTTAAATGAGCCATTGATCAATTTGGATCTTCATATTATTTACATATGTACGCATTTGCTCACAAAATCGCACAGGTTTCCTATTTTGAAATTGTTTTGACAGAGTTGCATTTTGTCATGCCCCTCACCCCCGTCATTGTTGATATTTTTTGTTCACAGGCATTTAAACCCCCATGGGCGCCACTGCTATAGCAAGCGCTCATGGTGGGGACGTTTGTCGGGGCATCGCGCTGTATGCGAATGAGGGGTTTTCGTATGTCCTGGGTCCGCCGTGAAACTTGCGCGCCTTAGCACAAAGTAATAACTAAGGGAAACTAGTCACTCGGGGAGTACGGTCCTCACAGCGCTTCTTATGGCTCGTGAGGGAATGGTACAGAAAACAGAAGCACAAGCAATCCCTAACATAACATAAATAACATAAATAGTGTGCAACTACTGGATCGGGCGCCAGGGGGAGGGGGAGAGACACATCCAGGCCTGAAAAGAATTATTTGATAGTTTATCATCAGAAATTTAGCAGCATGATCTGAAGTAAACTAGGTACATTATATCCCCATCTCCCACTCACCAGGAGGATGCAGCAGCTGCAGCCCGTGCAGCAGGGAGGTGGGAGTGGGGTTGGAGGAAGAGAGAAGCGGCCAGAGAGACGGCTCGCCCTGAACTGCAAATGAAATTATTGATAGAGCTTTATAAAAGTCGGGCGCCAGAATCCTAGGGATCTTACAAGACGATCGATAGTCACGATCCACTCTACTATCAAAGGAGATGCGAAGGAGAGGAAGAAGCGACGAGACGCACCTTCTTATCCAAACTCAAACCAATGTAAATAAATCCTAATCACTCATTCCGGGCTGCATACCCGTAATATCATAATCAGATATCGCCAGTATTAGCAAGAACCATAACGGCTTGAAAGGATATCTAATCAAAATACGCCCTACTAAAATGGTGACACCACATCTAGGTCTTAACCACTCTCTTTCTCTCTTGTCACTCTTCCGGAAACTAAAACGCTCTGATTTCGAAACAGATACTAAACAGTTTCAATGGCTCATTGACCCCAAACGCATCTTCGGGCGCATCGAGATAGGGATATTGACAAGTCAGAACCCCGAGAGTGAAAGATAAGGGTGGAGAGGGGGCAATAAGGGTTAATCAAGGGTCATCCCTGGATGGATAAGGATCGAACAAGAGCCTATTCGTCAAGACACATTCGGCAATTGACAAAAATAAAGTCATTGACGGGAAAAAATAGAAATGGGGAGAAAATACACAAC
Source organism: Pristionchus maxplancki (assembly GCA_900490775.1). NCBI lineage: Eukaryota > Metazoa > Nematoda > Chromadorea > Rhabditida > Neodiplogasteridae > Pristionchus > Pristionchus maxplancki. The sequence continues at coordinate 7,536 of LS541148.1, read as the reverse complement.
AAGAAAAGCTCGGGGGATTGACAAGACCGACCAGTGAGAGGACAAGGGGGAAGAGAGAGGGGGGGGGATAGATCAAGTCATCCACTCCATTCATCGGAAAAAAATCACTTCCTGCAGGACTCCTGATCAAGGGGGCGGGAGACGATGGCTCAAGTTAAAAGATCACGTTAATATTCCCCATTCGTACTATTACGAGGGAGTGTGAAAGAATCAACGGTGCCTATCAACCAAGGAGAGAGCAGCCAATGTCCACCGTACGGACAGAAAAGTGGAAATGGCGAGAATAAATGGAAGAGAACGGGGGAAGTGATGAAAATTTCCTCATGAACAGATTAAGTATCGATTATAAGACGCACGAGCAGCTCCCAGGGTCGTCGCTGACTCGTTACCGACGCGACTTTGAGAGGGAGAGCAGGACTCGGGAGAAGAGCGGCATCTTTCCGGGCCGAAACCCGACGACAAGCGGGTAACGGCCCAAACCCACACTGAACCAAGTTCACCGTGACCTACCATTGGAGATACAGTGCAATCCAGGCATTGAAACCTGTTCGAATTTCAAAGAATACATACATCTCTCACTTTATTATGCGTTGTAACAATTTAAACTATGAAAAAATAGCAAAATTAACGTAGTATTAATATGAGGGAACGAACAGTGAGAAACCAACAAGCGATCAAGGACGAATTCAACAACGAAGGGCGAGTAAATCCCACCCTTATCCTCCCTACTCCCCTCAAACTTCCTTCCCTACACATCATATTCTCCTCGCAGCTGCAGCAGCCTTCTCCATAATGCATCTGTCCATTTCAGACAACCAGTACTGCAGGGCGGGAAGAGAAACAGCCGCGCCGCTGTCACGTATCTTAAACGCATTCGTTCCACTCATACAACTCATCACCTCCATCCTAAATCCTCAATAATCTACGCATACGTTTTGTAATCAAGGATCGCGAGTCATTAACGCGTTTTGTTACTTGAAAACAGTCGATGCATCAGTAAAAGTGTGATCTAACCTTTTTCTCATGAGGGCTGGAGAGGAAGTGGCCGACTATATACTCCTTCGTGAGGGTCACGGAGCAGGCCTCACACTCGAGAACCTGAATAAGATAAGTGTAGCTCTTCCGCCTCTCTCGCGCTCGATATAACTGCCGAGTTACATATCATATTTCATATTTATCCTGACATCAAGGCGATGGGCCTGCAGGAGGTACAATCAATAGGGAGGGGATTGGGATCTTCAGCAATCTATGAATGCCCAAAATTGGGTTCGGCTTAAAGGTATTTCTAATTGTTGAAACACTCACCACGGCAGTGTCTGCCTTGGCGCAGAACATCTTGAACTTCTTCTTCCCACACTGATTATGTTTCAATCGCAGCTGACTAGTCGCCTTTGAGAACGAGATTGCTGTAAATTTATAACTTCATCCATTTTCCCATCTTTTCAATTATTCATCGGGAAAAAACTCACAATCGGCAGTTTCGGGATGGCATAGTTGGAAGATGTTGATGGGATCATTTCCTTCTCCCTCCTCACTCTCCCCTCTTCCTCCACTTCTTCTTCCATCTCCTCACTCGCCACACTCTCCACCTCCTCTTCCTCGAGTAGATCAGCAGCAGCTGCACACTGCTCCATTTTCTGCAGCCAGTACTGCAGAGCAGGACGAGAGACGGCAGCGCCGAGAGCATGAACCTGCAAATTGTTCTATGTATTTCCCATGAACTATCTTCTTCGGCTCTATCTTAATCACAAAACTTCGGAAGCGATGACTAGTTTATGACAACAAATAAAATGTAAATAAACATTTTCCTTAAATGTAAATAAACAAGTTTTGGAGAATTGCTTCACAAAACACGCTGAACCAGTATGAAACATAAATGAAATGTTTTGGCATCTTCGAAAGGAACTATCCCACTCGTTTTGGTAGTACAACATGTATGCGACTTACTTTCTTCATATGCCGCATGGAGAAAAAATGAGGGACGATGAAGGGCTCTTTCAACATTGTCTTGCACACTCCGCACGATACAGTCTAGAAATAGTAATTTTCATTATTTGCAATAAATAATTATCCGGAAAATCCGGAATGAAATATCGAAGCATATCGCCAACATAGATCCCTGAAGAACTCGCCTTTCCGGCGTCAATTTTGAGGCAGTAGTCGGAGAATTCCCCACGTCCGCATATCTGTTGCTGCGTCAACAGTTTCTTCCTCGCATCGTCGAGTGAAATCGCTGCAAAATCGATCAATGTATTCACAATCAGTGCATCCCAACTTTTTGTTTAGCCGAGGCTTTGAATAAGAAACAGTACAGCTAATTATATTTCCTTCGTCATTTTATTTAAACACACATTATTATTATTATTAATTGGAAGGAAGTAATACTTACAATCGGGAGTGTCGGGAAGGCAGAGCTGCAGGAGGTCGAAGGGTCCAGCGTCGCTCGCCGTTGACTGAATGATTACGAGTAGAGAAAATAATAGTGCGGATAATAATTTAGAATACCTTCTTCTGAGCGCTCTCGACTGGCTCTTCTACCTGAGGAACTTCCTCTGACGTCGCTCCAGCCTTCTTCAGGAACGAGTCGAAGTAGCTGAAGAAATTTTGGGAGAATAATCCAATAATCCCCGATGTGTTTTTGAAACAACAAAATTAATTTAGAAGCGATCCCAAAGTAGCCTTTCCTCACCTCGATACTAATTCCATCTTTCCTTTCGCTTCGTCCAATTCTTTCTTGAGATCAGCGTTCTCCCGTTTTAGTTCTTCACGACTAAATAGAAACAACAGCATCAAAATATTATGTTGAACGATATATTGCCCCAAAAGTCTAATTATCGAAACCATTTCTCACCATTCCCTTTCTTCTCTTTTTCTTTCCTTCATCTTCTCCTTTGATTCGTCCAATTCCTCCGTGAGTTCGACGTTCTTCGCAGCTAGCGCACTGATATAAGTGAAATGTAAAGAAACATCTCCATTAGAAGATGTATTTGCACAGAAAAATGCTTCAAAACATATTACCATGAAGATGCAACAATTTCTTGAAATTTAAAATTCATTTGACAAAATGGATCCGAAACTAACTCTTTCATTCGCTCCGACTCCTCCGCATTTCTTCTCGCTTCATCCAATTCATCCTTCAGTGTTTGGTTCTCTTGAGACAGCTCCAACTCAATGTACCCCTTCAGCGTCTCTCGAATGCCTCGCTTCGAATCTGAACAAAATAAATAATCGAGTAATCATTAGCATGCTACTCTATCCGGACTAGATCTGGACTAGAGACAACTAGATCCGGAAAATCGATACCGAGAAGACTCTCAGCTCGTTCCGCGCGTAAGTCGGCCTCGCGAGCAGCACGACACGCACGCTAAATTAACGTTAGCGTTTCTATTCAGTCACTCTAGGAAGAGAAGGTTGCTGAAACTAATCTATCATTCGTAATCCTTCTGTTACTACTTTAATTGTCACATTAAATTGATCAGAGCTATTTAGAATAAACAACTAATGATCCTTTTTCAAAACATTCCGAAGTAGGTGACAGATTCAATGCAAAACTAGCAACCTTCGGTTGCTACGTTCTTCGCCGGGTTGCGTGCAATGGTTAAAATGGCCAACGTTGCGTTGCTCATTGGCATCTTCCCTTGTGAAAGGCTCGTGAGGCCGAGAGCGATCCGAAAAAGTTGCGATGTAGCCACGAAGTGGCGGAATTTTTTTTTTTTTTCACAAGCGCCTTTCACAAGCGCATCGCAGGCTTCGCGTGTTTTAGAGTGCTCTCCACATGTGTTCCCGACTTCTCTTTGCTTTTTACTCCCATGAAAAGTAGGCTCGTGAGTCCTCAAGCGATCCTTTTCCACATGCACTTTGAAGGTTAGGCTGTCAAACGCTGCGGATGCGCATTGGCATCTTCCCTTGTAAAAGGCTCGTGAG
>LS537640.1:27178-43413 GCA_900490775.1 Pristionchus maxplancki | reverse complement strand
TAGGGTTGGTAAAACAGGGCTAGCTCGGTATTCGGTGGCCCGATTGTGAAAACACCCCATCTGACTCGATCAGGCTCGAAACCCGGTCGGTCGCGTCGATTTCGAGAGTGAAGAGGCGGGCTGGGCAACGGGCCGCGGGCCACCGCCAGCCCGTCTCAGCCCGCCAGCCCGATCTCTCAAAACGGGCTGGAGAGGGAGGCTCGCGCGATGAAAACTCGGCGGCTCTCCGATTCGCGCGGGTAGTATAGTGGTTGTGTTCTGGCGCTCTCAGTCAATCGACGCGAGTTCGAGTCCCACGGTGCAAATAGTTTTTTGCTCCTATATTTTGCTGTCAATAGTACATAGTTCGTCAAAGTACACCAATTCAGACTGATCTCACTATGTAAAACTTCCTGATACAAAGCCAAAAGTGTGTGGGGGATGGAAAGACCATTCATTGCTGAAGAAAGTGAAGGATTGCTTTTGTTCCTGTGCGTTTGCAGAAGAGAATGCTATAGATTGACATCCTCCCAATGAATGAGCAAAGTATATTGAGAAACTAAAGGAGCAAAAGACTATTTGCACCGAGTGGGACTCGAACTCGCGTCGATTGACTGCGAGCGCCAGAACACAACCACTATACTACCCGCGCGAATCGGAGAGCCGTCGAGTTTTCATCGCGCGAGCCCTCCCTCTCCAGCCCGTTTTGAGAGATCGGGCTGGCGGGCTGAGACGGGCTGGCGGTGGCCCGCGGCCCGTTGCCCAGCCCGCCTCTTCACTCTCGAAATCGACGCGACCAACCGGGCTTTTGGCTTTTTCGAGTGGCTCGATATTTGAGCCCGGGTCAAGCTGGAAAGTCGGTGGCCCGGTGAGCCCGGCTTGACTTTCCCAACTCTAATTTGAAAGCATTCTAGGAATTGTTTCGAATTCAAGCAATTCTTTGCAACAAAGATCTCCCATTCGACCAACAACGACGGAACCCCTAATTAGCTTCACCTCCCCTCTTCATCTAATGACTAATTCAACGGCGTCGTTCGCTAAACGACTCCCTACAGCCTTCCCTTCTGCACCCCAAATGTCTCTCGCTAAACAGAGAATCGTCCCGGAAAGGTCGAAATTTGCATTCGACTAAACGCGGCATGATTTCATACGTTTTCTGCATAATTCTGAAACAAACTCATGGGCAAAGTCACTTCTCGGATAAAATATCTTAAAGAAGGCAGCAGCAAAACAGAATCATCACTATTCTGTACATATCTGAGACGCAAGAACGCATGGGAAGACTTAAATTCTGGGAAGCTTTTCCCAGATTGGCTTTCTAAAACGAGGCCGGATGAAAAACGTAGCAACTTGGCTCAATGAAGCACGAAGATTGATGAAACGACGAAATCTTTCAAGATTAAAGTTCCACCACCGAACAGATAAGCTCCCGCTTCGAAAGCACTTACAAAGTAATCATCTGACGCGCGATTTTCAAAAATATTATCTTTTATCCAAATAACTCTGCTAAACCTCTCGGAACAACAACGACGTAACAACAGTAACAACACTAACACGAATGAACGAACAATAAACATCCTCGCACTCCCTTCCTTCTCTGGCTAGAGATTGTAGGAGAGAGTCTGGAGGGTGATCGAAGAAGGGGTTGAAAGGAGGTCGATAAGTGTGTCTCACTTCGAACCTGAGACAGGGTTGGTAGGGGAGGGAGAGACGGGGAGAGGAGGGAAGAGGGAGGGGAGAGGGAGGGGAGAAAGAGACTAAACGACGTCAAAGGGCACTGAGATAACACACGTTCTATGGGAATTGGCGAATCAACAGTGTCTCTCTCCATTCTCTGTGCTCTCTAGCCAGTCAGAGATAGAACCCAGTGGGGCCTCCTATTCGAAACAGCCAATAGGGTAGTCAAGGAGATAGGGGTGAAGGGTATGGGCAAAGATCCGAGAAGAGGGAGATATATCAGTGGCGGGAGTCGTAATCTGGGAAAGGGGGCGGAGTCGGGGGGAGAGGGATCAGAAACCACTAGTGCAACCGGCCATCACAAGATAGAACGATTAACGATTAAAGAAGGGAGGGGCAGGGATTGGACGGATTACGGTAGCTATATCCGTACGGTAATAACATCATGGAACAATCGAAGAAGTAGATTGGATGGGTTACGGTAGTCACAATATGAAACTATGGATACTGTAGGGCAGATTACGGTAGTTCTCCTCCTGCTCACTTCTTCATGCTCAGATTTCGCTGTTTCTCGGCGGACACGACGATGAGATCCTCCGTGGGCAGACCCTGCAATTGGTAATTGTGGTGTATGTCGTGTGGTGAGCGGCGACGTTTCCGAAACATCGCCACCACACTACGCACACTTGCTCCTCATCTGAGTCATGCGCAAGTAGCTGGGCACATAGAGACGGCGAGAAATGGGGGGAGAAAGTGAGGAACCAATTTTGTCTTCCGCATGCAACGTCTCTGGCTAATGAAAAGGGCGTTATTATCCTAATGAGAATGGCAGGCTCACCGTCCATTTATAATTAACGCCATATGCCATGCCGCCCAATCCCGGAAGGATTGAGTTTCACCCTTCGTACGTGCGTGGACTTTCCGGATGTTTTTCGACAGCGCATCACGTGACAACACAGTAGTAATCAAGGGCGATGGCGTGGTTCATCCCTCTTATCAAAATCTTATCAATCCAAGTGAATACACTGGCACTAACAGTCGAAATCGAGTTAATTCCCACATGTTGTTGCACCTCGCGAAAGTGCGGCCTTCTTATGCAGAGAAATGTCGAGAATGCCCCCGACAACAGGCGATTAATCTCTCTCGATTACCAGATATCATGATCATTTAAGAAGAGCGCTGCTCAAAGATGTGCCTAATCCGGTAAACAGCGACGTCTATCCGCTTCAATCAGGGAAGCGAGAATCCTATTGACGTCGCGTTGATGATTGGCATCTGAAGCTCATCCCATCTTCCTTCTCATCCCAAAATACGCTTATTATCACTGCCTCTTTTCTGTTGTCGTCGACACACATCTCTCGGTTGTCAAACGGTGCCAGACTCCCTTCTTCCCTCCCTCCTCCCTCCTCCCTCCTCCCTATCAATCTTTATCAGTGCCATCGCATTTCGGCGCCAATTAGTCGAGTAATCACGACTCAGCCCACTTTGCAAACTCCAATTTGTGAGAATCAATGCATCGTCACTACTCCGACCCTTTCCTTGCTATCAGGTCCCCTTATCAGTTTTGTGACACGATTGAAAAGCTAGTGAGCGCAGAGCTTTCCGAGACAAAATGTTGTCATTTTGTCAGGCTCAGGAAAAAGAGAGCAGAAAGGCATACATCTCTTACACAGAAATCATCTGGAATTTCTTGCATCAGGCGCAAGTCTATTCTAAGGCTCCATACATTCCAAGATCGGGAGCAATTCTCGGGAGAAGCCCGATTTGCAGGAATAACAGGGATGGAAAAGAGCTTCCACGGAGCTAAGATCACGGAGTGTAAGCACTGCAATCCGGAGCAAACAGCATGGCACATATGCTCAGAAAAGCTGCATTTTAACGAATCGCACGCGTAACAGTCGTGTTTCAATCAACCTACTAGTGTCAACACACTAGAGAAAATCAGTGAGTACACAACTATTGACTGCTTGAAATTCTAACAATTTTTTTTTCATTCGTCACAATGGTGTTTCACTATTCCTACATCTCGCCGAGCCTCCCCTTTTGCAGCGGTGTAGTGCCGAATCCTTTTTAAAAGACAACCAAAGACAACCGCTCCCCACAGTATTTCCATCTACATCGCATTATCCATAAACTACAGTAATCTTACGTCGCATTCCACATTCCTGCATCTAAACAATATCAATACTTACCCGTACCTTCCCCCTCCTAACCGCAACCATGTATCCACTGGCATGATTGATCTCCCAGCCCAGTCGTCAGATCACCAACCAATCAGAAGCGCTTGCCATTATTCAAGAGGATGTATGATGGCCCATACCAATCACAAAAGCGAAAAACGTCCAAACTTTCACCTTTCGCCTCCTGACGGCATCCATGTACCCTCTGGCATGATTGGGCGAGTCGCCCTTCTCTCCATACTCCTCCATCTCCTCCTCCGTCGTCGGCTGCCAGTACGGATCCTGCGCATTTTCATTATTAATTATTTCAATTTTTAGTTTGAAACGACGATGTACGAATCATTGAATCCATTGAAATAACGCAAGTGATACCCCACCCGCGAAACATACAAACCACCGGTGGAATCACAATCAAACATGTAACTACTATGCGACTCGTTTCGATTGGACAATATTTTGAGAACCCGTGAAGAGAGTAATCGGATCACTCTGCTTCATCCGCCTACATCCCATCCGTGAAACACACAATCTCCGGGAGGAATCCCAATCTCCATCAACACTTTCCACTCACCTCGTCTATCATCTGCCAGTGGCTCCACTCGAGCTGGCCCGTCGCCAGTCCCGACGTCTTCTTTCTGCAAGAATATTGATCGATAATGATCTACCGTACCACTCCCGCCACAGGTGCCGTAGTAAAATTCGCCAATTAGAATCAGTTATCTATCGTCGACTACCGTAAGCTACCGTACTCCCTACAGTACCTGAGCTGATCGCAGAGTGAGAATGACTCGACGACGGGCATCAGAGAGCGGACGAGGAAGAGACCCGTGAGCTCGTCGACGTCCTCGGAGGTGATCTGGAGAGGAGATCGTCACTTTTGCTTTTTCCCGGTCTCGGAATTCCGGATGAGTGTCCGCCATCTATCCATTCCCTACTTGTATGAGCTGATTTTGTTAAAATGAATTATGGAACAATCGTTCTCACTGCAATTCATGTCCGCTTATTGTTCCCCTGAAACGCATTTGCGCTTGAATAGTAGCACATTTTCGCGAATCAGAAAGTTGTCAATCTTATCAAAACAAGGATGTGCAAAAAGTGACCAACGCTATCTCCCAGTCTTATCTTATCACATATTCCATCAACACCACCGAAACAGCTCAAATTCTCCAGTCAACGCACTGATTTTCGATCTCCTACAACTCTGCTTCCTCATCAGTCTCCTTTCCTTGCACCTGACTTCTGATCTCTAAAAGGGCACAAACCCCTCTGACATCACAACTCCCTCACGCCAGTGAACCACCCTGTGCAAGTGCGCTTCAACTTTCCTATATAAAGTTTCGCGACGGCATAGGGCAATGCTATCGCCAAACGATATACCACAACATCAATATAGTATTCAAGAATAGGAATGGATTTCTAGAGACATACGGAAAAGTTTTGAATCGTCTATGACTATGAATGTGCATTTGTGTTTCAACATCTCTACATATGCCTATCGTGCAAATTCAAAACGTTAATCATCCAGCAAGAAACTACATTAAAAAAAACTATCAAATGCTTCAAGATCTCTGGCCTGACCACACATCTCGTTCGTTCCCCTCTAGCAATTCAGAGCGACGGTCTCACTCTCCTCCTTTCACACGCTCTCTCGCTCTGTCTGTCCCACACGAGTGTTCTGCAGTACTATTTGCCTCGAAAGTGCAAGCGGCTTCATCCCTCGGAGGGAGATTCCCTCCCCTTAATGGATGAGTGAGAGGGGGACGATCGTAGGCCAGACTGCGCCTAGTTACCGTTTGGGGATGGAGCCAAAGAAGGAAGTGAGGAGAGAAGTGAAATGGAGACTACTATTCCCCCATAATTTCAGCCATTTCAGGGATCGACTTACATAACCATACACTGCATACAAGGGTTTTCAGCATGGAATCCTATTGACGACTTATCAACCCATGACTCCCTCTGCACAATGGCTTCTCGCACCTCCTATTTACAACCTCTGCCCGACTTTGCACAAGTTCCGTCACTCAGTATCTCTCTCACCGGTTAGACAGTGCTAGAGAGCACGCCAAACCGAGAGAGTCTCTCTCCTCGCCTGCTCAGCTGTCCCCCTTCTCGAGTTGTTTCGTTGGTCTCGCTGCTCTACTCCGAGGACAGCGGGGAAAGGGAATGGAAGGGATGGGAAAGCGGGGGATTTGAGGAGCGGCTTCGCACGACCTACACTTCTCCAGACCCAGCAAGTCAAGTCTGAAAGCTCTTAGAGACTCTCAGTAACCACAAACCGCCTCGCGTCTAGACAATTATTCGCAGACTATGAAAAAAACATTAAAGTGTCCATGACAAGTCTACGGGATCAAGGGATCTCAATCAAATTCCACCTTTATGCTCGAAATAGCACTACTTCCTCATTCTAGAACTGTAGCCGTGACATACGCCTACAAATCTAGTGTGAGTAACACAGAATCTCCAGTTTGTAGCGGCTTCAGTTATTGCACTTCGGTACCACAGTAGTAGTCCTACAGTGCTCGCGTATTGGTTCTTTAAAAAGGATTACGAAGGTGTTATTGCTACGATCGACTTCCACTACTGACATACTCCACATGAAACCTACAGATACCCGGGGAAATAAAAACGACTGAAAAAAATATAAAACTACGCCTGATGCAGTTTCGCTGTGATGCCCAAAAAAAACTTGGGCCAAAAGGATCCTTATGTATATCACAGGTCTTCTGAGAGATTGCAGGAAAACGAAACCCCTGCGGAACTAGGCGCCGATAGTTTGAGCGTTCGCAATGAAATTTTTATGGTAGAGTATATTAGACATGAGAAAACTTTTAGTGTGGACGATTTGTCCCAGAACCGGCTTTTAGGTATTTTCCGGCTCGGCGTCCGGCTCTGTCATATCTCACGTCCCAGACGTGCTAGAAGGTCGTACTATAGCTCAAAAAATGCGGAAAATTATTTTGAACAACTTTTCTGTTGGGGCGGAAGACCATAGACAACATCTTCATATCGAAAAAATTGAAAAACTGATTTTTGAGACAGAAAATGATTTTTCCTGGTTCGGGGAGCCCTCCTTTGGGCGGATTCTGGCAGCAGATTTGAAATCTACGTACTTTATATAGTCTAGGAAAAATCAGAGCAGAGGTCCCTAGGTGTTAGAATAGGTCCGTATAGGCCCAAAAGAGCAAAAAAGCATGATTTTCAGAGATCAATTTTCAAATTATCTCCCCTAGTGCCCTACAAAGATCATAAAAAGGTCCGAAATTAATTTTTTAGCACTTCTTATCATCAGAAACGTTCAATGTATTAGTTTTGAAGCCCTATTCTCAAAAATTCAAAATTTCGAAAAATTCTATTTTTCGAAATTTAAAATTGCGAAAAATTGTTCTATTCGAACCTTTTGCCCTACAATGTTTGTAAGGGACTGTATAGAAGCCACTATCTTCATAAAATACGTTATTTGTGCCAATCTCGTCAATTTCGAATTTGCCTGGTTTCGGCTCAATTTGTCAACTGACGCTTTCTGGAAAATGGTCTGATTGGCTTCAAAATGGACTAAAATTGAAGAAACTATAATAAGAAACATATCTATTATAAAATAAGAGTCGTATGCACTGCTATAAAGGTCATGCGAGTTTTTAACCTGGACACTTTTCTCCGAAACTATCGTAAGCGACTCGATCTAATCTTATCTGATTTTTGGTCTGCAACGTTAAAAAATTATTATTTTTTTATCATTTTTGAAGTTTTTTCAATATTAGTCCATTTTGAAGCCAATCAGACCATTTTCCAAAAAGCATCTGTTCACAAATTGAGCCGAAACCAGGCAAATTCGAAATTGACGAGATTGGCACAAATAACGTATTTTATGAAGAAAGTGGCTTCTATAGAGTCCCTTACAAACGCAAAAGGATCGAATAGAACATTTTTTCGCAATTTTAAATTTTCTAAAAATCGAATTTTTCGAAATTTTGAATTTTTGAGAAAAGGGCTTCAAAACTAATACATTGAACGTTTCTGATGATAAGAAGTGCTAAAAAATTAATTTCGGACCTTTTTATGATCTTTGTAGGGCACTAGGAGAGATAATTTGAAAATTGATCTCTGAAAATCATGCTTTTTTGCTCTTTTTGGGCCTATACGGACCTATTCTAACACCCAGGGAGCTCTGCTCTGATTTTTCCTAGACTATATCAAGTACGTAGATTTCAAATCTGCTGCCAGAATCCACCCAAAGGAGGGGTCCCCGAACCAGGAAAAATCATTTTCTGTCTCAAAAATCAGTTTTTCAATTTTCTCGATATGAAGATGTTGTCTATGGTCTTCCGCCCCAACAGAAAAGTTGTTCAAAATAATTTTCCGCATTTTTTGAGCTATAGTACGACCTTCTAGCACGTCTGGGACGTGAGATATGACAGAGCCGGACGCCGAGCCGGAAAATACCAAAAAGCCGGTTCTGGGACAAATCGTCCACACTAAAAGTTTTCTCATGTCTAATATACTCTACCATAAAAATTTCATTGCAAACGCTCAAACTTTCGGCGCCTAGTTCCTCGGGGTCATGCAATCTCTCAGAAGACCTGTGATATGAAAAAAGTACCGTACCTTGGCCTTCCTCTGGGCGAGTACGGCGTGCACTTTGCCGAGTGCCGTCGACGACGTGGCCACCACGCAGCGGTACATGGCCGCCACCAATCTGGAAGGGAGGGCGGTTATTGATTGATTATGAAACCGATAAATACCAGAAGAGTTATTTTATTTCGTGATCTGTTCGCTGGACCGTAAGCATTGCGCCATAAACAAGTACACTATACATTGACTGTGAAACATATAAATCGCAGGAATCGTAAATTTGGTACTACCCCGTTTTGTAAATTTTTTTTGGGAAATTCGTTTTTGGAAATATTTTTTTAGAAATTTTATTTTGTAATGTGTTTATGGCACCACCTTATTAGTGAAGAACATTGTAGAAAAAATTTCCCAAAAAGACTTTTACAAAAAACGAATTTCCTAAGTGAAATTTACAGAAAAAAATTTACAAAACGGGGTAGTACCGTAAATTTGGAAATCATAATGTGAAGGGTTGTTTACAGCAATCTTCTCGCTTGAACAACATTTATAAATAGAAAGAGCAAGACGGATATCGAATGACTGTTTCGATGATTTCTAAACATATCCCAGACATCCACAAAAGTTCTTAGTCACGCAATAACATTTCCCCGAATGGTTCCACGTCGATTTCATGTTGGATTTGGTCTCTTTCTCAGTGGAACCGAAAGTGATCTTCAAAATCGACGAAATCCGCTCAACTTCACACGCATTCCTTATCCGAGACGAAGGGCTTCTCTATTAACGGGATGCGAGGATATTTGAGTGGCAGCTGCGCAATATTGGATGGAGAGCTACAGATAGGATAAACATCAGAAATCGAACGTGATTTATGAGAGAGAACGAAAGTATCATAAGTCCGAATATTTATAAAGTTCTAGCAGCTACTATCGTAATTCCTGGGGTAAGAATTATTAGCAAAGTGTAAAAGATTTATTTCATCTCTAATTTTTACTGACCAGCCAATTCAACATCGAAGGAACAGTTCCGCAATCTCCCCTTCTAAATCTTACGAAACGCTGATCAATCGGGATGCGAGCAAGCAATGAAACAGTTTTCTTTGCGTGCACCCACCTTAACTGCATACCATATTCCCCTATTATTGACCTTTATTCCACTATTACAGACCCACCGAACTCTTCCTGACCCACCGAACTACTCACTCTACCGTATTCTCACCTCAACGGCGTCTTCTTTGCAGCAGCAGTGCACGTGGCGCGCATCGCCGCCATCAGTTGGCCCGAGACGCCCGATTCCTGAATATTATTAATAATAATAAAATTATTAATAATTAAAACATTAATAAACCGCTGCTGTCTCACATCGCTCATCCATGGCAGAATGTCCAACCATGCAGATTGCCATTTCATCGAGCTATCATTACTGGATGATTGCGGTTTGGAGCGATTGTGAGTTGATTCTGTCTACAAATACCCCCACCTTTTGAGCAATCTCTCATTGGAGCTGGTCCAACAAACGGGAAAAGGGATAGTGAAAGAACATTTCAAAAAACTAAATTCGGCCCGTCACGTCACCGCTTCAGCGTGCTCTCAAGTCTCGATGAGAATGCTGTAGAATGATTTCACGGCGTCCAACCAATACAACCTTTCCTACAGGCCTCTCCCCATCACCTACCGTAACCTCTCCCTTCTACCGTATCGTACACCTCTCCTCACCTGCACATCCACCTTCCACTCCTCGACGACCACGGCGACGCCGCGCATCCGCTCCGCGCACAGGGGACCTGCAAAGTAGGGATAGACATTCAATACCAATACCCAATATATTGAGTATTCTTGTAAGAGAGACGCTGCTCTCCCACTCAGAATTGACTGACAGTGAGAGGGATATGCAAATGAGTCAATATATTGGGTGAAGACTCAATATATTGACTTTTTCACTGGTTTCTTATTGAATAGGAGATCGCTAGAAGTGGTTATTTAGATCACATGTTTTGGAGTAGTAGTAAGTGTATATGAACAGGAGGATACTATTTAGACCAAGAATAAGCATTTGGGTACAGCTAAAATTGATAAAATTTTGAAACTATGTTGTCAAAGGCGCGTTAGGTGGGTACATCCAAATACCGCCAGATAATATCACTAGAGTGTATGATCATCAACAAAAAAGCGATCTGGAAACTCTTGGAAAAAGTCAAGCAAAAGTCAATTCACTCAATATATTGGGTCCTTTGTTCCTTCGACTCAATATATTGGGTCAATTTGCATCGCCGACCCCCTTCCTCGCTCGATATTGGAATGAGGGAGAGGGGAGAGGGGAGAAAGAGGGATTATTGGGTATTGAATTGACATCCCTACTGCAAAGCATCGACGCTCACTCCAGTGTTCCTTTGGGCTTCGAGTTGATGCTCTATGACTGTTTAGATAAATTAAGAGAACGTAATACAAGTGTCTGTGAGAGAGTTCTAATGAAAAGTCGCCAAGTATAGTGAGAACGTGAAACTCGAGCCCACAATGACGAACAATTCTCACAACCACAATACGAGATTTAGATAGGAGAGAGTCCTCGACTACTCACCGGCACTGACGAACAGCTCGTAGCCGGTGACGATGGCCGAGTCGAGCTCGCGGAAGTGTGCCGATGGGTCGTCGCCTGCGAATTACAATTGTTATTTTTTGAAAAAATCACCACCTCTTCCAAAAATATTCATTCTAAGATGATGAAGACATGTATTTTACGCTTTTCAGGCTCTTGTCGCAAGTGCATTGTCAATTCATGATCTTCCCCTCATGGAGAACTCGTGAAACAGCACATTCATTTGTCCATGAAAAATCGCAGGATGTAGAAATGGATATGTCGATATTTTATCGGAAAGAAAGGTTGATTTGATTATCTCTGGATGTCTTGTCTGCCTCATAACTACCCCGTGGAACATCATAGTTCCTGGTACGGAAGAGCGACATTAACAGTTCGTTTCAGAAATTATCACAACTCTTGGACCAACTAGAGAGTGTGCAAAATGAAGAGCCCCCACCCCCCTCTCTCCTCTTCTCCACTCACCCCACGCACTCCTCCTCTCGTAGTCGTCGATCGCATTGATGAGGACGTTCTCGGGCGCCTTCTCCGCTCCCAACGACCAGAGACGACCAGAGAGCAGCTCACTGAAGAGATTACGATAGGATACGGTAGTCAGTAATCGATCGATTACGGTAAGAGTACGAACAGAGTACGAAAGAAAAATCTATCGATTGCTTGCACCCTCATGATAGGTTGATCTCTCCTACACACGGTAATCATTGCTAGATCTACGGTGTGAGGCGAGACAACCCTAACTGTTTCTGGAGGATATGATAGATCCGTGAAACGCCCAATTATCGGGTTGCCAAAATTTTACGAAAACGTGCAGACTTCTGCTAATTCTTATACAAAATTGCGAATCAATAAATCTCCACCTACCGTATCCTCTCCGGTGCCTGTTTGTACCACCAACTGCCCTTGAGCGTCGGGAGTACGGTAGTCGCCAGAGCGAGGATCTTCACCTGCAAATCAATAACGCCGATTCTAGGTTTTGCACAGCTCATGCTGCATGTGAATAGCCGTTTCTCAATCTTCATTTCATCTCGCTAGCTTTGTCTCTACTGATTTGTTTCCACTAGCATCTGATCAACTACCATTTTCACTGTCCACAGTGATCAAGCTCATGACTAGAGCTATACAGACCCCGTAATTTTCACAGCACTAGCCCCCCCCCTCACCTTGACTCCCTCCAACTCCTCTCCTGCCCTCGCCGCTTTCGTCGCCTGCCCAATCAGCGTGGACAGTTCCTCGGGCAGAGGAACGACGCGCAGACGGATGTTCAGGGAATCGCCCTTGCGGCACTCCTGAAGGTATTTATTGATTGATATTGGTATTGTTTTTCTCCAAACAGCACGTCGCCAAAAGCACAAGCCATTTGGCAATTCGGTGAACCAATAACACGTGTGGGAAACATAGAGTTGAAGCAGAGATCGATTGGCCATTGATAGTGATTGAATCGCCGGGATATCATTGATCACTCCACACAAGTGTCATCCCTTTTTCAGAATATTGAGCAACCAGAAACTACAGGGCGAGATGAATGTCATCCAAATTTACCGATACCAAAAATGAAATAAATCAGTGCTCGATAACTGACCGTAACCTGTCCCTCGATCTGGTCTCTCGTCGCCGTCGCATCCACAGTAACCGCCTCGAGGAAGGGCACGATTGGGGCAGAGACACTCTTAATTAACCTAATTCGTTAATGGCCTAATTAACTATTTCAGCAAATTTTGTAACTCTCATCAAAGGTCTATCTGGAAATGCTTCGTCTCTGTATTTCCCCAGCATATTCCAGCCGCGACACTTTCACGTTTCAGCACTACTCCAAATAAAGAGCATTCACGGTTGATCCGATTAGTATGCTTCTCCTTCTTATATTATATTATATTATTATCCTTCTCATACCGTACTACCATAGTCTGAACCCCTGACTTACCGTACCCCTGCCGTAACCTCAATTTGAGGTCCTCAAACCGGAATCAACCACCAACCAGATCGTGAATGCCCATCTCCTTCAGATCCTGCAGGCACTTCTCCAGATGGACCTCGCCTGCAGTGATCAGCGCGAGCTCGCCGTTCTCCTGAAGGGAAGATATCGACCAGATTACGGTAGCTATCGATTGATTACAGTATCCAAAACTACAACCACCCCCAAATTTCACAGTCTCAGCTACCCGCGATTTTCGAGCTACAGCATTTCACCAAAGCCCAAGCTGACAGATGAATACTAATAGCGAGTAATCCTTTCCATTAACCAACAAGATTGCACTGACCTCCTCCCGCACTCTCAATTCTAATTAGAAGTGGGTTTCTGTTTTATCGGGGATAGATCAGAAGAGAGAATAACCAGAGTTAAAAAGGTACCCTAGACTTGATGGTCAAAATAATTCATACCTTATGGTTTTCTGGAGAAAAATTGCATACCTTGTTGATTTCAATTAAGAAATGGTAAAAATAACTCATACCTTGATGTTCTTGGCTTGATTTTTCGTCAAACATTGATATTTTTGATACCCCCTTTCCACCCTTTTTAACTCTGAGAATAACGAGTCCTCACCTCCTCCCTCACTCTCAGTCCCGGGTCGTACAACGAGACAGTCTTGAGTGCCTCGCGCAGCTTGTCCTCGTCCTCCAATCGCTGCAATGGAAACACTCTTTCCATCGTTCTTTTTATTCCGCCCCTTAGTACACCACTAATAAGATCTATCCATCCCACCCTCGAGTTCGTGTGCAACTATTCTCACAGAAGGTCACAGAAGGTTGTCAGAAGGTTTTCGGGTTTCATTGCTCGCACTAAAGCAGAGGGTGGGAGGTAATTTAATCACTCGATATTTCGAAAAAAGATCCATCCATACCTGCGGACTGATCCTCACCCTCACGAGGGGCTCCTCCATGTCGCGCGCCACCATCATGCCTGAAGGAAGAAGAGAAGTTGATTGCGTCATCACTAGGCAATAATACTGTCAACAGCATCCAACCATTTCTCAGTCGACCAATTATTGCCATCTCTAAAGAATCAGGTAAAGTTTTTCCCAGGGTATATCATGTTTTGTTCAATTTGGCACACCAGCTTTCACAAAGTGGAAAATGACACTTTCACAAAGTGGAAAATGACTGGTGTAAGTAATACCTCCTTTATCCATTATCTAAAAACTAAAATTGAACCCACGCTACATTTCTGACTACGTTTCTGGCCTAGCCTGCCTCCCTACAGTATCGAAATATCCCTGGGATACAGTATCTCACCCTGTCCATCCTCGGTCTCCGTCACCGTCGACAGCACGGCCACGGGTTCCTCCATCTCGACGGCGACGACGACTCCGGCGGCGGCCTCTCGAAGGGGAACCAACTCGCGACCACGCATCAACCAGAGCGCGCGGATGGTCACCTGCAAAAAGGAAGACGTTCATAAGATATTTCCCAGAAAATACTCCAAAATTAGGATACTTCGTCACTTGCAACGAGGAGGGAGTTTATTTGCTGGTACTTTTGTAATTGCTGAGCGAATTTTAAATAACCCAATTTCGGTTTCACGAATAGTATGCATGCACGAGCACACATCTGAAAGTAATTGATCCTAACCTCCCATTTGAAGCCACTGTCAATATCTATATGATTTTTGAATCATTGAAGCATTTTGTCGGTCCAGGAATATGAATTACTCGATCTTTCCTGCTCATCGCGCAACCCGCTCGATTTCCGTGTCACAAATCCTAGAAACACTTACCGTGTCTCCCCTATTCAATTCAGGTGACAACTTCGATCCTTACAGTCACGTGAATCCGCACCTCACTTCTCCTCTCAAGTGCCCTCCTCAAGTGCGGCGCTCATTAGCGGACGAAGATAGCTACTATCATCCACCTTTCTCTCCTTTCCATCTCTCCTCACCCTCAACTTCTCAACTTCATCATTAGAAGAGAGCCAAACCAGGACTGATATCTCCTTTCTCTCCTATATCTCCTATCACGGGTTTCCTGTAAAAGTGTAGGAAAATGAGGCCTCTCTGCTACAAAAAAAACATTTTTGTCTCCGATTTCTTTCATATTTGGTTGGTAGATACCCTTGGGGGTTAGGAAAAGGCTGATCCGGGTCATTTGGTCAAATTTGCATATTATCGATTTTTTTGATCTACCGTCGTAACTCGGTCAGTTTTTGAGCTACAGCGCCCAATTTTCACACAGCGCTTCATTTTCACATTGTCTACAAAAAGTTCAATTATACCACATGTAAAAATCAATAATTTTTACGATATCTTCGAAAATGTGTTGTTTGATCTACAAATATCGATTTTTCTCGAAAAGTTTGGTCTATACCACTCATTTTTATTTTTCGAGGGGATTCCCCAGACCCATTAACAGGTCCCTACGTCGCTCATTTTGCATATCTCCTTTCTGCAATTGCTGCACCCAGCAGGGGCCAAAAACTAAAAAAAAACAAAAAAAAAACAAAACGTAAAATTGAGCATCGATTTTCGAAAAATGATCATAACTCAGCTCAAAATGGTCGTACAAACTTTTTTTAAAAAACGGTTAGATAGGCCATGAAAAATTCTTGAATTTCTATTTTATGGTCTCTGAGCGTACGATCAGCTGTTTTCGAGAAAATCGAGAAAAACTGTTTTATGCGCACAGGAAAGCGTACTCGAGAATGCCATGTCAGAACACTGTTACAAAAACTGTTTAGAATTGAGCAAAACTGGTTTTCGTAACAAACTGACTCCATAAAATACTTAAAAAGTTTGTACGACCATTTTGAGCTGAGTTATGATCATTTTTCGAAAATCGATGCTCAATTTTACAAGTTTTTGGCCCCTGCTGGGTGCAGCAATTAGAAAGGAGATATGCAAAATGAGCGACGTAGGGACCTGTTAATGGGTCTGGGGAATCCCCTCGAAAAATAAAAATGAGTGGTATAGACCAAACTTTTCGAGAAAAATCGATATTTGTAGATCAAACAACACATTTTCGAAGATATCGTAAAAATTATTGATTTTTTACATATGGTATAATTGAACTTTTTGTAGACAATGTGAAAATGAAGCGCTGTGTGAAAATTGGGCGCTGTAGCTCAAAAACTGACCGAGTTACGTAGATCAAAAAATCGATAATATGCAAATTTGACCAAATGACCCGGATCAGCCTTTTCCTAACCCCCAAGGGTATCTACCAACCAAATATGAAAGAAATCGGAGACAAAAATGTTTTTTTGTAGCAGGCATTCCTGCATTCTTACAGGAAACCCGTGCTATGCCAC
>LS537640.1:15901-26484 GCA_900490775.1 Pristionchus maxplancki | reverse complement strand
AACGTCTTCGACTCCTTCAACTAGGAAAGGCGGACCAGGACTGATATTTCCTATCCAATCCCAATGACTCCCTTCGACATCTTCCTTCTCTTCGCCACCTCTCATGTTCCCCTCCTCTGCGCTGTCTACGTCATCACTGCTCTGCTCGTGCTCAAGGTATCGATCTTCTACATCGACTTTCCTTTGAATACGTCATACACAATACCCCTTCTCGAGCTAAAACCATCTGATATACCTAACTCGGTATACACAAATAAATACACTTTCAGAAACCCCACAAGTTCGGCGGACGACGCTTCGCACTGCTCTACACAGCGTTATGCTTGCTGGTGAGGGCGACCATGATCTTTCTCCACTCTCGTATCCCAAGCAACCGTATCCGTCATTAATGTCAATTCAAGTCCATTCAATAAACTATCTCCGGAACGCTCATTACTATTATTGTTTCGTTAAGCGTACTCGGCAAGTAATTGCCTCAAGTTCCGCTCTCCTAACTAGACTCACCACTGAAACCGAACCCCTCCTGCATCTTCCTCACTGTCATCAATCCGACATCATCTACTCATCCTCCTCAGGACCTACTCATCATCACCTCCAACTTCCTCGCTCATCGTCTTCCCTCCTTCTCCTTCTCCGCCCATCTCTTCCCTTCCTCTTCCCAACTGCCAGCAGTTTTCCGCATCAGTCTAGCGTATCGTTATCCTTTTCTCCAATTCCACAACCCCCTATTTCGTTCATTTTTGGACATAAACTCTACAATCCAGCATTTCAATTAATTTCTCGAATATAACTAACCACTCCCCAACCCAGCTTCACCTACTCCCTTCCCTTCCTTCACGACGCTCTCTCGCTCAAGCTACTCCACCACGAGATACCACCACAGTCCGTGCGCATTGGCCAGGCGGGTTATAATGGAAGCCAAATTATTAAAACGCGTTATCTGTAAGAACGCAGGTCAGAGTGTACAAAAATTTCAGAAACGTCGCCCAGAGCTCATACTTGAGGGACATGACCCCTAGGGGTAGTAGACTCTTTGATTGTAGTTTGGACCCAAAATATTGATCTTTGATCTTTGAACTCGCGATTTTCAAACTTGAGATTTCGGTATCGAGTAATAGCTCGTTCGAAAGAGCATGAAAAGTTATGTTTCCAACTAGAAGGATTTTCAATTTAGTGCATTGGGTCAAAAGTTATGACTTTAGGAATTCGATTTTTGGTCGAAATAGTTACTTCTGGTTATGACTACCCACTATGATGTCGTTTCTACATTCCTATTTTTTGATATAATATATAATAACCACTAAAGAAAAACATGGAATACTTTGCGGGACACTTTTTCACCGACAATGTACCCAGATCGTCGTCCATCCGTGGTCCACCCAGTATAAGAGTTCCAAATTGAATCGGCCAAAACTTTTTCACTGTACTCTCTATGACTACAACAGTGAACAGGAAGCATTGAAACGTTATTTCAGACAATTTTGATGTTCATAGAAAATAGTTGCAATAAGGAAAACGTGGAAATTCCAGAAAATCGAAAATTCAAGATTTTGAAATTTCAAAACTTTGAAGGATAATAAGTCGACTATTTCTTCGTTAATCTGTTCATTTTCAACGGAGAATAACTTAATTGAACTATAACTTCGATTTCTTTAAGATTGAAGTGGATTGCAGACAAAACAATTTCGAGCTATTTTGAGCCATGAAATTTCTGACAAAATATTCATCAAAAAATTTTTCTCGCGGAATCGTCTCAAAAGTTATAAAATAATGCCATATGGTAAGTCAGACTTATTTAAGCTGTTAATTCGGTCATATCATGAGGAAAATTCGAGTTCTGAATTTTTTAAATTGCTCATTTTGAAAAAAAACCGTAGGTTGGCCACGGCTGGACGACGATCTGGGTACATTGTCGGTGAAAAAGTGCCCCGCAAAGTATTCCACGATTATCTTTATTGGTTATTACATATTATATCAAAAAATAGGAATGTAGAAACGGCATCATAGTGGGTAGTCATAACCAGAAGTACCTATTTCGACCAAAAATCGAATTCCTAGAGTCATAACTTTTGACCCAATGCACTAAATTGAAAATCCTTCTAGCTGGAAACATAACTTAACTTTTCATGCTCTTTCGAATGAGCTATTACTCGGTACCGAAATCTCAAGTTTGAAAGTCTGGTTTTTTTGGACGGACATGGTTGGGTGAGTATTTCGGTAAATTGTCGGTGAAAATATGCCCTGGAAACTTTTCCATCGTTTTTCTCACTTAAAAATACGAACTATATCAAAAAATAGGAGTGTAGAAATGATAACTTCATATGTAGCCGAATTGATATTTGCGAAAATGGATGAAAAAATGTATATTTTAGGCCACAACTTTTTTCAAAACGCTTCAAATTAAAAATCCTTTTGACTGGATACATAACTTTTCATGCTCTTTCGAATGAGCTATTACACGATACCCAAATCTGAAGTTTGAAAATCGCGATTTCAAAGATCAAAGATCAATATTTTGGGTCCAAACTATATTCAAAAGTTGTACTACCCCTAGGGGTCATGCCCCCAAAGTATGAGCCCTTGGCGACTTTTTTTTTATTTTTGTACACTATTCTGCCCATTTCACTGCAGTCTTACGGAGAACGCGTTTTAATGTCAGAAACACCGAGCGGGTAGAAAGATAAAAAGTAGCAACTATGAAGTCACAATTGATCAATGTTGTTTATTGGAACAGAAATGCATTCACAATTGGCAACAGCAAAACTGACTGGACTACGTGCTATTGATGCAGCACCAATACACCAACTAAATCTAACCCAGTTGCTTCAGACCTCCTACTGCTCCCTCTCTCTCCACCTCCTTCTCTCCTCCTTCCTCTCCCTCCTCCTATTCCTCTTCTCCCTCTCCACTCCCATCTCCATCCACTCCTGCTCTTTCCCCTTCGTAGACGCTCACTTCCTCCTGCCTAGCACGGGATTCTCACTTCTGCCGGTGAGTGGTGCTAACCCTCTTCGTTTGAGTTTCACGACTAAGTAGGGCTAACCAACTAATCCTACGCGATCTCTCACAGTTCACATAAAGCGAGATACCACGCAAATCGATGAGTCTCTCTCTTTCCAGCCCTCTCCCCTGCCTCTCTTCGTCCTCCTCGCTACCGTAATTTCCACCGTATCGATCGGTCTCATCTCTGATCGTACCCTCTCCTCGCCCTATACTGATGATCCCTCGCAGCGGGGCCCGCAAGCGCTGCGGGAGGCCTACTGGATTCAGGTAAGGCGAACAAGCGCGAAGAAATGAAAACTAAAAAGAAAAGTCGGTGCCCGGAAACCCATAGGATTCAGGCTGCTACTTTACCATTTAGGAGTTGAGAAATGGTTAAATCAATTTGGCCTGCGCTAGAAAATAATCAAGTTGTCATGCCCAGTTACTCGCTCCCCCTATCTCCCGCCTTTGCTCCCCCCATCTCTCGCCACTCTCCCCCTTCAACCTCTCTTCCTTTCCCCTCATTGGCCTCCCTCATGTCGCACGCCCCCGAGACTCCGCCCCGTCTGGGAGGAGTCTCGCACTGAGTTCACTTCAGTCAGTCTTTGAGTTCACACTAGTCTTCTCACCCCTCATCTCATCCTCTCTCTTCCTTTCCTTCTACCCCCCTCCGTAGGACAGTCGATAAAAGGGTATCTGCTATTCACCTAGTCGGACCAAGGGCACACCACAGGGGAAGCGGGTACTCGCGACGGGAGCGGGCCATGGGACCGGCCGGCGCTTACCCGTACGCGACAAAGTGACCTACACATCGAATTACATACTTCACAGCTACCAGGGAACTCAATTCCATTTCAATAATGCAGACTTTATTCATGTCGTTTTCCAGAACCTTCAACGAATCCAACGCAGCGTGAGCTGCATGCACTACGTCAATCTGCTCTACATCGCGCTGCAGGTTTACTTTGTTTTGTTTTTTAGGTAACGAAACAATCAAGTCATCAACTCTCATACGCATTCGCGAAACATATCCACAACATGAAACTGCAATTTGGCAAAATGTCCAAGTAGAGCTCTCACGCGTTGCTCTTATTCTTGAAGACATAGCTGATGCTTGCCTAGCATCTTACTTGGGCTATCGCACTCCAATCAAATAAATAATCCAATCACACACATTCCTCTACATACCCCCTCACCGAAACCCATCTTCCCCTTGTCAGTGCCTCAACCTCCGTCCGGGCATCTCTCTGCACCTGCCCGCCGGCCTCTACCTCAACGGCCTCATCGTCGAACTCAAGAGTGAGTGTTCTCCTCATTTACCACACTGTCTCGCTCCTCTAACCGGCGAGAGAGCATGCAGTATTGAGAGAGTTAGTGCAACTCTCTACTTTTCCCTTACTCTCTCACTTCTCTAACCACCGAAATATCATTCGAAATGATGAGATTCCCTTTAAGTCTTCTCCACCCTACTCATGTTCATCTACGACCACACCAAGCTGTCTACCGTACTGCTGAGGATACTGTAAGTTGAGCCCTGAATCAGGAATATTGATCCTACCGTAATCCTCACTCCTCATTTTTCAGGGAACTCTGTCCTACCAACCATTACTCGTCCGGAGAAGTGACCCCGGATGGGCCCAGTCATCTCTAGCTAGCTCTCAAGCATCCAGTCCACACACTTCTATTCGTCAATATTTCTTGAATCGAAATGGTGGTGACAGTTTCTTGCACTCTTCCAGTTACCTAAATTCTGCTACTTGAGTTCTACAAACTTTCGTTCATGACTCGCACCCACCCTCCCCAATCTCCCATTAATTTTCCAGTTGCACCACTACCGTATCCTTCTACCGTATCTCACGTCTACCGTAACCACTCCTACCGTACCTTCTGTACTTTGTCGCTCCTTGCCGACCTTGCGAATAGGCTCGCTCCCTCCCTCAGAGTGCCCGAGAAGACGCGCGAGAGAGACAGGCGACGACCGTCGGCCTATAAAATATTACTATTCTTATTACTACCATTCTTATTATCGTTTTACAACAATAACAACTTTAATAAAGAGGAAGCGGCTGGGTGTAATGATTGTTTTTTTTAATGTTTGACGAAGGTGGATCGAACGGATGGGAAACTTCGACACTTCATAAATCTGTGAAACACGAGCTCATCTGTTCAATCGTTCGTACATTAAAAAAACTTCTTTCGGCTTACTAACTAACGAATGCGAACATCTCAATGATAAACACTGATCATGATACGCTTATTCAGCCACATTATTACCAAACGAAACAGAAGGTGCATGTGAATTCATTGTTTTTAGCACGTTCGACCAGTTTCTATTAAAAGACATCGACCATCTCAGACCAAGTAAAACTCGTGCAGCGCTGATTTAACTGGACAAAATTAACTCATTCCACATCTATCTGTAACTATTCCCTAACAGTAAGATGCAAGGGATTGCGAGAGGAAGAGTGAGAAAGAGCGTCTACCGTACCTGCACCAGCTTCGCGACGAAGAACACCACCGGACCGTCCTTGTCGCAGCTGCAATTTAGGAAATGATAGATTTTTTTTAAATTGAGAAAAGATAGGAAGTAACTATCACTCGAAGCCCTCAGGCAGTGGCTATTATTACTGGTTGAAACCGCAAAGTGCTCAAACTATTCTTTACTTTGAAACCAAGAAAACATAGCCTAACTAACCAAAAATCTGATCACTCACCTCCTGACGACCTCCCTCAGTGCTCCTCCCTTGCCCTCTCCCTCTCCCTCCTCCCCACACAACATCGTCAGTCTCCGTCCCTCCATCGCTCCACTCGCACTCGTGCAACGGGCGAGCAGACGGAACGTCGCCCTGCCATTGATTGCAATTAGTTCTGACTCTCGTTCTGTCTATCCTCGTTTCACGCTATCTATAGAATGTGGCCCTGGGATTGATTAGTGCGTGTCTGAAGCACTTTGATTTAATTTTTTGAGCGAAAAAAACCAATCCATTGATAATACCCACCACCCTCACCACTCATAGGATCAGTGAAACCCCGTCGCGCCATCTTCGATTCACCCTACTCGAAACTCGATCGTGACGATCCAAGTCAATGCAATCAAGTTGATCGCGAAGCCCTGACATTGATCAATGTCTGACTCATGGGGAACAAGAAGTACTTGCTGAACTGAATTTATAGTTTTACAGAGGAGAATAGCCTACTTTTGAAAAAACCTCAAATCTTAATTTCTCATAGAGTCAGTGAAACACCAATCAACTTTCTCCGATTCATCACTACAATTTTTTGAAATCAGATCTAATCAATAGATTCTCGTTCCTCACCTCGGCAGCGGTAGCCACCCTCGCAGCAGCTCGTCCATCGCCTCGCCCACGCGACGACTCCTGAAGTCAGTTAATTAGCTAAATAACTAATTAACCTCACCAATCACAGTTAGCGACGACATTTCAATTAATCCATCCCATCCCAATACTTTAACTAACAAAGCAATCACAAATAAAACCCTGGATTGCACCAGGAGTATGCAAAAAATGTCTTCTCATTTCTTCATGCTCTTTCGCACTGTCTGACCGGCGAGAGAGCATTTCGAAATGAGAGATCGAGAAGATTTCGAACAGTCCTGGTTTCACTTCTCATTCATCTCCCTCCACTCACTTCACGGCCACTCCCAGCTTCTTGCCCATCTCGTGCAGTGCCACCAGACCCGTGTCCTCCTTCTGACCTGCAGGACATCCCATGATTCTCAAGCAACTCTTGTCTGTTAGACGAACTTTAATATTTGATTGGCGTATACAACAGCGGACAAGATCAACCTTTCGTCGAACTATCAGAGCAAGTACAGACAGCGCAGCGCGATGTCACCTAGTATTCCGATACTAAATTTACGTGTTTTCTCGTTGTTTTATTAACCCGGCGCGTCTAGCACACGCCGTCTCCCCAAGACCCGTCTCTTACCGGCATCGAAGACCTGCCAGAGGGGCGCGATCACCAGCTGTTCGAACACTGTCTTGCGTCCCTTCGAGTACGCGTCCGGCTGGAGAGAGATCAAAAATCATATCAATGAAGAATAGTGTCTTTGATACAAATACTATCTTGCTGCCAACACTCTACAAGACGTTCATATTTAAGTTTTTCTAACGTGAGGCGACCATCAATTGCAGCTCGAACTATAGCTCAAATATAAGAACTCCCTGTTGCCCAAATCTCCCCGGTTAAACATTCGTAATTCCATTGTTCTCACCATGATCTTCTTGCCCGACAGGTAGAAGTCATCGAAGAGAGCCGCGACCAGTCTGCAATCGAGCGATTCATTCTTGGCATTAACTTTTCGTAGCCCACGCACCGAATGCAATTGCAGCGGGCATTTTTTTGTCTAATTGGATAACATTCACAAGGAGAATTGACATTCAGGCTAGACAGGTAACTTGAGAACACTCTGCATCCCAAATCTTGCAACTTGAAAAAAAGCACTCTTTTTTGTTTGTTCATTCTTCATTGCCGCTTGTTTTACGAATAAATCGTGACTCACTCCTCACTGCCGATCTCCAGTTTGGGCGCGTAGATCTCGGCGAAGTCGAGCAGAGAGAAGGCGAAGCAGTGGGAGGCCGAGGAGAAGAGAACGTTGAGATTGGAGGGGGAGAACTGCATCTTCTCCTCGATCTGACAACATAGCTCATTTTAAAATTTTTTGGTGGACGTGTCCTTTGACCCTAGTGGTCATGTACCCAAAGTTTGGGCACCTGGTGACTACTTTGAAGAGTTTTGCACTGTCAACTGCATTCTTACAGAGACCGTATTTTAAATTGTTGCTCATATAAGATATTAAAGGAACATGACTAATAAGACTGGTCATCATCAAAATTAATGATCGTCATCTGACTTTGAGAACCTGCCGTTGCCCAAAACTACCATGTTTGCAAAACTCGCGAAATTTCAGATTTTTCAATTCGATGGATCGCCAACCCCTGGTCTAGCATTTAAAAAAATCCACATTCCGTGGAAATAATCAATAATCCTCCTCTACCGTACCTCTTCGATGCATCCCCACGACTCGTCTGCCACCAGCAGCCCGCGCAGCACCTACAATTACGGACTTCTTTTAACTACCGTATTACAGTAATCTTACTATAGTAGCTACCGTACCCCTCACATTTCCACCGTAGTCATATGCTACCGTATACCTGGGACAGGCAGGAATTGGCGGCCTCGATCAGGTGCTTTATGTGCGTGTACGCCTTTGCCTCGTCCAGCTGCAGCTCCCAGCGAAGTCGGTCGAGCTACAATGATTAATTATTAATTATTAATTAACAGGTTTTAGAAAGACTCCGAATTCACTCCAGAAGTAGACTTGAAAACCGTCAGGAACATTTAGGCTTCAACTGTCTTATTAAACATGTTCAAGCTCAATTCTTCAGTCAATCGTCGGAAATGAATTGAATAATTGAAACCAATCATTACTATGTTTCATAAATATCTCATATCTGCCAATGATTCGTATTGCCGATATCATTTACAAATTCTACACAACCCTCACCTTATTCAGCACGAGGACGACTTGCTGTCCGTGAGTGAGTGCCCGTCTGAGGACTGCCTCTGTCTGCGAGCACACTCCTTCCACCTGGCGATGAGATAATGATAAGATAGGGTACCCTCCTCGCAATCTGACTCGCGTACTATCGCATCTTCCGCACCCCCATAGCAGGTATGGTAGATCAGTCAGTCAATCAATAACCGTTCTCGCTCACCACATCCAGCAGCAGTAGGGAGATGTCCGCCAGGACCAGTGCGTCCGCCACCTCGCCACTGCAAAGAGTATTCTTATTCATCTGGATAGATCAAGGAATTATTATCAGACTGAGCAGGCTTGATAGATGTACTGAGACTGCAGCCTCACTCTGCCAGGCATGTCATACAATTGCCCACGTTGTCCTTTTTGGGTTTTCACATCAAGAGCCAGAGTAGAGCCAGAGTTGTGGAGACGCACACTCATCCGACTTGACCAACAGTTGCTGCACGAATACTATTGTCAACAGCTCGCATCCAATGATCATGTGCAAGTATTAGGATCAGTTTGATTTCATTTAAAGCTGGACGGAGACCGATTCTCGAGAGATAAATTCTATGAACTTGAACCATTAGTGCAACACAAATGCCACTCTTCCGCTTCTGTTTGACCATGCCGAACGAGCATTTAAGATGCAGAAATATTGTAGTTCTAAAGCGCAGGTAGTCACACATTCTCAACAGATCCACACTACGATCTTGAATAGCACCCGTTGCACGAATTTAACTGGATCTATGATTTCTTATCTGGTGGAAGATTGCGCAGTCAATATCTCACTTTCAGAACTCTGATTCTTCCTACCGTCTACAGAACATGATGTATAGAAAAAAAAAGATTCAGCGATAACTATACTATTTTCATATTCTTTCTCGCATGGTCTAATCACCTGAAATCAACGTGTCCGGGCGAATCGACGAGGTTGATCAGCAGTGGAGGATAGACGAGAGAGGTGGCTGAGGCCTGGTAATGTAAGTAATCCAGTGATGAGCAACATTCTCGGACATTGGACGAAAATCGGGGGTTCGGCATAAAATAGGACAATAATCGGGGCTCAATTCATAGAAATTGGGGGTCTAAGCGCATTCGCCGGGCAATTAGCGAACCAAAATCGGGGGTACCCTCCTATATCCGACCTCACTCTCATCACTGAAGTAATCAGAATAATCATTCAAAAAAGACCGATGAGATAGCGCGGAAAATATATAGATATGGTTTAATTCACAAGTCAACTCAGATAGCTACTAGCCCAAATGGCTGCTTAATAAGCATCTCAACAATTCGTGCAACTCTAACCCATGTTTCTTCCCTCACTTTCACCTCAACATTCATCATGGCCCATTGTTTCCCACCAGAATTTTCCCGAATCATTATTACAGAACTCTTCACCATATCTTTCTATCAAATTCACGAAACGCCAATCTGCATTTTACATCGATGTCGGCTCTTCTTTAGTCCATCATCGAGGTACCCAAAATCGGAAGTATCCGGCCAACGCGCATCTATCAGACTCTCGCAGCACCCATATCATAGGTTCTACACCCTCACGTTCAATGCCCTCTCTCCATCTAATTTAAATAATGTTTTTTTTCATTCTTCAAACGATCAATGTCAATACCAATGCACACCTTCAACCTCTGCTATGGAATGGTTGAAACTCAAATCTCACAAGTTCTCCGTCTCCACATCACCTTCATCAGATGCTTCATTCCTTCTATACTTTCATTTGTTTAACTTCACTAGTACATAAAGGTTTCAATACCCGTACGCCATTTTATTCTCAAATACAGAATAGGTGAAACTTGCATCTCTCGGGATCCATCCTTCTCTCCCTCCATCATCTCTCCCCTTCCCTCCTCCTCACCTTCATCGTAATGCCCCTCTCCTGCTCGTCCGCTCTGCTGTCCAGCAGCCGCATCTTCCCCGCCTGTCGGGCTGCAAATTTGATATTTAACTAATTAATTAAATTTTAAAAAAATTCTAAAACTCTGACCATACTCATTCCCACCCCCCTTAAACACCACGTCCCCACTTCTTCTTCTACCGT
>LS537589.1:174817-244100 GCA_900490775.1 Pristionchus maxplancki | reverse complement strand
TATCATGTGCGGGTGGTTATCCCTGTTTCTAATCAGTAGCGGTTCTATGTTTAGGCTTCGTGCACGAAAATAAGTGAGAAAAAGAGTTGATTTAGACTCAGGATTACCATCTGCACATCAGTACTTACCCAAGTTCAACTTTAGCGTGAGAAATACTACCCGCGATACTCATGCCTGTAGGGATGGACACAAGCATGACCGATAGTAGACAGTTATGGGATCTCACCACAAAGTGAGACTACTTTATCTCAGTTGAGAACAACACAAGGTGACCTAATCTAATGGGCATGAAGTCAAGGGAAATGGAATGAAATCTAAGACTCTAGGAAAGCCTTACAACTAAGGAAGAGTACCTGAGAGAGATGAGGGAAGAGTAGATCAGCGTCGTCGGTGTTACATCGAATAGCGGCAGAGAGAGATTGCGGCGGGCAAGACGAGGGGGAGCGAGCGTGCGGCGAGTAGAGGGAGAAGTCCCGTTGTGCCTCCGCGCTGGCTTTTATAGGCCAGCCAGGCGCGCTGTCTCTATCTCTGCTGTCTCTCGTGATCCCACAGTCTCTAGATCAGGATGCTCGAACTTTGCAGCCTGTAGTTCTAAGAGGTCAGGGTGACTCATCCTATTTCATCAGACGAGAGGCTCAGAATAGCAGCATTTCCAAGTATTAGCCATCAGCTGACGCTCAGCTGTCGCCGAAAGCACTTAGAGTTCACTGCACTTTCTCTATCGGACAAAGTTCAGAACGAATTGGATGAATCGGGCAAAGTTCAAGTTGCGAAATCATTCCCTGATCAGAGATCGTGTTTCTGGTTCCTAGAGTAATTCCTTTCCTGTGAGTATCCATTCCCTTCTATATATGACAGGAGTACACAGCGTTCTGACCCCCTTTGTTCTCTCCAGATAAGGGTGAATATTCGAACTGCAAATCACTTTCGCAATTTGAGATATCTCTGAAACATATCGCGAATACGGCAACGCGGGAAAATTCAAAAATTAATCCCCTTGTTCAGAATGAGAATAGCGATATGTTTCAGCAACCTGTCAAGTTTCGAGTTTGCAGTTCGATATGTAAAGTGATCCACCCTTTTCTGTAGGATTAGAATGCTGTGAGTAGAATGAATAGCAAAAGTCTAAATATCAAAGGAAAAGAAGCTTCCGTCGCGCTCTATCAAGAAGTAGAACGGTAGGGTGGACATGAAGACACAGCAGAATAATGAGAAAGAGAAGACTATGGTGGAATCGTAATAACGCTGTCGTTATCATTCCTATATATACCTAGTGATAACGACTGTTGATGAGCAAGGAGGAGGAATGAGGAGAGGAATGGGGAGGGGAGGAGACAAAAGATGGGTGTGTGATTTGATACGATGCTGTTTATGCGGAAGAGTGCATCGAATTGAAGAAATTCGATAATATTGAGGCGTATGATGCACTGAGGAAAAAGACGAGCAGACGCGGTTCTTGTCATTATTTTCTTGTGTCAACCCTTTCCCATGGACTGTTTCGTTGAAGAAAAGTCATTCGTACAAATATTCTTTATCACACAGGAATCTTTTTCTTTCTTGACGCCTCGAAGTCGTTAGGGAGTTCTATCACTGCAACCAGGATCGAGAGTGCCGAGCGGAGCAGCGGACGTCTAGTCTGTAACCAATTATCTGTTAGTTGTTTACGTATCAAAAAAACTTACGTACATGCATATGATCCTGCAAAGTAGTATGCGGATGGTCCTTCTTCCGACCGACGACCCAGGCGAGTGGGTGACTTCTTCCATGGCATAGCACTACTGACACCCAGTCTTCTTCGAATTCTGAATTGTTCTTCGAGTTCTGAAAAGAAGCAATGCTCGCACTGCAATTGACATGGCCAATAGAAAGGTAAAGTGAAATACAACTTACGTGGATCACATTTAACGAAAAATTGAAGCTCGTCTCTTGAAGATATTATCGAGAATGTGTAGAATTCTGCAATAACGAGTGAAATTGAGAATCGAGAGCAATCGAACAAAGAGGATGGAATCCGGAGCCAAGTGAAAAAAAGGAACGAAAATTATGAAGTGTGTGTTAGAAGAGAGTGAGAAAAGGGAATGGAGAGGTGGTTGTATAGTTAGATGGAAGAGAGAACGGGCTGTTATTCCTCAGACGCTAGAGATAACAACTGTTGGTGAGCGAGGAGAGTGACCAGTGAAAGGAAGGAGAAAGAGAGGAGGGAAGAGAGGAGTTCATAGCATTTGTTGATAGTCGACAAGACACAAATTCATTTAGAATCTTTTATCCATCATTCAAATACTAGTGATAGTTCTTCAGATGAAGAACGTACTTTGTGCCTTTTGGCATTTGTCGACAGGGCAACGATCGTCCATCTTGATGTCGGAGATACGCCTTTACGGTAGGTTAGTCCCTCGATGGTACATCACCGATATCGATCAGTATCTCTTTTCCGATGTCGACACTTCGTGTGATAGTGGAAGAGGCGGGGTAGACGGCATTGGTCCTGTAAATGCATATCTTGCGAATATATATATTGCGTGACTATCTATGCCTCAGTAAGCTGACCTCACATCAAAAATGACTCACTTTCATACCAGTCTCCATGTGAATCTCGAGAAGGGCTGGGTCGACACCATTTCCATGACTGGGTTAATGCCCTTATTGTATACTTCACGGCGTCCTATCCGAATCTGAGATGAGGTTCTCTCTCCCACATTCATGGGAACAGGAAAGAAATTTGAACACATGCAACTCACTTTCATCAAGCAATTGAAGCTTTCATCATGAAATTGTTGAACAAGTAATCGAGAATGGGTAGGATTCTGCAACAACAACCATTAGACCCGAGCAACACCGAAGAAAGAGAGGCAGACATCAGTATACTTTAGAAGAGAATGATAACGATAGGAAGGGGTAGCATAGCTCATGAACATCAACCGCGGAGTTTAGTTCAACGCGGCAGAGACTAGAGGGGCACGCACACATCTATTGGGTGAGACGGAGTCGCCTTCACTAGCTAGTGACTGATATCAGCTGCCGGGAAGGGAGAGTGGGAAAGAGAAAGAGGATGCAAAGGAAAGAGATAAAAGATAGAGACGAGATACTATTGATGATGAAGAGTGCAACGCAGAATCATTGAAATATCGTTGGCAGGGAATCGCGCGAAAATGAAACGGAGCTGTTTCATCAATTGGAACGAGTTTATAGCAAACCATTTTTGCCAGTTGTGAGCGGGTTGAAAAACAGAACTCTATTTGTTTACCACTGGAAAAACCATGGTAATTGCATGCCGTATCAACAGCAATTCAAGCCTCTGCAGCAACTTTCACACGCTCTCTGCAATATAAGCAAGAGGTTCTTCGATTCGTCAATCGAAAGATGAAGCTTAACTTCTTCCTATTCTACCTCCTTCTTCATTTCCCAATTTCTCATTTTTGCTACCGCAGAAAATTTAGTTTCCACAAGAGACTAAGAAAGGTGAATCGTCTCTTTGATGTTGTGGGTTTTGTGATACCCTGGCCAATTAATTACTTTGCTTATGCATTTTAATTAGTTTAATTCTTTAAGTTGTATCCAGCGGAGATTCCTGAATGGGACAATCCTGAAACAGACGCCATCGACATGTCGAGAGTGGCGCAAGATTTCTCTTTATCACAATTACCCAGTAGTCGGTCATATCATTCTGCCCCAGTCTAACACGCTTTTAATGCTCCAAGGAAGTGAAAATAATGGATAATCCGCCTAGCATAGTCGCTACTTGACTAAAATTGATGCCGAGGTAGGCTCACTTTTTAATTCTTCCAGAAAATAAAAAAAGGAGATCATTTCCTCCATTACAGATGCATCGCCATCTTGTGTCATTTTGAGCATTTTGAGGGGTGCAAGAATGCTTGCAGGACGTATACAGAACTGCTACTTCCCGAAAAACTAATATTTTATGTCACTTATTCAAATAGAAAGTTTTATGTGGAACAATTTGTGTTGTTTTTAGTACATACTGGAAAACTTCTGCAAGGGTTTCAGCAAATTCGAAAGGTCGCCATCACAACCGAAATTGGGTGCACCGCACGGTGAGTGGTGTCTTTCCCAATTAGTTTGACTTATCGTATCCATTCGAGATGCATCATCTACCTGAGAAGGGACGAGCGAACGGCTCCAGTATGCCGACTGCTGTGCTCGGTCGACTTCTCGTATCCTGACAGGGAAGAGTGGCTGAGAGAGGCGAATGACGTACTGTCGGAGGCTGGACACGAATATTCTAGATTTCCACTGTTCCTTCAAGAGATTGTGGCGCTTCCAAAATGAAATTAATCGTTTCGAAATAAAGAATATCACCAACGTATTCAGATGTCTTCACTTAGACATAAATTACCTTCACGTCTAAAAAAAAACAAAAAAAAAAAAGTGAAAAAAACAGTTTTAATCACTTTGAACAAGGGAATAGAGCCTACAGACAACGAACACAACGGGATTATGTGCTGAACAATAGAAATAAAGCGTCCAATTTACATCTACAATCTGTGAAAAACGTTTCTCCATTCCTCTCCTCCCCTCATTCACCCCTCCTCCTCTCTTCACGAGTGGTCAACAGAAGAAACGATGCGGCGATGGATCGGGTATTTTTGGAAATTTAAAATGAAATTGATCTTTGATCTTCAGGTTGGCGAGGCTTTTCGCCCTTCTTCTGTGCATCAGTGGAGAAAGTCATAGAAAATTTGATGAATGTCCGAAAGACACGGTGAGTTCGTTCCCAGTATCTTTTAAAGAGTCTCGCCGCGAAAACTCATGCTTGTTACTTTATCACTGTTCCAGGTTTGCCTTTTCTTCGGCAACAATATATGCACCATTAACGGAAAGCAAACGAATTGTAAGGTTACATGCATTTCATACAAAGGATACTTGTTTTCAGCCTTCGTGTGGCAGAAGAACAAAATAGTTGAAAACTACTGCACCTATTCAAACTACGGATATCTTTATGCCAGACTCGATATTACGTAAGAATGGCTAGCCATTTTTCGAACCGGAAATCCGTTGAGATAA
This sequence comes from Pristionchus maxplancki, assembly GCA_900490775.1. Lineage (NCBI taxonomy): Eukaryota > Metazoa > Nematoda > Chromadorea > Rhabditida > Neodiplogasteridae > Pristionchus > Pristionchus maxplancki. Next base: position 239,078 of record LS537589.1, on the reverse strand, counting down.
TTTACAAACTACTAATTTCTCAGACCGCAGACTGTCACAAACTGGAAAGTGAACGCGACATTTTTTGTGAGGAGAGCGCAAGAAGTCGCATACAAACTCGAAGATTACAAGTATTGTTTTACGATTTATACGAATAAAGTAAATATAGGACACGAGCAGGAAAAGACAATCTTTATCTTATACTCGCTGAAAAAAAACCAGACACAAAAGACGTTAATAATATCTCAGATTCGAATTCGGCGACAAAGCGGGATTGGGAATTGCCAATAATGGATCTATCCATATGGCATTGTTCATGTTGAAAGTGAAGGACAACGGTGAGAGGCAATTCTTTACTTTTGGCGTCATGGCAAAAAAAGACCGCGCCGCAGTTGATAGATAAGGAGAAATGAGAGATGGCAATGGGTAAAATCTCTCACTCTTCCCTGTCGCCTAAAGAAGTGCAGCGGAGCGATTCTGTTTTTATGAAATGAAAACGTGGAGGGATGAAAGCGAAGAAAAAATTGTTTCCGAAAACTCGATTCCATGCACTTTTTCCCTTTCTCCTGTTGACTTTTTCACCTTAGTAAAGGATGAATGAAAGTTTCATTATGAAACTCTTCTAATCTAATTTCAGTCGAACTATCGACTCATCCCCTTGTGCCTCTCGGTTCATTCCAAACATATGAAAGATCATTGTTCATCAGCAGTGATGTGTACACATTCTATCTCTACACGTTCGAAATTGCGAGCAACGGAGAGGTGAGAGCACAACGACATAGCGACATTTGATGATAATTTGCAGAAATTGATTGATTTCGTCGGCGATGAGGTTGGCTGTCACGTAACAGAGAAAAGTGGAACAGACACAAAATATTTGATAAACGGCACCGAATTTCGCGAGCAAATCGGCCGGCTCAGTTCGTTTTCTTAACTACTTGCTTTTGAATATGCTTGATTTCTTACCGACAACCGACAACCTGCTTTCAGCCCCATGCGACCGCAAGGAAATCCTGCAAAGAGAAGTTTGCTACGACAAGTGCGATAAGATGTTCCCAAAATCGGAATCGAACGCAACTAACGCCACTGATTCGTCCGAATTCGACTTCAGTGCACCGCCTAACTGCCCATCCATTCTCTGGTAAGCAATGTATCGGTTGAATGAACCTCGACCGGAGCCGTAAATTCGGACCTCTAGAGATTTAGGACCTGTTCTCCCCCCCCCCCCCCCATAAACTCAGATTGCATACATTTTATGCTTCAGATATAATCGACTCCACAGATCAAAGATCATTTCTCGCAGGTACCACATTACCTCTGAGGCGGGCATGTATCGGCACTGGAGGAAAGTGGACAAACTCGAGTGCAGTATGGGATATTGGACTGCAGAGTGGTCGGGTCACGAATCGGGCAAACCGGCCAGAGGTAGGCAGCACTTTTCTTGTTCCCTGCCTCAAGAGGCGTACCCTTGTACGGAAAGGCCAGCAATTGTTTTTTCTTCAATTATTATTAGGCCTTTTGTTGAGGGAAAAAGAAGATTGGCTGGCCTAGTACGGGATTGATAGCGATTATCGAATCTCCCATTCCAGGATCGCACAAATTCAATTCTTCGCATGATGAACTGCAGTGCACAGCGTGTCAGAGAGAACAAATCGCGGCAAACGTACTTTCGTGACTCAATTCTCTCCCCGATCATTTTACCTCTCTCTGAGTGAGCTGCGCGGTCGACGGTGAGGGGAAATAAGAGCGAGAATGGATAGAAATCGAAGTTATAACTAGAATTCATCAAAATTCTCATAGCCCTGATTTGAAACCTACTCTATTTCGCGAAAGAAGAGACTTTTTCAAGGCGTCGGGTCATTTTTTGCGACTTTTGAGCGATGAGACCGGTTCGAAATCTGCGAAAATCCGATTTTTAGAGCCCATTATCTCGAGAAAGAAGGCCTAATTTAAAAATCTGACTTCCACAAATTGCTGCCATGAAAGCGTACTAACACCCTATGTAATTCAATTTCCATATTAAAATTCGGTTAGTCACATCTGCCTCGTCAAACATGGCTCCATATTGAAAAAAATAATTTCACGAATAATGACGATAAGTGTTCAAATTAGATGAGAATCACTGTACCAAATGAAGCGATGTGATTAAAAATAGTTGCCGAACATTTCTAGGCCGTTAAATCATGGAAGTTCCATGTTTGTTAGAAGAGGAACTCAAATATCTATGGATTTCGTACGTTTTCACTATAAATAAAGTTGTTCTGGAACAATGGAGTCACGTAGGAAAAAACGGCCAACGCAGCGACCTTAAGAAACCCTTTCCCGAGAATTTGTGGAAGTGCGAATTTTCAATTTGGGCCGTATTTTTCCGTGATACTCGAAACCGCAAGACCCTTCTCATTCATCAAAATGAGAAAAATGTGGATAACTTTTTCTTACTTTTAGCAACAGTGGCCAAAATTTTACTCGAAGTCAAGATAAGGGTTACCTACCGATCGATGTTTAACCCATGTCTTCATTTTCATTTTGAGGCGCGGTATGCACAATAAATCATTTTCCTTTTCTCCCTCTCATTGACCGCTCCTCGACCCGGGAATCATGAGGAATGGTTTGCCGCGAAGAACAATGAAATTCGTCTTTTTAACACGCTGTGCAGTGCTCCGCGGCGCATCCGAGTATTTAATTTTTATTTATTTCAAATTAATTAATTAATTTTTATTTATTTGTTTCCCGATAATTTCAGCCGAAATGACCACACAAGGACAGGTGGTGCTCGGCGTAGGGGCGGGCATTGGAGGCCTGCTGGCAGTGGGGGTTCGTTACAAAGGATAAATAAAAAATAACAATATTTGTTGTTTATTTTTTATTTTTTATAAATTAAAATATTTCAGATCGTCGTGCTGCTCATCCTCTGCCTGCTGCGCAAGCGAAGAAGAAGAAAGGGTAATTATTGTTGTTATTAATAATTAATAATAATTTACTCATTTAATTAATTAATAAAAAAAATTTCAGTGAAGAAGTTCCAGTTCGGCGCGGACTCGACCTTTGGAACGGGAACGGGAACAGACTCGAGAATGCAAATGCCCGACGGGAAATGTGAGCGATTCGAGAATGTGAATCTAATTAATTCCGTCCTCTTTTGCTGTAGTTATTGTGACAACCTGGAGTTGCGTCAGTTTGAAATGCCAACATATTTGATGCTTCAAAGTCCTGCCGCATCTGATAGGGTTTAGGGTGCTGCAATAGTTGTGGAGATTTGGAAATAATGCCCTTTTCTAGCCACTGAGCGCGAGGGGACGCAGCGTGCGTACTCTTCCCCGATGAAGGGAAATTCGTCCCCGGCTATCATGACTCCCCCTCCACCATACGGTAAGCAGTCCATCTCTACTTTTTACTGTGTGCCTAGAACCCTAAGCCCTCCACAAAATAGCTAGAATGATTCTATCCGATTCAGCAGGGTCCCCGAATCAGGCCTAGAAGAAGAAAGAATCTGCGAAGATCATCAGATTAGACATCGACCAGCACTTTTGATCGAGATAAAGGTCGAGATTCTTGATACTGGTGTGCACAAGATAGATGATATGAGGCCGTTCGCGTAAGGATCAATCAAAATCAGCCGGGTCTGGCACAGCCCAAAATCTCAAATTCTCTGAAAGTTTGCGATTTGGGGTTCTCGATGATGCTGATGACGATAGGCATGCTTATTTTAATTCCCGAGTCACCGTTGGCTCCAGAAGCCACGACGTCGAAATCGGGTTTTCGTCGATATCTCTGCAGTCGAGATAGCTCATTTTTCAAAAAAATGTCTTCCTGTGCAGAATTTGACGCTGATCATGCCTGTCTAGTTTATTTTTCATGAATTATTAAAATAATTTTGTTAAATGAAACTTCTCACTGAGTAAAGTGAGAGCTTAGCAACCTAGTGAGATCGGACCGGAATGACGAGTAGAACTCATGCTTAAAATTTGAAAGACTTCTGTCATGGGATCTCCGAGAAAATCAACATTCAATGTAAATGGCTTGTAAGTAAATCTGACGTTCCTTCTTCCTGTCCTTGATCTACCGAGTCTCTCCGTATTGATTCCCTCATTCGCCTGTCTGTTTGTCTGCGCCCTCTCGTTTCCCTGTACTCTCTTCCCTTTCACTCGGGAGAGACTCGGGTAGATCAAAGAAAGGCGATAATCAAGGGAACGATGGTTCATTTCACTTACAAGCTAGTTACACTGTAAGTTGATTTTCTCGGAGATCCCATGACAGAAGTCTTTCAAATTTCAACCATGAGTTCCTCTCGTGATTCCGGTCCGATCTCACTAGGTTGCTAAGCTCTCACATTACTCAGCGAGAAGTTCTATTTAACAAAATTATTTTAATAATTCATGAAAAATAAACTAGACAGGCGTGATCAGCGTCAAATTCTGCCCAGGATCACATTTTATTGAAAAATTAGCTATCTCGAGTGTAGAGATATCGACGAAAACCCGATTTCGACGTCGTGGCTTCTGGAGCCAACGGTGACTCGGGAATTAAACTAAGCATGCCTATCGTCATCAGCATCATCGATAACCCCAAATCGCAAACTTTCAAAGAATTGAAGATTTTGTGCTGTGCCAGCCTTTGCTCGATTATTAGGCGAACGCCCTCATATATGCGATGCAGACTCTATTGAACAACTACTGCACTTGTTATCTCCGTTGATCGAACATTACTTGTTTCCATCTTTCTCTCATGAAAAGAAGTCGATTCAGCAATTGGCGACATCGAAACTCAACGGGTCTCTCTCCGTGAAATCATAGCCCGTTTGCTTTCTGGCAGTGACCACCAATCTGCGAGTGAAGATTAAATAGAGTGTCGAAAATGACTAAACAGCTTGACATTTAGCTTTTGTAACTTTATTCTTGGAACAGGGCGTGTTCACCTTTCGCCCCTCATTTCAATCGCCTCAAGATGATGCATTGACGGTTTGTGATTGTGTCCATCAATATCCCATCATAGCAACTCTAATCGCGATCGAATGCTTTGCTTTAACGGGAAAAACAGCTAGTATGGATAGATGAGGTGGAGGGAGTCGGCAATGTCGTGGTGAGCAAGCTGGATCCTATCATTCTTTTCCCTTTGAAAAAATCTGCAAGCCTACGAAAGAAAATTGTCGTTTGAGGTGAATTTCACAATATTGCTGTGTAACACGCGTGATATGTCACACTTCAAAATTGTAGATGCGGTGTTGAAGTTTTCACTGTTCCAATGAATGTTTTGATGCATCAATCATGTTTCTTGTGAACATCATTAGTAAGAATCTCGACCTTTATCTCGATCAAAAATGCTGGTCGATGTCTAATCTGATGATCTTCCCAGATTCTTCTCTTCTTATGCCTGATTCGGGGACTGCGCTGAAATAGGTATCTACATTATCGTAATTATTACGGTTATTATTATTCAAGTTAAAAGTGATAGTAATACCAGAGGAACAATCGAGACGGATTCGTCAATACTTACCGTAAGGTGGAGGGGGCGTCATTATAGCCGGCGACGAATTTGCCTTCATCGGGGAGGAGTACGCCCGCTGCGTTCCCTCGCGCTCAGTGGCTGGAAAGAACAAATTATTTGCTTGTGTCGACTAAACAATTTCTAAAGATGCGGGAATTTAAAACTGGAAAAAACGGACATTTCCCGTCGGGCATTTGCATTCTCGAGTCCGTGCCCGTTCCCGTTCCGAAGGTCGTGTCCGCGCCGAACTGGAACTTCTTCGCTGCAATGTATTAATTATTAATTAATTATTAATTAATAACTAAATAAAAAATAACCCCTTCTTCTTCTTCGCTTGCGCAGCAGGCAGAGGACGAGCAGCACGACAATCTGAAATAAAATATTTAAAATTATTTATTATTTATTGTTTTTTACTAACCCCGACCGCCAACAGTCCTCCGATGCCGGCTCCTACTCCGATCACTACCTTTCCTTGAGCGGTCATTTCGGCTGAAAGAAAATGTCATAAATTACCAATCAAAATCAACGGTCAACATTAGTCTTTGAAAGTCAACTAAACAACTAGTTGTTTAAGAGGAAAATCGTCTCTCACTCTCTTCATTCCCCGTTCTCTCTCGTTGAAAAAGCGGTTCATTTCCCTGTTAAACAACTAGTTGTTTAGTTGACTTTCAAAGTCTAGTCAACATACTCGGATGCACCGCGGAGCACTGCAGTTCCTCAGTAGAATTGAATTTGTGCGATCCTGAAAGGGGAAATCGATCTCGCTGTGATTACCGTATTCCAGGGCTGTGCTACAATCACGGAACTCTTCATTTCTCATGCTCTCTCGCTTTCTCAGAGCCGTGAGAGAGCGTGAGAAATGAGGAGTGTGGTGAACTTCCTGCCGCCTACCTCTGGCCGCCTTGCCCTTCTCGTGTGCCGACCACTCCGCAGTCCAATATCCCAGCTGGCACTCGAGTTTGTCCACTTTCCTCCAGTGCCGATACATGCCAGCCTCGGAAGTGATGTGGAACCTGGGAAGTGATCTTTGATCTTTGATCTTGAGAGATCCGAATTTAGGGCTCGAATAAATGCATTCGACAGGTACATTACTTACCAAAGAATGGATGGGCAATTGGGCTTCGCACTAAAGTCGAACTCGTGCGATTCAGTCCCGTTAGTCGAGTTTGATTCCGATTTGGGGAAAATCTTATCGCATTTGTCGTAGCAAACTGCTCTTTGCAGGATTTCCTTGCCGTCGCAAGTCACTGATTAAATTTGTTTCTGATTTAAAAACAATGGACAAAACTAACTGAGTGGGTCGATTTGCTTGCGAAACTCGGTGGCGTCTATCAAATATTTTGAGTCTGCTCCGCTTTTCTCTTTTACGTGACAGCCAACCTCATCTCCGACAAAATCGATCAATTTCTGAAGATATTTTTTTTCAAATATGAGGCCGAACAAAAGTTTGGCACTGCTAAAAAGACATATATGCATAGGGGCCACAACGCACATGGTCGATTTCACACTATTGGATTAAAAGTGCGTTCAAACTGCTCCTCAGGGACCCAATAACTTCATACTTTCTACCGTTTGTGGATACCTCATCTTGAACAAACGCTATGCTCCGAAACCAACGCGCGCAAGGCACACCGGGAGAGAGGGGCAAGTGAGAGGTAGAAGGAGTGTGTGCCTATCTCTCTCTCGTGTGTCTCTCTCGCTCCCCTTTTTCTCCTTCCCATATTCGTCGAGCACGAACAGTAAAGATAAAATTCTGAAAACTTTCGCACTCGACGAACTCGGTTGTTTCTATGACCTTGATCAATGTTCTAGTCTTTTCATTTCACGTGCTCTCTCACCGGTCAGAGAGGCGAGAGAGCATGTGAAAGCGAGAGACGCAAGATCTCACCTCTCCATTGCTCGCAATCTCGAACGTGTACTCGTTGAAAGTGAACGTGTTACCGATCCAGAAGACTTTAAAACTTGATTTGATTGTACGTGACGACACAAGGGAATCGACTGTAATTCCAAATGATGGCATTAATTCTACGATAAAAGTTAGATAAAAGTCCTCCTTTCCAGTAAAATCGTCTACATCGAATTATCGATTTCTGACCAGCCCACGGGGTTTGGCAGGTTTAGCAAAAAATATGTTTTGGGCTTCCCTTCAAACACTACCAGCCCACATAGGTCGTTTTCAGATCTGTTAACCGTGTGAGAAAATACGAAAAAAGTATTTTTTTGTTAAATTTTCTCCAGTTTTTCTCCTTCCCTTTTATAAAAGGGAAGGAGAAAAACTTATAAATAAATCCACTTTTGCCAAAAAATCCTCACCGTTCTTTTTCAATTTCATCGTGAACTCTGCATTAATGGTAGATGCATTATTGGTAAATCGTAATACCGCGCCATTGCCGAACTCGAACCTGATAAACTTCAGTATTAACTATTAGGTTTTATTCAAATCACATCACCAAAATCTTATTTTTCAAATAATATGAGGGCGTATGTCTAAGAATCGAGCAGTTCCGACTGGATCTGGCACAGCTCAAAAATGTCGATTCTCTTCAAATTTGTATGAAAAATAAGTATGCCCTTCGTCATCAGCACGAGAAAACCCCAAATCACAAATTTGGAGAGAATCGATATTTTTGAGCTGTGCCAGCACTAGTTCCAATCTTAGACAAACGGCCTCATATCAGTTCATATCAGAAAACGGCCGGAAACATACCTGTAGTTTTCGACTTCGTATGTAGAATCTCTATTGTCAGCTAAGAATTTCGCCTTCACTTTCCAATTTGTGAGAGTGCGAGATCTGATCGGTCTGAGAATTTTTAATTATTATCTCGAGAATTTCCGGAAATATTCGAGGTACGATTCGACATTCTTACGTAAAATCGAGTCTGGCTTTGAGGGGGTAGTAGTCCCTATATTTACAGTATTCTGTTACTTCTTTTCTGTTCTTCTGATAGACAAATGCTGAAAGTTTTTCATTAAGGTTATGATAGCTTACAATTGTTTTGCGACAGGACGAAGCACATTTTTATCATAGAAATAACGGTCAAGCATTAAGAAACTTACAGTTCGTTTTCTTTCCATTAATGGTGCATTCGTAGTTGCCGAAGATAAGACAAGACTGCAAACGCGTACGTGGAAATATTTCAAGGAACTATCTATTTCCACTACTTCTTGACTAGGGTTGGCAGAAATAGTCAAGAAAATGCAGGGTGTTAGACAAACTCTTTGAGCACAAAACTATCCTTTTTAATTTTTCGATTTCAAGCAGTACTCGCAAATGTGTCGAAAAACTGCAAAACTGCGTCATTTTGAGCCGCTCGGACGTGTCGATCGACGCAGAATAATAGGGATTAGCGAAGGAAAATCCCACCACGCAAATGAAGGTTTTCCCATCTTTGATTTGCTGTGAGTCCAATGATTGGGACTCAAATAAGTCTCAGACTCGCAATTGGACTCATTTTGCCAACCCTATTCTAGACTACCCCTTAATGTTGTTAATTCGAGCGTCATTCGCCGAGCACTCGCTCGACGAATGAGTGAAATGAAACCACTCGCGAGCGCCAGTTTACTCACGAATAAAAAGGATAAAATTACTTTCGAGTGCTCTGGCACTCGCGAATAAATTTGCATTTATTTGCGAATAATTTTGCATCGAACGAGGGCGTACGAAATAAAAATTACCCCACTTCAAGTCATGAGAAGGGGAGAATAACAGGGTCATTCGCGAGCGAATATAGAGAATAACACTCTCGAATACATGCAAATTTATTCGCGAGTGCCCGAGCACTCGCCAGTGAAAAAAGAATGAACTCGCGAATAAAACTCATTCGCGGTCAAATTAGAGAATAGCACTTTATTCGATCTAACAACACTACCCCTACTTCAAGGCCTAATTTTTAAAATGGTTTTGATAATCGTCAACGTGGAGGCAACTTGGAGGTCCGTTTTTCCCTACCCGAACTACCGCCAAACAGATTACAACAAAACAACGGCAAAAGACATTCGACTTTGGCTCTCTGGGCAGAAATATGTTGGGTGGAGCTTTGTCGTTTCGGGGTTAGAGATAAAAATCAACGGGAAGTAATAGCCCCGACTCTGAGGAACCCAACGAGCCCACCCACTAGGGCAGGTTCGGTATCGGTATTGCCGCGCCCTCTTCCTTTCCCCTCTCTCCCTCTCTCGTAATACCGTGAGAGACACGCAACTATGCCAGAGGGTGCGGGATACCGCGATATTTAAAAAGAGAGTGAGGGGAAGGGAAGAGGGTGCGGCAATACCGATACCGAACCTGCAACCCTACCACCCACGACTCGCTACGATCACTTTGGGCAGAAATGTGGCTAGTTGCGCATTTGTTGTTGCCGTACTGTCATCAACCGTCGAGACATATCGCTATTCTCATCCCGAGTGGGAGAATTTCGATATGTTTCGGAGACATATCCAAACTGCTTTGCAGTTCGATTACAGTAATGGCGGGAATATTCAAAAGTTGACCCTCTTCATCCTCATCTGGAGAGAACAATGAGGGGGGGGGTAAGAACGCGCTGTGAGAAGAGAACCACAATAAGATACGAACTTGGCAAAGAAAAAAGAATCATGAAGAGATTAGTGATCATGAACTTACAGTGTCCTCCGGACAGTAATCAAGATATTTGTGATTTTCTAAGCTAGCTTCACTGATGCACAGAAGAAGGGCGAGAACCGTCGCCAGCCTGAAGATCAAAGATCAATTCCATTAAAAATAACCAAAAAAATACCCGGTCCATCGCCGCATCGTTTCTCCTGTTGACCACTCGCGAAGAGAGAAGGAGGGGTGAATGAGGGGAGGAGAGGAGTTGAGAAATGTTTTTCACAGATTGCAGATGTAAATTGGGCGCTTTATTACTATTGTTCAGTACATAATCCCATTGTGTTCGTTGTCTGTTCCAATGGCTTTATTCCCTTGTACTAAAATTACAAGAAAAGGCAAATTTCAAAATCACAGGAATGAACATTTCTCATGCTGTACGATGCAAGCTAAATGATTGAGACTTAGTTTACTAATGCTACCAACTTCTGAAATCAGGAAAGCTGCTAAGACGTTGATCTTTATTTCAGTCTGACAGCCTCAATTTCAAGCAAACAATCACTTTGGAAGCGCGACAATCTCTTGCAGGAGCTTCGGCAGTCTTCCATACTCGCGTGCAGCCTCGGTCAGTGCCTCATTCGCCTCTTTCAGCCACTTTTCCCTTCTGGGATAGGAGAAGTCGACCGAACACAGCAGTCGGCACACTGGAGCCGTGCGCGCGTCCCTTCTCAGGTAGATCATGCAGCTGGGAAGGATAAATGAACACATCCCGACTCTCCTGCACTTTCCCCGATAACTTTGATAAATAAAATACATTTTTAAGGTGAGGAAGGTTGAGAGAGGTGTCCGGAGGAAGGTGTAGGAGTGCCGACAAAACAAATTGAGAAAATACACAACTCACCGCGCGGTGCACCCAATCTCAGTGGTGATGGCGACTGGCTGAAGTTGCTGAAAGAATATCGCATTCAACTAGTAATTGTCAACGCTTAGATAGAATCTAAGCAGAGTCACACGTAACTATTTGTCAATTATTCTCTCTTTTTTGTTCTACAGTTCTAATGATTACCCTATGGGAGTAGAGAGAGAGCGAGAGAGAGAGAAAACAATATTACGCTCTCAGGCAACAGCAGGTCTCCGTACGTCTTACACGCATTCCTGCATCCCTTCTTGTCCTCGAAATGGCACATGACAGCGATGCATCTGCAATTTATGATTCCACTCTCTTCAAATCTTAAAAAGTTAAAAGCTGATTTATAGTCAGCTCATCGGAAAAAAGACAGTACGGACGAATACAGATAAACTAGTGCTCACGCCACTCTCGCTTTGTCGGCCTCCGTTACAGGCATCTCCGCTTGATACAACTGGAAAAATAAATTTTAATAAATCTTTTTTTTTATTTTAATCGTCCTCTGAGAGAGACTATTCACCTTCATTAATTTCTTGTAGTAACTACTTTGAGAAGCGGTGGAATGAGCTTCATCTCTCTATAGAATAGATCCCAAATATTTGCTTATATAGTTAGAGCGTGGGAACGTTTTTGAGAATTGCTGCAGGTTTCATATCATGCAGCTATTCCACCTTTTCCTCTTTTTTTTACGACTGTTCAGAGCCGCTCCTTTTGCGCTATGGTAATCTAACGTTCTCTGCGGGCACTATCGTGAAACGTTCTCTCAATCGTTGATCAACAGGCGCGTCACTTTGTATTCTCCACTCATCTCTCCATTGACTCTCCCTTCCTCCCCTCCATCCCAACAACTGTTGTCTGTCACGAGCAAGTGGAGGCGACGCTACCTCACTCAATGGTGTTATCCAGTCGTACGTCTTACGTTGCGTGCATAGTCTTTGTCTTCATTTCGCTATCGATTGATTGCGTTGCTATATTTTCATGTCTGAATAATTTACGACTACCACTACTCGATTGAACTGAATAATTGCATTCTCTATCGTCGCCTCTTGAATACTGCCTTCGTCTAACTATCGTCATTACAGAATTCTACGCATTCTCAAAGTTCTGATGGAGATTCAAATTGCAATTCATTTTATTGATAACAGTGAGTGCCTCCACAGTGATCAAACTCTTACTTTTTTTGCAGCGACCAATGAGTGGACTTTGATCGCCCCCTCCCTCAGATACAATTGGTGTCATACACTATCTGGCTCATCAAATGAAAGAATCCTTGCAGACGATCAGAAGAGTTGGAAACAACGAGTTGGAAACAACGAGGGAGGCCACGACGAAGACATATACACCTGATGGCGGTGGACCATCGACGACGACGACCACCACTCGAGACGCGACTTTATCGGAAGAAAATTATCGGAAGACCTAAGTCCCTCCAACTTACTCGTACTCGTTCTCTCAAGACCCAATCAAACCCTCACTAGTCGATCGTTCTCGTTCCCTCAAAGAAACCGTTCTCACCTTTTTTATTCAATTTCTCTCACCCTTTTTATTCAATTTTCGCCCCTTAATCATCTTATAGATTAGTTGTTTTTCGTGTATTTGCATTTCATATTTTTCAGTAGACGGACTTGTGTTAGAACATAACATTCCTCTGACTAATCTTTTTCTATAACACATTTTTGGATGGTCAATAAAAATCACATAAGTCCATCCTGGAGGAATAGAGAATGAGATACAATTGAAAGAAAAAGGAACACTAAGGGGAATGACAGTGAGATTGTCGGTAGGACTTAGTCAATCTCTGACGGTTTTCCGCCGACTGAAGAACGATTCAAGAATGGAAACCACTCCAGAACCATCCTACCTAAGGCTATCAAGCAGGATTCGAGGTCATGACTACAACTAATCTTTGAATGAAATAAATGAATAAATGAGGGATTGAAACATGCTCGATATTGTGGTGCAGATGAAACATTTGTTTTGGAGGATCCGATAAGATCTTGCAAGGTCATCGCGCTCCTTCTCTATACATAATGGTAGCGAGTCATCACACTAGATCGTTCACACGATAGCGCTAAGGAAGATACTACTTAGGGAGCGATCAGGGTCACTCACAGGTCGCATCACTCTATTTTGTCTCATCATCCCCTCCTTCTTTCTCCTCTTTCTTTCTCCTTCTTCTTCTTTCTCCTTCTTCTTTCTTCTTCCTCTTGCTCCTCCTTCTTTCTCCTTCTTCTTTCTTCTTCCTCTTTCTTCTTCCTCTTGCTCCTTCTTCTTTCTCCTCCTTCTTCCTCCTTCTTCTTTCTCCTCCTTCTTTCTCCTCCTTCTTTCTCCTCCTTCTTTCTCCTTACTCTTTCATCTTCTTCTTTCTCCTTCACTCGTTTCCCAGGCCCTTGACCGCTAATTATCGTCTGTTACAGTCGCCTTTCCGTCGATTTTGACAGTCCCAATACGTTACATTCCCCAGTTTTTCACCCTGCGTCTATCGATTTGCCCATGTTTACTATCCGTTTGCGTGGCTCTTCCGAATTGAATTGTAGCTACCTACCAATATAATCGTCAAATCAATCCGATCAGGGTTCTACATGCCCTGTTTCTTCAATCATCTTCATGGACAAAACTTGATTTATACAAGAAAACATTCATCATTGCTAAGGTAAGTCGTCCACCGACCGTTCTTTCTATTTAATTTGGTATTCCTTCCATTTGATCCATCTTAACCGCTTTTAGGAGCCAATGAGTTACGGTTCTGGGAATGCCTAACTCCATCACTAATTCGCAATATCGAATTGAGAGGAGACTAAGAATGTCCCTCTTCACTCGTAAACCATTGATGAAAGGAGATATGGAGAGGATGATCAGCGTGAGTAGTAGTAGTCTCATTTCTGAGCTTTTAAAGTTGGTTATGTGAACCTTTATTTATTCTTTCTTTTCAGCGGATGAGAAAGGACTGGGGAAGTGTCAGATCTGGTTAACCTGAAAGCCCGGCAGTCCTGGCACATTCCCCGTGTTATGACAGCCGATGGGGTGGTGTGTGCAGCGAATGTCGAGTCTTATTACGGGTTGGGAGGACCTTTCTGTCCTCCCGTAGGACTTGTCAGTGACTCAGATTTCCTCAACGAGAGACATAGAATTTGAATGCCCATTCAATCTTTCTAAGTTTTCCAGCTTCTTTCTCTTCCCCCCATTAATGCAAATCGATTGTACTCGTGTGTCCCTCTGAACTTGATTTTCGCCTTTTGATAGAGATAAAAGTCGAGATTCTTACTATACTTGTGCAGAGCACACATGAAAACATTCGTTGAGGCTGTAAGTATACATGGAGTATTCGCATGATCATCCTTGAGTCCAATACAATCACTAAATTATGAGAATAGAGACCACCAAGTCGTCAGAAATGGCTTCGATCAGCATTGTATGGTCGAGATAAAAGGCTTCTCGTGGTCACTGGAATGATCAGCATTTACCAATCATTGATTCCATCCGTCTTCTCATCTCCAAGAATTATTTGGTTATGTGTGCCGCTCTCCTCCTCGTGTGTTCTTCTTAGGGGAAGGTCAAAGGCATTCTCCCTCCTCCCCTCCACCAGTCAGGGTCAATCACAGGTCACTGGAGGGTCAGCCCCTCCTTCACTCTCTTCTCTCCCCCTCTTCGTTCATCCTTCTTCCCCCCCTCTCATTATCCCGTCTGCCATGCCCTTGATATCTGGCTATCCTTCGCTGCCTCATTTTATTCAACATAGATCCCATTTCACCTTCGAAACCAGTTTTTTCTCTCTTTCACCGTTTTTTCTTCTCCCTTCCCCGTTCCTGACCAGTACATCTTTTTTTACTACGTCCATCCCCTATCGACCGATCCATCTGATGATGTCTATTCGTGCGCGTGCCTGTTTAGTGTGTGCTATTATTATTCAAGCAATGAGAAAAAGTTCATCAATCAGGGTTCTACACGCCCTGCTCATCATGGAGAAAACTATTATCAAAACACATTAATTCATCCCAGAAAGTGAGTTTTTACTTTTTATTGCATCCTTCCATCTGGCTTATCACAACCAGCAGCGAGCGGATGCAACCACAGAAGACATCCGGGGGTAACCGGGTATGACGTTTACCATCTCAGATAATGCATTCTCCTCTGGGCACTCTTCTTCGCTCTATTCCTCGCTTGTGTAGCCGAAGGGTTTCAGAGGTGGCTCCTCTCTCGCACAGGAAGGAACTTCCCTATTGGAGACGGCCCTCGCCCTCATGCCCGAGGCGTCTGACTAAGCAACTCCCGACCAGGTCGAAGGTCATAACTCCCTGGAGGTCTGGAGGTGCCCTTTGGCGGCCTCCAGATGGGAACCTCCTCATGGATGATCCTTCTACAACCTCAATCGAGCGAGTGGTTAGTTGTTATTGGCTGGATATCTTTTACCCTTGCACTTGCAGGGTCAGCGTTGACTGGAAACTGCCATTCGGATAATGTGCCCTCCACCTGTTCTTCCACCCGGATTATAACCATCTGGTCCTCACGTCGAAGATGGCGGAGTATGGTCAAACATTCACGCTGCCCGCCCAGTCCGATGGAGGATACACGATCCCTTCACTCTGGAGCATCGCGGATTCCTGGTTAGTACTTCTGTTATTTTTTTAATTGTAGCTAAATGTCAAATAAGCATTATTTCCATTTTCTTATTCGATTTTTTCCAGATCGAGGTCGGCGACTATTGGGTGGAGTTCAGGAACCACAAGTTGTACATAAGCCTGATCTCTCAAGTCACGGTGCTCGGAGATGCAAAGTCTCGCATCTCACAAGCTCATAGACGACAACCCAACGATTATGAATTGTAAATAAAGTAACTTATGAACCATCCGGCTTCACCTATACATTTGTTTCAACGCCAGATGGGGTTTGTCGCGGACCTACAGTGAATCTTATTTTGTAATGTAAGGAAAAGTTTAAATGAATGATTTATTATATTAATATTACAAAGAAATGAGAATATGAGTTAGTGACGAGATCTCACTCTCTTAGGCTGCGACGTGGTAGCCGCTTCTTCCACCACGGAGTGCGGGTCCTCCGTGTCCTCTGGGTACGCGACCCCCGCGACCTCCTCTGAAGGTACCGCGGTTTGCACAAGCGGCACGAGCGTTCTGAAACGATTCATTTAAAACTATGGAACACTAAAATAGAACATGGGAATAATTTAATAATACCCCGTTGAAGACAGGTCCCTGCTGGAGGACAGGGGCAGGACCGTTTGAAGGAAGAGGATTCTCAAAAGTAGGATTGAAAAGAGTAACTAAAATAATCATTACCTCGTCTCGATATGCGTTGACCAGATGATAGAGATAATTAAAATTCGAGAGAGTGATTAGCCGCCGAGAGTGCTTGATAGGGCGGAGAAGGATCTTTAGCTGAATCCTTCCTTCGAGCTTAGTCAACTTGTGATGATCAATAGTGTCAGCGATGGAGCCGAGATGATCGGTCGTACAATCATTGATCGCTCGACCCAGTTTGGAGTAACGAATGGACGCACCGTGAATGCCCAGATATCCCAGCACATCCAGCAGATTGAGTAGATTCCGACGCAAGAGATTAAGCTCTCTTTTGTACAATCTGGCCTGGACTCCCATGGGGATGCTGAAACATATCCATTAATGAGAATGACAGGCAATGAAAGTTGTTTGGACCATCAAATAGAAAGCTAAAGCTAAATCCGTCATGAAAATCGACTGATTGAGTCTTGAATATTCGGGAAAATAATGTCTTTCACAATCGTGTCATTTGATCGGCAGCACCAGTTCTCATTTCATCATTCTCGCCTTCATGGGAGCTTCTGAAGCAAATGTTGTTGACTCGTTCACCCACACCCATCTCTGATTGTCTTCATAAAATAAGTTCCTTTTATTGTTAGTTCATCTTTCAATTCAGTCAGGCAATATCGGATAAACCATTTCACCATTTCACTTGAGTTGTGGCTCGCAGTTGTGGTTTTGAATGGCGCCATTGAGAGCGGGTAGAATTCTGAAAAAAATATGCGCAATCTCAAAAAGCAAACACATAAACTTGAATCGAGTTAGGAAAAAGAGGTTCTATGCGAGGCAATTGAACTGGCAAGGACAAATAATAGAGAAGAAATCCGGAAGCAAATTTGCAGGTTTGAGAGGCAGTGAGGCCCTGCTTCATTACACCAGGAAAGAGGTACTGAGAGAGAGAAAAGAGGGGTAGGATATCGGGGATATCAGAGATCAGGGACAGACAGCTGTGGTAGTGGAGAGGATGGCGGGATATTATTTATCGTATGTAGAGCGGAAATACAATAATTCGTGGGTCCCGATAATTTTAAGTTTTACTTGATGAGAGTTGTCAGGTCCACTTCGGCGGTTTTCCTGGGCTCTTGCTGCGTTTTTATGAAAGTGAAAGAGTTCCCGAATGTACTCTCCGAAACGAGTTCCTTAAAGTCAGTTCTAAAGATTTTCTTGACAGCGGTCAAAGCATCGGCCGACCTTTTGTTCGGTGTCTCTGTTCAATGAGTTCCGCTGAAAGCAAGCGATAAATCCACAACTCAACTCAAGGCCACAACTCAAGAAAGAGGGTGGAAAGGGTAAGAAAGGGGCGTCAACAAGTGAGGAAGAGGGGATGAAATGACGAAACAGAATTATGACCCACGGATAAATGTCTGACCCAACCAACCCAGTGAGGCCTAGAATTTCCTTCCGAGTCGACCAAGCACTGCGCAAACAATAGACAATGTTTGCCAAAGGGAGAAACGAAGTAACTGCATTTCCTTCGTTGTTTCTCATTCACGGGTCTCATCGAGTCTCTATTATCCTGTTTCCGAGTTTCTCTTCCAATGCATCTCCATAAAGCGCTGAAGACAGTGTGCGATGTGTGTCCAGGTAATATTGCTTCGCTTGTTGTTTCAAGAGCTCTTCTTTTCATAAGATCTCTCACCAAATACGGAGGAATAGCTCATGGAATGTAAGAGGGTCAACCGAATTTCTCCACTTCGCAGGTTTCCCCACCAACCCAACCTCCAAGCCCGTCGTTGTTCCATCAACTTCCGCTCAATCATTCACAATCTCATCGCTCGAGGGACTACCAAAGGAGCTACTGTGGGAGTTACTTGAATACGTGCCGGAATGCGTGCGAAATATCAGAGCGGTTAGTTCTTTTCCCTGCACTGTTTTTGGTTCCAATAAGTCTTATTCCAAAATCAATTTGCAGACCTCCCAAACGATGAGACGATACGTTGCCGAGCATGCTATGCGGCACCCTAGTGAACCGATGGTGCAGTATTTAAGAATATCAAGGTCGCCAAAGCATAACATGGTACGAACTAGAGTTTGATTTTCGAATTCAACGACCTCTAGCCTCTTTCCTTCCCTTTTCTTTCGATGACTTGCATGGGATAGGAGGGAGTACAGTGTGAGGTTGTTGGACTATTGTTACAATCATTCATTTGCAGCAACTCGAGCTGACCATTCCTCGAAGTGCAGCTACATTATTCGAACTACGAATCATTGGCAATTCGAGTCTGTTCTCCCAGATAGGACGAGTGAGAGGATCCGATGAAAATGTGAGAAAATGCGACGCTTTATTTTCGAAATGACTTCGTTTCAGAGATACTACATCTATCTCTATCCAGCGCATGACACGAGTGTAGTCGAGCACTTGTGCAAGTGCATTGGGAGACCACTGGAGAAGGTGGAAATACTTGACTGGGATAACCGATCTCTCTTCTATCCAACGATTACGAATCTGCTAGGAGACAAGCACTTCGGCAATTTGGAAATCAAATTCGAAACGATAACTGAGCGCGATGTGTAAGCTTTTCCTTCTTGATACGTATAAACATTGTAAACTTCAGTGAGGAACTCCTCAAGCCCTTGAGAGATTGCCTTATAGACCAAACCATTCTCACAGTGAGACATGTCAAGGCATCCAGTCCAGGTGAGGAACAGCTCAGAAACGAATTTCGAAAATGTTTTCAGAAAATGAGCTGCTCGAATTATCATCCTTCTTTCAATCAATACGCATCGGCCAATTGTACATTCCGAAAATGGGCAAACGAAGCGCATACTTCTTCGGTCTTCACGATTTCGAGTGGTCCTCGATTATTCCGGAAATGTTCTCGAGAAAAATGGACAAATTGTACATCAGCAACTTCCACTACCCGCAGTACCTGTCGGCCAAGTGCGCTGCAACACTGCTAGAGGTACGAAGTCTTACTGTTTTGGTTGGAAAATGAAAGAGTGATCTCGCTCTCTTATTTTTGCGTACTCTCTCGCTTCTCTGACCCATGAGAGAGCATTGCAAAATGAGAGAGTCAGACGATTACTCGGGAAATGAGATCTATCATTCGAGTAATATTCCAGCAACTGCCCCTGATCGGAAAGAAAGTGTGGTTCGTTGCCTCGTGCGAAGCTCTAGTCACCTATTTCAATCAAGATAACGACTACAGTAGTGAGGGTAGGGAACGTGTCGAAAATAATCGGAGATGAAATAATTTTTAGGAGATCTCAGCACGGACGGATATTTCCTGAGAATCAAGCACCCGTCAAGAAGAGACGAGTAACATCTCAAGTTCATCGTATTCTGATTAATCTTGTTTGGCTCTATTATCGTGCAAAACCGCACTTTAATAAACATAATCCATTTATTGCCTAATTCGTCAACCTTTTTCGTCAGTATTTTCTTATTTGCATGTACTCCGGAAACTATCTCACTTCTTTATTCATTACTTTAGCCAGTAGAATTGCGGGTCAATGATACGGATCTCTTTCTAAAAGGATAGTTCAAGACACGCTGTCATGTATCAAACTGGTCGAGAGCACCCCGTAATTAACTAGATAAGGTAGCAGAGGGAGTATGGGAGTGCGGGAACCATAGATTGTCTGAGATAACGGGGGTTGAGAAAGGAGAATAGTGGTAGCGCCAGAGAGGAGTTATATTGGCCAATGCTCTCATCTTTGAGATGACATCTTTCACTGCGTATGTAGTCTCGGTATTCAATCGGAGACACTGCCCTGAAGAGATATAGTTATTTTAGAGATAAACAAAAACTAAAATTAAGCGTTGAACTGACTATTGCTGACCTGTTTATTCATAATTCAGCATACATTATTCTTCAAGCAGCTCTTGCATAACTTAACGGTCGAGGATGGGTATGAATCTGAAATGGAAACAGACGTATCCGACCGGAATAAAAGAAGGGGCGAAATGACAAGGCGGAGCTAAAGGGAGAGAATCGGATGACATGCGCACTCGAGCAAGGGAATAAATGAAAATGGGAGAGATGTTGCTATCGCACAAATCTTGCCCCCCCCCCCCCTTCCCTCTTTATCCCTTCTCGCTCGAAATTCTCCCCAATCCCGATGGTCAGATAGAATAAGATATCTAGTTTGCTCCAGAGCACCTCTTTTTTTGTTCCTTTCCCGATTATTCGCTCAATCCTTCAAAGGGGTGTTTCAGCACTCTCCCTCTTGCAATGAATCGTCCTTTCACTGACTATCACAATGAATATTGACACTGTTGGTGATCTTCATACGAATCACAAAGAATCGAATGATTTTATCAAAAACAACACGATTCTACAACAATACTGGGCATCTCAAACACTTGCATGCGAACGGGGCAGTGGGAGTTATGTACTGTCCTTTGCATGAATTCCTTTCATGTCTCCACAGGCGAAGATCTGGACAATGCGAAAAGGGATCATGAAGAGTCTCCAGTTTGGTCTCGGCAGCCTTGCAAAGCGAAATCTAGCAAGCTGCCAACAGGTCTACATTATATTCCCTCCCATCCTCCAATCGAATTTTAAAACGACACTAACCTGTAAAATAATTTCTGTTCGATAAAGTACAATATCGAATACTCACTGTGAGACATAGCCTCTTGAGATAGCCTTGAGTAATTCGTGAATCGAAAAGTGCAAACATCGAACAAAATGGAGTTAATCATCCATTCTTGAGGGCGAGTAGAGTCCTGAGAAATAAAAGATTTGAACCAAACGGGACGAAAAAGGGAATTGTAACGAAAACAGCCAGAGAAGAGAACGAAAGAGGATGATTTGCCACGTACGAATGGTTTATTGGCAATCTCGTCGAATTGTGTGGCTCTTTCTTTCTCTCTTCTCTACCGCGTTCTTTCCGTTTTGCGTACTCTTTCGTTCGAAAGACACGGCAAAAGGGGAGCGGAATGAGTCGATCAATCGCTCACTCTTCTCGCTAGATGAATATGGCATCTATGCACAATTACGTTGCGAATCACTTCTCTCCCTTGGTTAGCACTCATTAGAGTTCGAAATACGGGTAATCGTCTCTTCATTTTGCATACTCTCTCGCCTCTCAGACCGGTGAGGTAGCGAATGAGGGACGATTACCCGTATTTCGAACTCTAGCACTCATCTCCTTCTGCTAGATGAATAATCCTCCGCAATATTACTGGAATTGCGTAAAGTATACATACTCTTTCTCCTCTCTCTTACCTCACCTGTAGTCACCTTTTGTCGATCACTAACGAAGATTCATCGTCTTGCGGGATGAATCAACGTCCTTATTACTTCCTTTTACGTATCCTTCCAAGTTGTTCCAACCATCCTGCTGAAAGACTTTCTTCTCGTTTCCTTTTTCGGCGCTCATTCCATTTAACAATTTCGCTCTTTTCAGCTGTCTACATCAACTCAATGAATAATTTCACGAGCATACTTGCGACAGTCGTGCGAGGTATGAAATCACTCATCTGAAGAACTTATCGATAGACAAACACTTCCAGGCCACTCTGGTTTACTCCCTCGGACTTCCAACCAACTTCCGACTCGCATTCTTGTATGGCAGATCGCGTATTTTCAACGGATCCGGGACAAAGGAATGTGTGATCATAGGAGCCGTTGTTATTGAAGGAGACCATGGCTCGGAAACTAGATGGAATATTAGACTCGGTGTGTGTTTCTCGGTGCCGTCATGTTGAATAGTTCCTCGATCATCAAAACAGTGGGCAATCGAGAATAATTTCGAAACTCTTTCAAAAAATTGGAACTGATTGGTGAAGGTATTGATATAGAAGCCTGAATGTGTCCCTGCGGACAATTCCTTGATTAGCACCATTTATATTGCGAATTTGCGAGGTTTACTTTTGCATGCTGATAAAGATTGGTTAATAAACTCTGTCGTTGTCGTATTTCCAACTGTCTTTCATTCACTGACAAAAATAAGCAAATGACATTGTATTTTTCGTCCTCTCTTTTCCTCACCTGTAGTACCTTCGCCCTAGATCTATCACTCATCTCCTCTTGCGGGATGAATCATCTTGCGCTTTTCTTGCTTCCTTTTCCGGTTTCCTCTCGTCTCACTTTCTTATTTTTCATCCTTTATTGTTCATGTTTGGCTGTAGAGGACGAGCATAATTTTCCCTGTTCATAAAGATACATCTTTGCATTCGTTTCAGCTGCCTACACCACCTCATTGGATAACTCATTTAATTTCGTGCAGCATCTGAAAGCCGAAAGGTATCCAGATTATAAGTCACGCATCATTTGTTTAAAATCTTTTAGGTTTCTCTGCATTTATTTTCTCCGACATCGAGACAACTCAAGATTCATTTCTTATCTGTAGCAACCGAAGTGCAACAAATCGGTTATGGACAATCGATCCGGGACAGGAAATGAATGTGTCATAATTGGAGCGGTCGGTGTGAATCTTGAAGAACTTTGCACTGAAATTGTGAATTTGTCTGGATGGTCATGGCCCAGTTGAAGATTCGCTCGGTATACTCCATTGTGCAATTACTCAATTGAAAAAAATGAAAACCATCGTTATAACCCTCATGAAATTCATAAGATCCAGTCAAAACCGTATACTCTGAATGCAGAGGAGTGCAATGAACATTACATTCGAAATAATTGGCAAAATGGTTAATCTCGTTGTGTTGCCCTACCATCATTGTCGGATGAACGAATAAAGAAATGTTACTATCATTCTTCTGCAATGAATTCTTTTTTTAAAAATATACAATAAAATTAGAAGGAAGTAGCTTCCCTTTCCCTTCTTCCTAATTTTTTCTCCTCTGTATTCATCCTCCATCGATCACTCACCCCTCCAGTGGGATGAATCATCGTCGCACATTAATGCCGCTTCTCTTTATTCCCCAACACTGCTTTCGTCCTTCCTTTTTCTTACAGAGAATTCAGTTTGAATTGCATCTTTTTATCTGTCGCTCATTCACGTAACTTTCGCGTGCGAAAACGTTGTTCATTCACTCGTATTCACATAATTTTCCTCCTTTCAGCTGCCTATAACAGCTCATTGGATGATTTCTCATTCCTTGCCGCATCTTCACTACTCCACTGGGCGTGTAACAAGGTATTTTGTGAGGGAGTACTGGTAGGCCGGGTAGCGCAGTGGTTGTGTGTCAGAATGCGATTCCGATGGTCACGAGTTCGACCCCCCGTGCCTACAGATCCACCCAACCAAGGGGGTTAAGAAATATTGGTAGTGAGAAATCACGATCCAAATTCCCCATCGGCGTGCACACAACTCGCATATTAGTCTGGCAACAGGCCACTGAGAAATCAGGATAGGCCGCTAGTTGCAGAAGACGTGGGGTAGTCGAGGACGCGTCACTCGTTAGTAAGCGACTCACCAACTTTACTTTACTTTACTTTTAGTAATGAACAAGCTCTTTAGAAATTATCACGCGTAGTTAAATGTTAGTTCATAATTACAGAAATCGGTTGTCACATCCATCATTTGACGTTTTATCAGAATTGGTTCAGATCTACTTTCTCCGGATCTTCACCGAACCTCCAAATACTTCCACCTATTCAACACACTGTCTCTCAATATTTCACTCAACGAACATCCGGAGCACCCATTAATTATTACAAGATGGCTACTTGATGGGAAATTCTCCCAATCATATCAGACGAAAAGGTCATTGTTGTGTAAACACAATCAACCGGCAATGAAAAGTACGTTGCAGTGTCACGATTTAGATACTAGTCGACGAAGAAATCAGTATCAACCTCTGATTGAGTGCTATTGGCATCTAAATCTGAGTGAGAATGTCATGCCTTTTCACTCAATTTAGACACTTAATTGTACTCACATATATGTATTCCTATTATCTATTGCAAACTGATAAAAATTAAATATTAAATTTTTCTCGATTACTGTTCCATCCGTTTCACACCCTGATGGAAGGAAGGCTGAGGTGGTTTGCTTTAGAGGCAGCGTATCATCTCCTTCCATCGTCATTTTTTTCGTTTTTTCTGCTGCATTCACTGTTTATGGATCACATCAATCATCTCTCCGGCGGGATGAATCATCATCGTCTTCCTCTCGTTCTTCTCCATTCTTCCTTTCACTCGATACTACAGTTTGATATCTCGTTTTATTTAGCTGTTTTGAGGATGAGACACGTTTCTCTGTTGAAATCCGAAACTATCCTTGTTTCAAATCTTCGTCCATTTTCAGCTGTATACACCGCTCAACGGACGATTTGTCTTTTTTTTGTTTTCACCAATTTCACCGAATTTCAAGTCACCCAAGAGTAAACGGGAGAATGAACCCCCGCATCTCCACTACCCCTTAAAGTCTGTTCTACGAGAACACTTTGTGACAAGTAATTTAATGCGGAAATGCAAACCTCTTCAGGGAAAGAGTGAGCCTCATCAACAAGGAGGAAGCAGACTTTCAAAGGAAAGGTTTCTATCCATCAAGGTAGCCCAAGCATTCAAGAGAGCATCATGAAGGCCATTGCAAGCGGTCACAGCCAACAGTAAGATACAGAGAGAAGATGAATCTGAACGAGAGGAATCAGCGCAGAGATGAAGGTGAGATGGAGTGATAGTAAAGTTTGATGAGAGAAATATTTGAAGGTCACATCAGTGGACTCGGCTCATGTCAAGGATCGTCCATCTAATAAATTTTTTTGTGTATATCGTTGTACATTGTCATTATTGCGATAAAAAGGGCGCTTATTTTGCTCCACTATGTTCCTCAAGCTTCTTCTCAAGTTTTTTGGTTTATTATTAGACGCGGATAGAGAATCTCTTTTTCCTTTTTTTCAGTTCTTCTTCTCTGTAGTCACCCCCTTGCTCACTCCTCCTTCCTGGGGCTGAATCATCTTCGTACATCTCCTTTACCCTTCTTTCTTCCTTTCTCACAATCAATGTCTGCCTCAATGTCTCTATCATTGATTTCTTTTGTTTTTTTGCCTTTTTTTCGAAACGACACGTGCTATTGAGAAATCCGTCGCACAAATTGCTCTATTATTTCATTGGTTCTTGATTCTTTGTCGTAAAAATCCATGACTCTAATCCTCGCTTGTTCTCAGCTGCCTATACCAGCTCAACGGATGATTTTCACTCCATCTCTCATGAAAATTTCAAAGAAATCTGTCAAGGTGAGCCTTGCTTACTTTTTTCGAAGTGCTATAACTATTCGAATTTCGCTAGACCATCGAGATTGTTCCCGATTCTATCTTCTTTCAACCCCTCAAGTCTTGCTTAAAGCTTGCTCATGTCCGACGATCGGTCTCACTTCATACAAGATTATCCTGAAACATAAAAAGTTCAAAGGAACAACAACAATTATCAACGTGTAAAAATCAAGAATATTATTTCGGATCCGTTTCTGAGCCGACGATCTACAATATTCTTTATTTTCTTTTACAGAACGCTAATAAAGAATTGATAATAAAGTAATCTCATCTTCATCTTGCCCTCTTTTCAATGCCTGTACAATGAAAGAACACGATGACATTTGAGATGAAGATGCCCTTTTTCTCCCTTCTCTCCCTTCTCTCTCTCTCTCTCTCTCTCTCTCTCTTTGACTGCTCCTCTCGCCATCTCTCATTTGATTTCTCTCTTCGTCCGTTGCAAAAGACAATAAAGTCAATCTACGGTACTCAAAGGTTACGGTATTCATAGTATTTCAAAATACCACTTACCGCATAACGTTCAATCGCACCCTCCGTTCCTTTCAAAACCTGAGATGGTTTGGGTTCGCGTTACAGTACTCATAGGTTACGGTATTTGACGGTATTGCATCAAAATATCACTCACCTGCCCCGTCCCGACCGCCTCCCTCGACGCGTTCGTCCGATAATGGCCCGCCGACCGCGCGAAACCCGCCGAACGACGCTGAATGACCCGGGTAATGACCAGAATAAAGGGTGAAACATGTTCACAAACGCGTTTTCTGCCACTAGTATATAAGGGTCTCATTTCCGCCCTCACCAAATCACAATCAACGAATCGCTGCCTGTTCTTCGATGCGCCACGCCGTTTTTCTCGCCCTCGTCTGTCTGTCAGGTACTGTAGATTACGGTACTTCTGGAATCTGACCTACCGTACCCCGCTTACAGTATGCCACGGCGCACCGCTGCGCACCACGCCTACCGTACCCGAGCGTACCGTACCCTACCCGGCTCCGCCCACTCTCCCGATCCTCCCTCCTGGCACCCCGCTGACCACAGTGACTACGGTATGTGAGGGTACGGTAGCTTGGGTACGGTATCGATCGATTGCAGACCAGCGAGGATCCTCCCACGCCTACTCCTGAGGCGCCATCGACTACTGTAACCCCGCCGACTACCGTGCCGAGTACTGTGGAGGTATTGTAGACGCGTTTTAGCTAGTCATCGATAATCGTTCAGCCCTTCCATGATCTACACGAGGCGTTCGACCTAGCCACCTGCGCCGGCAAGGATACGGTAAGCTGTCGTAACCTGATCCTACCGTACCCTTTCTGTACTTCAGACCTGCTACTTCCTTCCTCGTTGCGTCTCGCCCTCATTCGTCGCCTCGACCAACCTCTGGCTGGTTACCGTAACCCCGGGCCTGCTTAGTTCTCGATCGACTCGACGCCAGCTGGAAGACTGCCCGGCGATTGCGGTGGTGATGTGAGTGCGGTAGGGTTACGGTAATCGTGGTTACGATATCAATCCGATATTCAGGGTTACTGTATCAATCGATATTCAGAAACAACAAACTCGAGCTGCGCCGATCGCTTCGCTGGCACAAGATGACGCTGCGCGAGTACGGGCTCACGATCGATTTCCTCAGCGACGATGGTACTGTAGCTTACCGTATCACTAGTGTGACCTACCGTACCTCCGCTACCGTACCGTCTTCCAGTCCACTGCACCTCCTGCGTCGGCCCTTCTTTCATCGAGAAGCTCGGCCGCGTGCGCACCGACACGCTCGCGCTGCCGCGACGCGTCACTGAGGTACGGTAGCTTGCGGATCACAGCATTCTACCCCTACAGAAAAGGGGTGATCACTTTGCATATCGAACTGCAAATTCGAAACTTGACCGGTCGCTGAAACATATCCGAATTCTCATTCTGAACAAGGGGATTAATTTTTGAATTTTCCCGCGTTGCTGTATTCGCGATATGTTTCAGAGATATCTTAAATTGCGAAGGTGTTTTGCAGTTCGAATACGGTAACGCGGGAAAATTCAAAAATTAATCCCCTTGTTCACCCTTATCTGGAGAGAACAAAGGGGGTCAGAACGCTGTGGGATACGGTAGCCCGGAAAATCTATAATTGCAGAAACTATCGAGCCGCTCAACAACACTGTCGCCGACCGCTCGCTCAACAACCACGACGTCTACCACAGTACTGCCGCCTCCGCTGCGCACGATCACCACGGTAAGTACTGTAGCCCAGAGATACCGTAATCCTGATCGCTAAATAATCGATAATCCTGCAGAAACCGGGCAAGACCAGAGGGCCGCAGCCGATGCCGGTGCCGCGCACGCCCTCGCTGAGCACAGGTGTGACCGAACGGACTACCGTACCCCTAACCTACCGTAATAAATCGATACTCAGACCCGGCCAACATCCAGCACCGAGAGGCCGCTGCAGAGTGCAAGGAGGAAGGCACGTCGCCTTGGGTACGGTATCCGAATGCAGTACCCAGCACCTATCGGCTACTGACTTTCTAATCGATAGCTACAGTATGGCTACCGTACCTCTCTCGTATCGCAAACTGACTTTCCAGAGTATTGCGGTCGTCTGCCTGCTCGTGCTCGTCGCCGTCATCTTCCTCGGTCTCATCGCGGCAGTTTACAGGGTACGGTAGATCAATCGATCGATTAATGTAGCTACAGTACTCGATTAATCAATAACTACCGTATGCTCTTTGCAGACGACTCGCGCGCTCAAGGTGCGGCCGGCGTCGCCCGTGGCGAAGTGAGTTTCTAAAGATAAAAGATCAAAGATCAAAGATCAACGCTGACCTCTTCAGAATGCCGCCCGCGTGGTCGTCGAAGCGGGCCTCGTCCGCCTCGCAGTCGTCCATCACTGTGTGAGTTACGTTACGGTAGCTACAGTACTCGAGGGGTACAGTAATCACAAGGGACTGATCGATCAATATCTAATCGAAACTACAGCAATTCCTGGGCTATCATTATCCATAATCGTTGATCTCTAATCTTTGATCTCTGATCTTTGACCTCTCGCAGCACCCACGAATGGCCTCTCATTCTGCCCGCTGAGCGCTCCTCTGACGCCACAGAGGACTGGGAGGAGCGGACGCCGTTGGCCGCGTGCAGTCCGGCCAGGAGCAGGGTGAATACGGTCGAGAGGTACTGTAGGCTACCGTAACTCATTGTTGGGGTACGGTAGTTGGTCACGGTATCCATGTAGTGCAGGGGGATACTGTAAGATAATGTAGGCCACCGTAACCCAGAGTACTGTAACTGACGCAATTACGGTAATCAATATCGATTCAGCGCCTCGCGCACTCCGCTGCTGCCTGTGCAAGTCGACAAGGCCCGGGAGGACAAGGGGTGAGATCAAAGATCAGAAGTGAGAGATCAAAGATCAATATTGCAGCCCCGACTTCTCCGCCCGGCCGCCCACGCCCGCGCGCGTCTCGCCCACTCTAGAGGTCTCCGTGACGCCGTCCAAGAACCAGAAGGACACGAGGTGGGTCTCGCAGGGAATACTACAGTAATCGTGATCTGATGCTCGCACTCGGAAATAGTCGAAAATAGTGGAGAATTTCGGAAGGAAATTACAGTAGTCGTATCGACTGCCCCTTGCAATTGCTGATTGCAGGCCGGCACCGCCCAAGAGGAACCTGCTCGCGGCCGCCGCGGGCCTGTTCAAGCACACGGCGCGGTACGTTACGGTAGATTACGGTAGCCATCGATCGATACCGTACCCAACCAATTCCCATTACAGTACCCCACTGGTGGAGAAGACCGCGCAGCCCGCCAGCGACACGCTCGGCGAAGTATCGATGCGGGAAGGAAACTGAAGAAACCCTACCGTATCCCCCGCCTACCGTATCCATTCCTCGAATATCTTCTAACCCTGTCCCTGCCGTACTCCTTAGCCCCTACTGTACATTACCCCCACTCACAGTATCCATTCCTCGAATATCTTCTAACCCTGTCCCACCGTATCCCTTAGACCCTATTGTACAGTACCCCCGCCTACCGTATCCATTCCTCGAATATCTTCTAACCCTGACCCTTAGCCCCTACTGTACATTACCCCCACTCACAGTATCCATTTCTCGAATATCTTCTAGCCCTGTCCCTTAGACCCTATTGTACAGTACCCCGCCTAGCGTATCCATTCCTCGAATATCTCCAACCCTCTAGTCTCTCCCTCAATATCCATTTCTCGAATATCTCTGAATCGAAAACAGCCATAGATCTCATCGCATTGTCAAGTTGCCAACGAAACCGAATAAATATGTATTTTCATGACGGCGTTGGAACGTTGCATCACAGGGGAAACAAACGATTGAATTATTTTTCACACATTTCTGTCGGTCGTCTATCGAATTTATGAAGAAGAAAGAATGCGATGTCCTTCAATCATCGACTCAGCGATAAAATATTTATTTCCAGCAGCACGATCAATGAAATCAAAGCTGCGATCGAATGGCCAAAGACATAGAAAGTGTGCAACCAAAATCTGGCAACTCTCACTACATTCCCGCGTGGGATAAGCGAACTTGTTTTGATAGGGAAAAAGCTTTGAAAAATCGATACAATGGTCCGTACTACACAATAGATTTAAAATACACATCCAGGCTAGCAAATGGCTAAAAACATATGACAATATCAGTGGGTTTTGCAAACATTTTGGTTTATTTGCACATAGGATCATAGAAAAAATGACTAGAAAAGTAGGGCAATAGCTCGAAATTTACGAAATGTGTTCTCGAATTTAGAAGGAGGAAGATCCTACGCGTGCTAAAATCAGAGGAATGCGTACAGCGGTGCAAGAAAACTACAAGACTCGAGGACAACCAAGGAAATCATGGGGAAAGACCAAAGATCAAAGATTGGAAATCACCAGTGCTGCTCGTCGAGTTGCAGTCGAGAACGGGGTGGCTGCAATCAATCGATATTTCATCGCTACCGTAATCTGGAAACCACACCACGCACTAGCACACTCTCATCTAATCTACACTACACCACTACACGACACTCTCAACTCACCGTGCTCGAACGGACTCAGGTTAGCTCTACGTTCACCTGAGAGAGAATTTAGCAACATTTTCCCATGTAGCGACTTTTCGGACAAGTCTCCCCGCTAGTGTGCACTCGGCGCACCACCGCCTACACCACTCACCGTCGGCTCGGCCTCATCGAAGAACTGCCGCTCCCAGTCGAGTCGATTCGCGGAGGGGTTGTCGAAGTTGCTGCTGCAATTTTGGGTTTCATCACCATTAGATATTCAGGAGAGCATCCCTGCACTAGTCGGTACGAGGGAGCCAGTATGCACAACAAATTATAAGCAAGTAAAGACGATCCCATATCCCGTAAATTTAGGACAAAACAACCTTTGGTCATCACATGCTCACCCTGCGCACTCCTGCTTCACTGTTACCCTATCTACCAGACAACTTCACTAACTCCAATTTGTTCAACGCATAAGTCATAACCAACTAATCAATGCAAGCAACAGTGCGAATCCTTCCTGATTCTACTTGGTCAACTCTTGCTTCACTTTCACCTCATCTACTCGCCCGCTCCACTTCCAGCAATTTCTTGATCTATTTCGCAGAGATGCACAGACTATTCACTACCCATCGTACCGATGCTTCACCATTGCCCTATCTACAGGACGCCTTCTCTTTCATCGGCACTAGGTCGGATGAGAACTATTTCGCAATACCGTCTCTGACATAACAGTTGTCTCTAGCCTACTGCCGGTTCTCATCCGACCTAGCACCCCTTCATCAATTCATGGTGGATAGCATAGAATAACTAATCATGGCGATCAACAGCGCAAATAACCCGCTAATTTCACTCTTCAGTTATCTGCTCGTCCCTTCACTTCCAGCAATTAATTGCATATTTTGCGTTAGAACTGCAATAAAATTTGATCTGGATAAAATCCATTCAGCTACATTTCACACATTGCCGAATACTCATCGCATTCTCGCTATTCACCATTGGCACATCTATCAGCTGGTATCGCCCTTTTAATTCTTTGCCCATCTCACACCTAATCTCTGCAATCCGAAGCGCAGTTTACAACCCAATTCGTGGAGAATTACAACCCTGCCGACTCGCGCTTCATCACCCATTGTTCTACTCGCCCATTCATCTTTCAGCAATTCTGATAGCACATCAATGTAAACTATAATAATATCCCATGAACACCGGACGAAAAATCGTTTAGTCATCGCATGCTCGCCCTGTGTACTGCTGCTTCACTGTTACCCAATGTACCTGGCAATTTCTCCCCAATTCAATTCATTGAATGAAGCCATTTCAAACAACTAATCATTGACAATGATTCATTGTACGCAACCGCGCAGATCCTGTCTGAATATACTTTACGAACTCGCGTTTCATCCTCCCCTCATTGACTCGATCTCTTCTCTTCCAGCAATACTTTATAAGTTTGTCTCAACCCCCCCCCCCCCAATAAAAGATTATGGCTAGCAAACACCCTACAAAGCACATTCATGCTTCGACATTCCACTATCAACCCACAGCCTTCGCCTTCTCCAATGTTTAGGTCGAGCTATCTGAAATCACGACAATCAGCAGCATAGAAAATAACCAGGCGCTCTCTCGCATCGCCCTCTCCTCATCTACTCGACCGCTTCTCTTTCAGCAGTACAGCTGGCCCCATGAGCTTTAAAAATCAAATTACACTCACAAAAAAGCAATGCCATCTCATACGCGCACGCTCGCTTCACCGTTGCCCTATCTGATAGCAAGTTTCTCCTATACTAATTACATCTGCCTACCTTCCCAAATAACTAATCACAACTACCTTTCGCGTTTCGCCCTCATTACATCAACTTGAAACCTTTCCCAACAGCGATATTCCTTCTTTTTTTCTTTCCCACAATCAATTTATTGTCGATCATAATCCACTCACCGCAACTTACACTGCCCATCGGCACGTTGCTGACTACATAAATTATTTTACCCCGCGCGCTCGCGCTTCACTATTACTACATCCACTTACAACTTCCCCTGACAGTGCTAACTTTGTCTCCTTGTCAAACAATGTATATCACGTCACAGCTCTCTCGAGCATCAATACTTATATGTTTATTTTCACTCGCATTTATTTCTCAGTGAATAAATATTTCTAAGTGAATAAAAAATAAATAAAATAACTAATAATCTCACCGCAGCTCCCTCGCACTGCCCATCGGCACGTACGCCGCTTGCGTCGTCCCGTTGCCGCCCACTCCCGGGCCTGCAATAATGATTGGTGATAGTCATCGATCCAATGTTCTGCAGGACCAGCGAAGCGGAATGCGGTGTTTGACAGTCTGTTTTTTGTCCAGAACATCAAAGTCTTCGTTACTACCTCAACCTTGTCTCTGCCTAGTTTTACTTCATAGTTGAAACTCAAGTATGCCCAATACCGAAACTATCCACATAAGATAGATCGAATCTAAAGAGAAAAGAAGCAAAATAGAATTACCGTGACGTCTAAAGGCCTACAGTATTCAAACTACCGTACCTCCGCTGCTCACGCTCGCGCCGCCGCCCATCCGCCAGCGCGCGGTGCCACCACCGATCAGCTGCGCGCGTCTGCAATTATCGATTTGATGGTGATGATGTTTCGAGTGTCTTATGAAATAGCATGTTTGAATACTACGATTATTTTATATGGTATTCCGGCCAAAAGCGATGAACTATCGAATATTCATCCAACTGTATCGACTAAAGCAACTGCTGAAGCCGGAATCGAACAACTCAAATTTTGCATTCAAAATATTCATTTCGCTTCAGCAAGCACAATATTAGGTATTTCAACTGTGACTTTTCAACAACGACGACTGCGCGGAATCCTGTATATTTGCACAGTCCATGAAACCTACATCGACCTTCTCAAAGTCCCATTTTTTCTCAATTTATTGATTTCACCCCTATCCCGTTCATTCCCTCTGGCATCTGTTCCTCCTTCTCGCACGCTATCAAATCAATTCCAGCTACCCCATACCCCCTGGCTGCGCTCTGGTCTTTAGCCTGCACTTCAAGTTCATAACTTTATTGCTCACAGGCGCTTCCGATCCCTCCCTCCCTCCTTCTCCCCACGCATTCATTCCATCTTGCGTCGACACTCCCTCGAGTAAGCCATGCCCTCCCACAGCCCGAACCTCTTTCCTCGCACGTCGTCCCTGCTCGGGCCCTCCAAGCCCACCTTCAAGGCCCCGCGGCACTCCAACCCACTAGCCGCCTGCTTAAGTCGCATCTCCAAGGCCCTCGGAATCCACAAGAAGACTCCCATCCCCAAGGCCAGCCCCCGGCTCTTCCCCAAGATGTCCTCGCTGCTCAGCGAGACTCATTCGGTACCCTCGGCACTGAACTTCCGTGCCACTTTCAAGTCCAGCCTCGATGATTCACCTCCTCCACCTCTTGCCAACGGAGGCGTCACCCGCCGCCACAGCTCTGGCGCAACGCCATCTCCGCTGTGCACGATGGCCGCTCCTCCTCCCTCTCCCGTCTCTCGTCATACCAGCCTCGACTCGCCTGTCATCCAGACTCCACCCTCCACCCCCTGTGAAGCGGTCATCACACCCGTTCCTCCTCCCAAGAAGTCTTCTCGACGCGCCGTCCTCTTCGCTCCCGTCACTCCTCAAACCACTCCTGTTCACGAAGATGACAACGAGCTCAGCGACAGGCCCGCCACTTCAGACGCCGAGGATGAAGAGGAGGATGATGAAGACGTCAGGGAGTAAGTGTACTTCAATCTCCGGCTTCATTCAGCCGGGTATTCCACAAATAATAATCCGCTATTCCAGCCCCGCCTGCCCCTACACTCCGGTCAACGTGCGCTCCGACGACGACATCATCTTCAGAGCTACGTTCACGGAGCAGATCAGTCACTTTTTGATTTCTCATTTTCCTTATTCATACCAGCATTTCTCAATGGGACTGCTTCCTTTCGATTCCCATTCCTCAATTGCTTTTCTACATGTAGTAATTGCAATGTCCAGAAGTAATCCAGAGTCTGACCAAGAGTCTAAAAGAATCTGGTCTTGCAGGTGGCCCAACAGTGGGAGACACTCGAGGAGCTTCGATTGAAGCGACGGTACAAGAAGGTGGAGGATGCGAAGCGATACAATGTAGGTTGAATCAACATTACTCGAATTCTTCGTAAATTAGCACGTTGTAGTATGTTGTGTGCTTGTTATTTCAGATTTTGGGCTAGTTTTAACCCCATCAATTCCAGGAACGCGTCTTCACCATCCGCCGAGGGCACAATGCCTTCGCACTGATCGTCCCATTCGGTGACAAACCGTTGAAGGAGCCCGTGCACATGGAACTGCGCTTCCCTCCGACTGATGAGCAGGTAAAGACAAGCTGAATCACAAACATCCTCAATCTCGAGGGCTCAGCCTCCTGAACATGCCGAATACTCTGATACTGTCAACTGTTTCCGTAAAAGCTACAATCAGCATCTCTTTGGAGCGCTCAAGCTTTCGAAAATGCTGAAAATCATACACGTTGTAATACAAAGCATCATTACAGGTCAAAACACTCGCGCTGGCCCTCAACGATGCCAAATTCGCCGAGGGACTCAAGGATCAGGACAAGTTCGAAGGTACGTAACCCTTTCCTTATGCATCTTTATTTACTGTCCCTTCACAGTTGCGAGAAGAATACCATAGAATTACGGAGAATCTTTCCAGTATACCTCTCCTAGTGTACCGACTACTCGAGCTACATGCCTTGCACCGGAGATTGGCACCAAGCATAAACAACTCTTTCCAGTCTATCTCTCCAAGCTGGAGTACCACGGGCGCGATTCTCGCCGTGCCGAGCTCGAGGCTCACGCCTACATGCGCGCGCACGTCCCCGGCTACAAGAAGGGCAAGAAGAAGGTCGAAATGAAGAAGACGGTACGATATTCAGCCTATTGTAGATCTTACAGGTTCAAGGAACTGCATCAAATATCGCAGACAAGGGTCTTAGGACACCCTGCGTAGACTTAGGCTTCTTATTGGGCATACTGTGCTCAGGGAACTGCGCCAGTATCGTCTGATTTCAGCTGGCCGCCATTCGCGAGCTCCGTCCTGCGCCCTCGCCCGTCTCACGGACGCCCTCACCAGAACCCTACTCTGCCACCACTCCAGAGCCGGTGCAGGACTTCCGCTGGCGCAGGGAGAACAAGGTGGCGGCTGCGCAGGTACCGTTCCATCTCTACATTCGAATTTCGAAATCTATATCCATAGTCTCCAAAAGGCTTGTATGAGGAATCCTCTGCCGTGTTTGCAACGAAGTCCGAACTGTTGGATAGCCAATAACGGCAACGATTCCAGATCGACGGCAGCACACCATGGGCTGCGCCCGAAAGAAGAGGGCTAAGAGCGATCAGCCTGAGGAAGAAGATGGAGGAGGAGGAGGAGAAGGAGACTGGCACCAAGAAGAGAAGGGCGGTGAAGAGGAAGAAGTTGGAGTACGATTTGGATGCGCCATCGCCTACTTTGTGAACCTCATACCCCCACCCCAACCTTATTCAGTTACACTCTGCTGATCACTCTGTATCCTAGATTATTCTTATTAACGATGTTGTTTGGTCGATAAATAAATTATTCGAATCACGTGCATTATTGAGGTTTCGAGAAATCCTTTTCCGCAATGCTGATTTCGAACATCAATATTCCTTGGAGTGGCAAAACATTTCTAATGCACAATTTGAACGCCAAATTCTTATCTCCCCATCAAAGCGTCCTCATATCAATATTCGAAATACCCGCCTTTGATATCCCAAAAATGAAAATCACTACTGGACCTCGCGCCCGCTTCGGGTTTCACGCTTTTCTTATGTTGCGCCATACACCACACCCCACATTAACTGACTCGGTAATTTTCATAAATATTTAAACCCTCACTTCTTTTTGTTGCTCAGCACGATCTTCAGGATCACCATGGCGGCCGACACGAAGAGGAACGTCGTCAGCAGGAAGAGTGCGGGCGAGGAACCTGCGAATTCGATTATTAATAATTTTTAAATAAAATTAATAAATTTAGACGATTTTTGCAAGAGAAATGTCAGGATTATGACATCGAATAGTCATTATTGCCCCTAAAAGTAAGCAGGAAGAGCGCCGGAGAAGAACAAATCATGTTTATAATTCTCGACAATATTCGCGTTCCCGGTAGTCCACATTATGTCAGAATTTCATGGTTGAGCAATACAGCATTGAACTTGTTCACAAATTCATCCGACGCCTCAGAGAAAGAGCTATCCGTGAGAAATGGAATCACATAAAACCCCAAAAATTCTAGCTTTCAGAACCGACTCATATCGCGAGCGAGATCTTGTGCTACAGTCTGCACTCGATTTCCGCAATGCTAATAATAATTGAATCGCCCATTTCTGCTAACAACATCTGGATTGTAATATCTGGCTGTAGTTTACATGTTCCAGGAATGGTACACATCATGGGAAGATTCTGGTGGGTCGTTCTGCCTGCGACAAGCTTTACTCTAAAACCACATGAAACCCAGCGCCCCTCTTCCAACTCCGACTAACTAACTCGTCGCGTCTAGCAGTGCTTTAGAACGCGCCATTTCTAGGAGAATAGCTCACTGTTTAATGAATGCATCACTCACCCTCGGCCTGCTCGGGCGCCGGCGTTGCGCTTGACGTGGAAGGCAGCAGCGTCGTCTGAAATTATTAAAATAAATTAAAAAATTAAATTAATTTAAGAAATTAAATTATTAAAGTCCCTCAAAGGTCGAATTCAGCTTTTAATTTCACTCATTTTTTCACAGTAGGAGAGAAATGAATGCGACAATAATTCCAAGAATGAGGTTGAAAATAACATAAACGATATTTCAAAGGATCTGCAAGATATGGGTTTCACTCCTTCCTCTTCTGTCCTAGGGACTGCGTTTCTCAATTGCAAGCTGCTCCATCTTATAAAAGCCAAAAGGCCAAAAAAACATCGCATCGACCTCAAGTGCAAGCGCTGCTTTGTGTTTCACTTATGCTACTTATCTTCACGAGACCATTAAATTCCAATTGCTTGCTTACACTGTTGGAACAACCAAAAGATCGTAATCATCTACCGTACCCCCATCCCTACCGTAATCGCCTCCGCGGCCGTCGTTAGCAGCGTCGTCGTCGTCGCGGCTACCGTAGTCGTCGTCGTGGGTACGGTAGTGGTGGTGAGGGGTGCGGTAGTCGTCTCGTTGGCTACCGTACTCATAGTCGAGGAGGTGGACGGCGCGAGTGTCGTCGTCTGATTTGTCAGAGTTAAAAAGGTACCATGGACACAAGGTATGGAGCCGTGGTGTAGTGGTCTAAGGCGCACACAAGGTATGATCATGAGGGGGGAAGTTCGAATCCCGCCCCCTGCAAACACTTTTGCCGAGCTTTGCCAAGATTTTAGGAGTTCAGGAAGTGCTTGGAAAAATTCGGCAAAGGTTGGCAAAAAAGTTAGCTGGTGGTAGGATTCGAACCAACGACCTCGCGATCATACCTTGTGTGCGCCTTAGACCACTCGGCCATGAAATCTTGGCTACCCTTTTTAACTCTGCGTCTGAATCGATTGGTCTTTGATCTTTCATCTGATCAAGCACTGATCTGTGCAAATAAAAATTAAATAAGGAACTATTATAGCGACACTTGGACATTTCATTTCTCGTTTCAGTAACTCGTCTAATATCGATCACGCCCAGGCGCATTAGCATTATCCCAAGTTTGAGTGCAAGAAAATACACACTGACTGATCTTTCTCAGGCTGCAGTTCAATAAAAACAAAAGGCTACGCGGCAGCTCTTTTGACTTGGATAGTTACCGTTTCAGCTGCAATTCAAAAACCGCGCACTGATCAGAGTTTCAGTGATTGATTCATGTGGAGTGGAAAAACACACTGTATTTGTGATAATCTCCTACTGTTTTGAATGAAAACGTACACAATCAATTGACTTAATTAACATTAATTAATTAAATACCCACCCCATTGACGATGGCCGTCGCCGCCGTGGCGAGCGTGGACGCTAGCGTCGTCGTCGCGTTTCTGCAAAATAGAAATAATAAAAAATTGTTAATTCACGGAAATTCCTAAAACCATTACCAACTACGAATTGGTATGAAGGTTCATACTATGAACCTATGAAGATCCTCTGTTACACAGATCAGATTGGAGAGCTTTTGAGAATAAGCAGGATCGCGAAATCAGCGCATCTATCAGACCAGTTCATTCTTTTTTATACATACGCAAATCCAAGATGCATTGCGCATAAGCTACACCCACGACTATCATTGCAGATTAAAACACAAACTAACCAACTTTCGGGCGTGCATTTTACCCAATAGATTAGATCCCACTCACATCACTCCTGCAGCCGCCGTCGTCGCCAGCGTCGACATCGTGGTCGTCGTCGAGGCTGCATCTGCAGCCACTGCGGCAGCTGCTGCAGCGTCCGCCATGCTGCGAGGATTGCGTCATCACTAGGTCACAAAAAGACAATAGATCCGACACATTTCAACACGAGTAATTAGATATCAACATTAGACGTAATCATTCACAAACAGAGACATTTCGCTAAAAAATTCAGTTGCTAGAGCATCATTATTAGCCCAATCGAAACAGAAGTATTTACCGCTGCCGCAGCACTAGTTGGGGGCACGAGCACAATTGTGCAGATATTTCAACAGAGATGAGAGGAGTTTTGAGAGGGTTCTGGGTCTGGCAGATATGGGAAGATAGGGGAAGAAAGGGCAAGAAAGGAAATAAAAGAGACGTGTGGGCAACTCCGTGCGGTAATTGCATTGTCAGCCACAGATGTGGGGAGAGGAGGAGAACAAAGTTCTTTCGAAAATTGTGTGATATTAGGGCCGGATGGTTCACGTTTCACCAATATGATATATCAACGAAAGAGTGTCATGCACAATGTGGATGTGGCAGCCGTTTCAAATCCCAACAATCAAAATAGAATCAAAAATATTAGGGCAAGCTCGGTTTGTGTTGCAGTAGGACTACAAGGTGGCGAAGGAATACCAAGCGTAATCAGCGAATGGCAATTGAAAAGAAAACCACAGTTCAGAAAAGCAGAGTTGCGGTCTCATCATTGGCCCTAAGTAATCGGAACAGTATTATCCGCAATTCGCACACGATTCCGGTCTTAATTTCTAAATCATTAATCCCAATCTCTTCACCCCATAAACTGCTCACTCTTACAGAATGCAGAACAACTGGGAAAATGAGCGATCAAATAAAAAACCATGATAGCAGAATAAACGTTTCACGAATTGCACAAAGTAAACGGACGAGTTTGATCCGCGGTAGACGTGAGCTGCTTCGCTCAAATAAAATTACTCCACTTATCCCAACCTCACATCCACAATATCTCCACGATGCTCACTCTCATCGAATGATATGAAAACAGCGCCACGAAATCAAGCTGATTGCGACGTTTCGAGCAATTCACACCGCAGCATAAATGTTTCACGACGATCTCAAAGCAAACGGAAAATAATCACCCGCAATCTGACGCTGCTGCTCAATCACATATCCCCATCTCACAGAGCCGCTCGCTCACAGTTGATGCGCCCTATCGCTCTCACAGCTCTTGTCAGCTCTGGATTTGATGCTCTCCCCATACCACTCGCACCCTCACCGATCAGACAACGCAAAAGACCACACAGATAAAAGAGAGGCGGGCAGAGAGATAAAGGCGATATTATCTCTCCCATTCAACTGCTCTATCACTGATTTATCACTGTCATAGACAGAACACAGATTGAAGAGAAACAGCAAGAGACGCAAAGAAAGGGAACGGGACGAGCCCTCAGGGCGAGTGGAGATCAAACCACCATGCGCAGTGTCTCTCTCTCCTCCTCCCGCACGCTCTCTCCTCGGTCAGAGTGAGCAAGAGAGCACACAAAATGAAGAGACCCAGACCACTATTCCATTCACTGCCCAGCTGGTCACTCTGACCGTCTAGCACTCTTGTTCCCCTTCAATCTAATTAGACAGGCCGTGCTTAATTAGGGAGTGGGTGCGAGATGGGCACTCGAGGGACTTGTCAGATGCAGGCGACTTGCTTCTCAGACAATAGACGATCATTCGCAGATAAATAAAGATAATTGTTTCCAGCATGCGCGGTGCGCCAAATAAATCAACAAACAGTAGGATTCGCGCAACACCGGGATGATAAGTAAAGGGATATTCGTTGAACTTGATCGCAACCTCTTGTCGACCGAACAAAAAATATGCATTCTTCCAAACACGCCATCTTGCCAGCCTCTCCTCTCGCACTCTTGATCTGGCATTTCCCTCCCCCTTGCCCTTGTCCTCTCCCCTACTGACTACTGCCCCCCCCCCTTTGTCCTAGCGCGCGCGGCGTCGAAAAACGAGCTTGCTTCAAGCGGAAGCGGCGGCGAAAATTGATCCTCTTCCCCCAAGAATGGACAGAGAGAAAAAAACGGAAGGGGGGAGAGAATGACCCCATCAATTCTCTCTCCATTTCTCCTGCTCTATCGCCCTTTCAAACCGCGAGAGAGCACTTGCAAAGAGGAGAGGCATACAATTTAGACAGACAGACGACCCCGCTTCTACTGCCAAACGAGGCTAACTAGGGTTGAAAGGGGGAAGCGCTCTGCGCTCTCTTCCCTTCGCCTGATCTCTCGTCGTCTCTGACCAGGAAGAAAACAGGCAAATTTGTTAGAAGCCAGCGCTCGAGTCACAAAAGCCGAGGGAACAACAGCCTACTCCTTTCTTCCTTCTCTACTGTGTTCTTCTCCTCCCCTATTCGTTCTTCTTTCGCCCACTCTATGCTTGAGACCTCACACCCTACTGAGCTACACAAAAAGAATCAGAAGCAAGAAGAAACTATTGAAATCAAAGAAAAGAGCAAATCGAAAAGGATAAGTTTGTGTTTCACAGGGTTGGTAAGTCTAGGAAGTCCATCTCGAATCGATTCCATAGATCTTACCAATGAGAATATAAATTAGCTACAAATATTGAAAAAAAGGAAGAGTCATGTTTCACCAGGATGCCAAGTCTAGGGCTACCACTTCAATTTGATAATGTACTCTTTTAGGGATAAAAATGAATAACTCTTTCAATCTCTGTTATCCTAGCGGCAATCTTCGCAAATTGGATTTGTCCAGCGAGCCACGAAAGAGAGAACGAGAGTGAAAATAGCGAATCCAACCGAGACCCAGTTGCGAGCATTTGGAGAGGAGGAACGTGGCCACCACTGTATGAATCCTTCAATATGAAGAGTAGCGCGCCTTTCAGGAAAGGTATGACGCTACAGATCAGAAAGAATGAAAATGGTCAATCCGTCCGAGACCCAGTTGCGAGCGTTAAGTTAACGATAACGGTCAATTTACGATACATAGATTTCAGCGAATAACTCCCCTCACTGTATTATAAAATATAACGCACAATCGATCAATGTAACAAGCGCTCGCGTTCAAAAGAGAGCAAACGATCAAGAGACGATCTGTTCGGTGTCAAATAATTGCGTACCCCCTATTCAGTACGATAGATCGAACGGGTGGCAAGAGAACGATGGGAGAGAGGAGTGAAAGTGAGAACATCATTGCACGTTCTCAAATAATGGCGCAATTTCGACTGTAGTCCAGATACTTTACAGTATGGAATTGCGTAGGCGCAATAGGATACGACAGAGCGGGAAAGAAAGGAATAAAAGAATATCAGGAGAAACTATCACGAGACACAATCGCCTACAGTCGTTACTCCTGGCTGCGGTATCTGCGGTATCACATAGCGCTGGGTACAGTCGGACAGTTGAGAGAACAGGGGAGAGGAGAGGAGTAGTGAAAGTGAGAATGGAAATGTGAAACGTGTATGAAGTGAATAGATGACGTAGACTGTTGTGCGCTCTTCCCTTTCACACATGTTCTCTAATACCACACTTCGATTCACATACTACCGTATCGGCAAGAAAGGGCACAATAGTTATGCTGAATATTGAATCTGTCCTTCGCTTTAATTTCTCGCACGTGCTCTCTTCTCATCAATAACAAACGCGATATCACCTTATCTCGAACTTTTCCTTATCAGTGCGACTGAATAGCTATGAAAATATAGCTCCAATGAAGTCATAAATGATCTGCAGATCGAAGTCCAACATTTATTTCAAATTGTAACGGCGTATCATACTGATGCAGCCCGAAATATGCGGGTGCACAATTGCAGTGATATTCACAGAGGTGTAGAACATATCAGAAAAGCGCCAGCACCTATGCTTCTATCCTACTCGTGCAGCCGAAAAGACGCAGGAGAAAAATTGCAGTGATAACCAGAGTGAATTGACACACAAGAACTAATCGGAATAGCGACAATTGTTTCCTGACTATCCTATTGGCGCAGTTCCAACGAAGCGGGTGAAACATTGCATTGCGAATCAGAGACAAGATACCTTTTCTAGACGCAGAAGTGGTACAAATCAGAACAACGACAGCGAATACTTTAATATACAGCCCATGCAACTCGAAAGCGACGGGCGAACTATTCAGCTGACAATGTGAATCAA
Organism: Pristionchus maxplancki; assembly: GCA_900490775.1. Classification (NCBI taxonomy): domain Eukaryota; kingdom Metazoa; phylum Nematoda; class Chromadorea; order Rhabditida; family Neodiplogasteridae; genus Pristionchus; species Pristionchus maxplancki. The sequence continues at coordinate 196,191 of LS537589.1, read as the reverse complement.
AAGGTACGAAGTTGCCAATCAATACGCCCATTCAAGAAGAAGAAACCCAATAATCGAGCGAGAGAACGAATAAATGATGGATAGGAGCGATAAAGCGAGGACACGTCTATATGGGAAGCATCCCATTCTTCCCTCGCTCTCTCAATTTCGCACACTCTCTCGCTCGTCTTTCTCATCCTGTCACTCCTCCGCACCCTCTCCTCTTCCTCTACTCTCTCTCCCTCCTCTGCTTTTCAGCTACTCAAATAAACACGATTCACGAAATTCTTCCACTAAATATTCTCGAGAGACGTCCAACTCTGCTCCTCCAGTGTTCGAAACACTTTTTCAAGCTCATTTATCAATTATCGCCTTACAGCATGTGCTAACAAAATAGGAATCATAGAGAAACTGGAACGGGTAAATCACGATTACACCAATCAATCGATAACGGTAGGTCACAGCGATCGATTGGGAACTGAGGAAAGCCTGAATGTTCACTTACAATAAGGCTGGGGGAGACATACTACAAGCGTGGTCGGAAGGCATATCTTAATTGCTATTATTTCTGCACATTCTTATGACTACAGGATAAATAAAAATCGATACTTAAAAAAGCACAATATACACTCGAAAGAAGCAGCAAACTACCGTAATCTGGGCTGGGGCAGGCTCTATCTCTTACAATCTGGTAGCATTCTAACAAACTTAGCACTCAACCCAACAAACGAGAAACAATAGCTTTAGGAGGACGCGTTTAGAGCAAAAATCATTGAGAGGAGATAACACTTTGAATATAAAGCAGCAATTTGTGTGAAAAAACGATTCTACAAACGTGGCAGTTAGACATTTACAATCGATAGAGGAATACGGTAGGAAGGGGGCGGGCCGAATAAGATCAGTTGTCGATTACTGCGGCTTCATCTCTGCTCCGATACGGTAGGACTGCACCTTGAGCCAGTCCATCTTGGCGCGAGTGACGGGCAGCTGGCGACGGAGCGCCTGGAATGAAGTGGATGAGGTCAAGGATCAAAGATCAAAAAAACAGAATCGACTATCAACTAATGCAATCGGAAATATATTTCTATTCTCGCAGCAAGGAGGACCGTGAATCGTAGATTAGGGCTCTATGACACGTTTATGGAATCGGCGAAAAATTGTCGGGAAAATTCAATCTCCTGACAAGCATTCGGCAACCCCGAAATATTAAAAGATACTCGTTTCCAGGGCAGTTCTCGTGGATAGCCATCCTAATAGCAGACTAACCTAATCGCCCATTCTTCGAACTTTCAACCAGCCAGTTACTACGGTGTTTCGCCCATCCCATTTCATTCCAACATTTTCACGAAGTCAATGGTACTGACCTCGGTCTTTTCAACAATTTATCTATTTTTCAAAGCCCGTGAACTTTACGTTTCACCCACTGCTCATAACTACCGTACCTTGAACGTCGACTCGCTCATGGTCGTGTAGTTCTCCTGGATGGCCGTCTGGTAGGCGGCCTCCTCCTCGCTGATCGCGCGCACCACCTCCTTCGCCGTCTTGGAAGCGTCCGACTGGAAGGAGGAATAATAAATAATAATAACAACAATAATAATTCATTATAATCTGTAATGACGTCCAAGTACGTAAATCTCGGGAAGATTCGAAAACAAAGATGGAATTATTTTATGAACAGAAAACGCCATGGAATTAGACCTACGGCATCGTAAAGTATTTCATACGAACGTTGAAACGTGACTTGTCATGGGATCAAAATATTTTTTTCTGCAATCTACACCGATTGTTCTACGCATATCTAGCTTTTATTCAATCCTATTGGCGAATTAAATGTGCGAACTACACCACTCACAGACTAATATTCGCATCTTATACCGGCCCCAATTCAAACCTACACCATTCACCAACCCCCAATCTGTTAATTACACCACTCACCGTCACGTTGATCTTCACGGTGGTCGGCTTGTCCGAGAAGAGCTGCACGTTACCGTCCTCGTAGTAGTGCACCTTTTGTTAATATTATTTAAGTATTTATTTAATTTTTAAAAAAAGAATAATAAAGAGATAGGGTTATTAAGGAAATGTGTGAGGATTTTATATAATTTTGAGAGCTGCCTATTAGGGCAGTGCCTAACGACGTCAGATCAAATTTTTTTCAGAAACGATCCGTTGACTAAAAACTCCATAGGCTCCAAGTCAGCTAGTGCTTGGTGAATCACAGATTGGTTTCTGCAAAATCCTAGCAGACGCTACCCCTCGCATATCTCTTCCTTCCGAATACATACTTCACCATCGATTGCGAGAGCTTATTGTGGACATCTCAAATCACAAGAAGCTAAGGACTATTCGAAACACAACCTCACCTGGCACTTGATCTGTCCCTTCATCTCCTGGCCGCCGCTCTGCCCATCTCCCACCGGCACGTGCCACTCCGACCGCCAGCGACCGTTCCTGCAATTCGCAATTAATTAATTAATTAAAATATATTTTGATATAATTAGCACATGCATCTATTCTATTTAGCTGCCCCTCATCACGCATGGCTAGAATAGTGTTTCATCAATGCTATACAATTCCATTCTCTTGAACAGTTTCGCTTGATCTCGGAGTGTCTGCGTAAAAAAATACATCTACCATAACTGATCTAGTCTACTTGCTGTATGAAAAATAAAATCTAATTTGCGGATCCGCAAAACCACTCACACATAGTTCGACGGAGCGAACTGGTGGCTCTCGATGCACACCACCAGCCCTCCTCACCACTTGGCGGCGAACACGCAGCTTATTTCCCCCTCCCCTCCATTCATAGTTTCACCTACACCATAATACCCCCAGCCTCAAGCACAAGTGATCATGCTCAGTCTTCTTGAATTTTCGTAGAAAAATTTCCAATATCGAGCCAGCCAATGGAGGTTTCATGGACCCTTATAAATAAAGACTCACACATAGTTGCTCGGTGCGAACTGGTGGCTCTCGATGCACACGATCAGCCCCGCTCCTGACTTGGCGGCGAACACGCAGCCGATGCCACCGTGCGAGAAGTGCTCGTCGATGTACGCGTCGAGCTCCTAGAATGGTTATTAATTATTATTAATATTGTAATAAATAAATAAAATAGTGTCAGGTATCGTACGCGTCGAGCACCTGCGATTATTATCTATTAATTAAAAAAAATATTAATGATGGAAACATGTTGATCTGGTGTCACAAGCGTCGCTTACATAATTGCAATGCCTAGGCGAAGTGATGGAACTAATTCCTTCGGTAGAACAAAACTATGTACACATTGCTATGGAAATACCACCCTTGCATTTAATGTTCCAAATATCGTACATCAGCCTATCTTGCAAAGCGTGTCAATAAATGTGAGGAAGGCTTTCGAAAAACTTTACAAACGCCAAGCAGAACAGCCGTGTTTCGTCACAAACATTAAAGCAACTAACAGTCTGCAGAGCGGCCCTCCACGGCTCGAGCTTGGCCTCGACGGGAGCGGAGTCCGTCACGTCGACCGCCTCGCGACGCAGATGATCGAACTGTGAATTGAGAATTATAATGTAATGATAACAATAAGAATAAATATTTTCATGGATATAACCAGCATTGAACATGATATTAAGCTAGTTCAGTCGAGGGACTGATGACTTGAGTGTGTATGTGCAAACCGCCTTGTCATTCTTTCCGTAAATATCTCACCTTATTCGAGTTTGGATTTTTGTAAAACAGACTCAGATGATATACTGGTGTAACATACGGCTCAAAAAGCAATAGGTTGAACTTTAAACCACCTTGTCAACATTTTCACAACCAAGTAGACTGGGTATCAAATTTATATGGCGATCGATAACTTCGGAATCATAATTTCGAAACCGGCTTTTTATAAACCAGTAAATTAAAACCGTAGATAAGGAACTTTTGCTCTACAAACGATTATTTAGACACCGTCGAAATAAGCATTTTTGTTTTGCTCGTTTTCATTCTGTCACTATGTTAGAAGATACGAAATTTGAGAAACGACGGTTTGTAACCGCCGATCGGGAAGGGAAGGGCCTACAGTCGATCGATACGTAGGGAGAGACCAGAGAGAGGCGAGAGACATGCTTTGATCTACCACGGTTCCAGGTCACCGGTTACAAATCGTCGTTTCTCAAATTTCGTTGATCTACTGTCTGTTACGAAATCAAATCGATCATTCCGTCATTTCTATTTCCTCGATTCTCTATCGAGAGGTTCTAAAATGGCGGTTCCGTTAAAGAGGTTTTAAATTCTAATTTCCTAAAATGTATTTCCCAATCGTAGTTTCCGATTTTATGATTCCCAAAATATCGATCGCCATTTATATGTAAATGCGCATAGCGGATTTTCAACGATGTGTTTACGCTATCAAAGAAAAAAATTAATCGTGTTTGTATTTCATCAGGAGGTCTTCATCCAGGACTAATCACACCAAATATAAATTATCATCGCTAATTTGTTCTTTGAGAAGTCATAATATTGTCAGCTTTTGCAAAAACAAAAAAAAAACATTTTAAAAAAAAATACCTTGAACGTCTTTCCGGCGTTATCGTCGACGAAGCGGCCGCCGCCGATGTCGTTGTACGGCGTGACGAGCGTCTAGAAATAATAATCATTAACCACATTTATTTAAAGTTGTCACCTAAAAGTAAACAACATTTCTACAATAGAAAAACATGAATCAGTCGATATGTTTATTTCATGCCGTACTCTTAACGTTATTTTGACAGCGAAAAACAACTAAGTAGCTAGCAAGACGTTTGTAAAATCGATGTCTCGCAGCATTTCAAGCGATTGTTCCGTCTATGAATCATTGCGACGTCTAAATACGCTAGAAAACTTTGAATACAATAATGGGCCAATGAGACTGGGGAGAGTTTACAGCAAAGTCCTGGCGCACTAAACTTTCTCTAAGCCAGTCAGATGTTTACAAAGACAGTTGGTTAGTTTCTCGTTTCAATATTACCATAATAATTCTAACGCCAATAAGGTAAGAGCTTTAGTTAAAACGGCAGAAAATCAGAGACGAACCAACCTTTCTCTCCACGCCCTCCAGCTTCACGGGCACGAACTGATCTTTGTTGTACTGGCTGAACACCGGTGCGCAGCCCTCACGAAGCAGAGTGTCGTTCTTGAGCAGCATACGCACGTCATTGAAGACCTAAATTAATTAAACATGAAAAAAAAAAAAAAAAAAAAAAAAACCCGAAAATAATGCAAAAAGAATTAAAAAATGGTAGAAAAAACAAGCATTTGATCAAAAAATGGAAAATAAATTTAAAAAAGGGATTACCTCGTTGAACTCGCCGGGCGGCGCGTGCAGCAGGAAGTCGGAGGCGATGCGCACCTTCTCGCTGTCAGAGATCGCTCCCTCGCCACCGGCCATGTCGAAATCGAGGCTGAAACGCGTTCAATTTCGCCCAAATCGATCGAAAACAATAACGACAACGACGAAAATGACGTCAATGAAGAGCGAGGAGCGACTAAAGCAGTGTATGAATGGACGAAAGGCCTCGAAGGGTCCCTGGGGCACTTATTAGTGGAGAAATAGACACAGACTGAAGCAATGAAAAGCGAGAGCTGAGGCTCGATCGGCGATGAGCAATGCACGCGCACGCTTGACCGCAACGCGTCAAAATGAATAAAATCAGTCCACGATGGCTCGGTTCGAGGTCGAGTACCGTACTACTTCAGCATTTATTCTCCTGCATTCAAACATATCTCACCGCCTAGGGGCACTTCCGGTTGTTATTAAATTTTTCCCAGGCGTCCCGCTGATCGGCCTCCACCCAGCGGCCACTAGAGATGCCGACTCCAGCGGCGAAAGGTGCGTTTTCTGCCTGGTTTTCCCTTCTGTTTATGTTTGACCTTGACACGATCGCTCGTTTATCTTCATTGATGGCTGCATTGAAGGCAGTAACGGCCGTCCGAGGCTGCTGCAGCAGCGGCCGGATAAGAACGCGCAGGGCGGCGGCCGGAAGGGCTTCTTCTCTGGGCCCTTCTTCTATCTATTTGTGCTCGGTTCGCCCGTCGTGCTGGCATGGTTAGTTGAGAGTTGCTTCACTTATTTTTTCTCGTTCGGCACTAACTATTGTGATTTTTTGATAGAGACAAAATAATGCGCAGTAATTCAAACCAATGCGTTTTCTTGAATATATAAAACGACTGTGAAACTTATCACACATTGTTTTCCTCAACTTCGATCCCCATACAAACATTATTGCAGTCTCGCCCTCAAGTTCCTCGCGGGCGGCCCCGTGCGAGGCAGCGACATCGAGGTGCTGCAGCCGCCCATCCCCGCGCCAGTCAACGATTCCGGGGTGAGTGCTTATTTTTATTTGATAATAGTTCGTCTAATCTTGATTCAATTTCTTAGTGTGAGCATTTTAGTAAAGAACATATATCTCTACTAGATTCTCTAGGAGTTGGCTACGACAAGTTAGTGATTCTGAAGCCAAGCTATTTATTTCATTATTATCTCAATTGCCCACTCGGAAGTGAATTGAGTTTTTTTTACAAATTATTCAGTGCATATGGCTCTACCAGTGGTGAGTCCCTTTCTGATTGCTGAACTGTTAAGTTGCCGTCCTAAATTCTCTAGGATAGTTATTTGTTATTGGTTAAGCACAGTGAAGTATGTCAAAACCGACATGAGAAAATTTGCGAAAACCACGTCGCTCATAGTGTCGACTTATAGAACTCAATGCGCTCATTTCAATGGTGCAATTCGTTCATTCGTAAATAGTATCGATTTTAAGATATGCCTGGCGAAAGGTCAAATTGTGAATTTTACGTCGGAGTGCAATAGTGCCCGATCTCGAATACGACGAGTTTTCAGAAAAAATGAGATACATCATTGAAAAGAGCTCATTGTGTTTTATCAAACGACACTATAATCGGGCACCTTTTCTGGAAGAAAATTTTCAAATGACATGACTTTTCGACCACCGGTTAACCATCCATTATTGCAGCTCGCGTGGGGCACGCTGCGCGCGCAGCACTACTTCGGTCTCCGCACGCGGCACGCACACTCGCCCCTCTTCGGGATGATGTGGTTCGACCAACCACAGGGAGGGCATCCCAGTATCAGGCACTGGTGCAACGACAGTGAGTTTATTACGGTAGCTAAGGTTGCGGTAGGTCAGAAGGGAGCAAAAATTAGGCTTTAATGCAATGACAGGGAATATGGTAGTCTGAATCAATCCTTCGACTCTAGAGCTCGTTCGGCTAAATGTATTACTGTAGATCGATAAAATGGATTGCGGTTTAGTCGGAGGTAGTACGGTAGATTATAGAAACTCGTGGATTACGGTAATCTTCGCAATTTGCAGAAGAAGTGAACAGCTATGGCTGGACGCAGGCTGATGGACGATCATTCGGCAGGCAGACGATCAATGACACCACCGTACTGCTGCAGGTACGGTAGATGGAGTATTATCGATTAATTCGGAACAATTGGTCCATCTAATCTCAATTTTGGTAAAAATTGAAAAGTGGAGGTTTGAGTTTCACAGCTGATACACGATTCAGTAAATACGTTAAATTTGATCTCTCATGAACATTGTTGAGTTGTAAAAAAAACTCCAAAAGAGGAAGCATGAAAACGTGCACATCGAAATTCGAGTTTCTCAAATAATCCAATAGCAGTTGAGCGAGCTAACCAGAATGTTTTTCTCGAATTTGGTTGAAATAGTTCATTATTTAAAAATTCCGAGCTTTTTTCAGACGGACTGGGTGAACACGAAGGAGTCGACGTTTACCGCGCGCGTCACCGCGAAGCCGCACAAGAAGACCGAGGCCACGCCCCGCGTTAACTACTACTTCTACCTGGCACTCGAGGTACGGTAGGGCACCGAATTTGTTGATCGATAACTGATTTATTAACGGTAACTACTCGATTGGCGATACTGTGGTGATAATATTCGTATGTGGGGGCATGCTGATAGTGCTGAGCATCGGGTGTGCAAGAGATCGGATGACGGGGTTTTGTACAGGAAAGAAGGGAATGCGAGGGAGATCAAAGGCGGTATCATGGCTATTTGGCAATGGAGCTGCGAATTGTGATTACGGTGCCTGGAGGGGGGCCGCGTTCCTGGAAGAACTGGGAGTAATTATAAGAATAACTCGATGGACTACCGTACCTGGCTGTTGGGATTAGAGACCTCAGAGGCAGTGGGGATGCGCCCATTGATCATGGTTTTCACCGCCCTGGAATTAAATTGGATGGTTTTCGTGAAAGATGAAGCAGCGTACCTCCGATAGGCAGGAATGTGGTAGAAAACTATTATGGGAGATAGGAGGGACGGCGTTTCGCCGAACTGAAAATATTAATTTGAATATTCAAAATGGTATTAAAACCTACAATAATACTAGCGGACTCGAGCGCCGGGTGGTTGATCACGTTGAATTGACCCAGTGAGAATGTAACTACAGCTAGGATAAGAACGAGTGGGAGCGCAGCTTGTAGAGTGAGCATCTGAAATTAATTAATTAGCTTAATTAGTTTCGAAATTAATTAATTACGTGGACAAACTGCGTGTGCATGTTCTTGGTGCGCGTGGACATGGCCAGATTAGCCTGATTGACGATTCGAAGGATGGCGGCTCTGGAGATTATTGGTTTTCGAATATAAATCAATAATCGAATTACCGTAATCGCAGCATTACGATGTACAGTGGGGTGATGAGTATAGTAACGATGAACATAACGTTGAACATGGCCACGGATTTGAGCGTTTCGTTTCCTGCGATTAATAATAATTTTATTCATATATTTGTCGATATTTCGATCTCAGACTGGTAATAAAGTTGTGCGAAGTGGTTTGAATAAAAAAATGATTTTGACCTACCTGTGACGATGAGACCCTTGCGGTAGTAGAATGGGTAATTCTCGTTCATTATGCGGATCATGATGGCGTCGTCGGATTTGGAGACGAGGAAGGACACCTGGGAAATGGGGTTATCATTTCGTGAAATCGAGCTGGCGATTGACGGTTACGGCGCTATGTTAACTGTGTTGATAAATTGGTACATCGATTTCTTTTTTTTGTTCGTTCTTCTATTTACAACAATAATCGCTCGTGTGATGTTCTGAGACCCACCGCGAATATCAGCGGCGCGGGCGTGGCAATGCACACGAGGTAGGTCATCGCTCGCTTGGTCGTTATCGATCCGTGCTGGATGATGTGCAGTCGGGCCATGAAGGAGACGAGCGTGATGTAGAACTGGGATTAGTGGATTGTGGAAGATACATGCGATCATGGTCTTACTAGAACCGATGCTCGCATAGCCTCTTATCAAAATCACGCTGCACGGATTGACACTTATTTGCACTTATTTGCAAAAGAAAGAAAAAGAAGATGTAGAACTTTGATTAGTGTTTTATAAGTGGGTATTGTTGGAACACGCGGCCACTGCATACTAGCACTGATCTTCTCTGAATATCTTTTAGCAAATTCCTGCAGAACGGTTTTGACAGGCACTCATTTGCGAAGGAAACGAGCGATAGGTAGAACTCAGTGTGGTGGTGGATTTGTGGGTGATGGACAAGATAGGATGGGTATTAATAGATGCTCGCTACGTATGTATTTTGTTAAATTCGTGCAGCACTGGTTCGGCTGGCGCTCGTTTGAGGCAGAATTGGGATTAATTAGCTGGTTTTCTTGGAAGATGCTGCCACAGTCTTACTGGTACCGATGCTCGCTAACTATTTTGGTAGATTCTTACATCATGAATTTTACAGGAACCCTATTGCAAAGGACTGCGCGTCGTAGAACTGGCTTTTTGCGATTGATTGGTTGGATATGGAAATGATGAAAGTCTCACTAGTGCCGATACTCGCCAAGAATTTTAGCAAATTCGTGCAGCATGAATTCTACCAGAATTCTGATAAATAGCTGAGTTGTGCCTCGTACTTACCGTCACCACGTAGACGAACAGAGTGATGGTGTAGCACACGTAGCAAGTCCCGGAACTGACGAGACCGCAGGGACCATAAGAGATGTAGAGCAGCGACCACCCACATGGGATTATTCTGGAAAAAAGGGTTTTTTTCGAGAATAGATTTACTTGAAATATACCGTTGCATAGCGCAGAAGCTGGCCAGTGTGCCGATCAGGTCGAAGATTGTGTGAATCTTCAATTAATATTTTATATTTAAATTTAAATTGATTAACTCACTTTCATGAGTAGGCCGAAGACGCGAAAGGAGGGCGGCGTGTAGCGATGCATGCAGTAGAGCAGGATGCAGTTCTAAAATTTTATTACTTTAACTCCGTTAAAGTTATTTCTGTAAAAATCGCTATATCGCATAATTTCCTGATGGTTCGTGGTCACGGCGCGGTATCAAATAGTAGGGGTATTCCTCGTCAATGATATTTAGTTGGTTTCCGTTTCAAAAAAATGTCTAACATTTGCTAATTGAGCTGGTGTTTCTAAGGTGCGATGCGGTATGTAATAGATGTTGGGATCAATGTCTTCGTTAGTTGGTGGATTATTTGTTCTTGTAAAAATGAAAGATTATCACTCACCAGCGTAGTTCCAATGAGCGCGTACACTCCGTGGACGGTGACCACCGCCTCGCCGACCCACTCGGATTGCGGGGGAGCATGGGGAGAGCCGGGGGTGATGTCGACGGGTTCGGAGGAGGACATGGCAGGGAATGGGAGTTTTTAGAATCGGAGGTGACACGGTAACTAGTCCTGCAATAGGTTTGAGAATTCTAATGCGAGGTGAAACGCCAAAGGGATCAGGTTGTGGGGGTGGAAGGGGAGAGTCGGTTGAATAGTGTGCGAGGTTTTTGGAATCGGAGGCGAGACAGGAACTTTTTCAAATGGTTCTTTGATAGCACTGGTTGCGCTTGCGAGCTGAGAATACAAATGCGAGATGATGGAATGAGATCGAGTGACTTTCGTACAATGTGTAAATAAATCGCTACGTATTGGATTCGATTTTGTAGTCGCCCGAAAAAAGTGAGTCTGGCGTAGTGAAAGATCTTGATTGTGGACGGGCATTTGTGGAATGACTCCGTAGAAAGCCTAAGCCCATTAACATCCGTGCAGAATATCGGACTTCATAAATAAGATGAAGAAGGGGCATGCGTGCATCCGAATCATCCTTCAAGCGTGTTTTTGCTCTCTGGGCGAGGCCTGCGTACGGAGGTCGAGAGTAAAGGATCAAGTTTCATTGAGATATTATGCAAGTCGCGCAGAGGGAGGAAGTGCTATAAATGTAGTGAGCATTGGCTCTTACAACCTCGTGCTACGAGTAGAAGGAAATGGATGGGAGACAATATAGTAGGACATCGTGAGATATCGCCTCTGTTCTATGCATTTGCGGATGCGTCCATCGAGCATCGCCCCTCTTTCTTCCTCTCTTCCTCTATCGCAATGTTCTCAACGACGATCAAAGAAAGAACAAGAACATGTGCAAAAACGTGAAACTTAACGGAATGAAGAATGATGTCGGGAAATGACAACGTGGATTGTTGAACCCTAGACACTAGGGGACTGGAAGTACCAGCCAGCGGTCACTCGTCACTCGTAAGTATAGCTTTCAAAAAAGCCGCGACCCCGCGTCCTTTGCGACTATAAATGCAGGTTTTTGCCGCTGGAGCTTTTTAAAGCTACAATTTTGGCCCAAGCCGAAAGCCCCGAAACATGTCCCCCCCCCTCCACCCGTGCGGAATGGTCCCTCTTCTATGGGCTAGAGAGCGCAGGGAGAGATGGCTGGGCCCACCCACCTCGCCACCTCTGAATGACCTATTCGCACGAGATTGAAGCTTAGACGGAGTGAAATGGCACCGTGCGAGATATTTTGGGCGTTGGCTCTGACTTTCTTTGCCTTGCAGGCTCTGTTCAGCAGAGTGATCTTAAGAATGACGAGGGAGGTTGACCTTTACTGGATGTTGTGACAATGTTTTGCTAACACGACATGAGAAGTAAATAAGTGCATCGAGGAAAATGAGCTATGCACTCTCTTATAACACGCCCTCTTTCTCGAGGCAGAGAAAACGATAAAGTAGAATGCGAGAACATTTCGGGGAGATGTCAACTCATAAATGAGTTATGAGATGAGGCATCCGGAATTGTTGGAGAGTCAGCGTTGAGGATGCAAGAGCAATGTTCTCTCCTTTTGATTCGCTCCCTCACTCTGCCCGATCGACAAAGAATTCGAGACAATAAGACATCGAGAACATTCAAGAACATCATTGGAGATGCGCGCGCACATTTTTGCAAAGAGAACAGAAGAACTAAGAATCTACGAGTCGACTCTTCAACGATAAAACGAGCGTCCGTTTTTAGCGAAAGAATGAGCAATCCCTCTCCTCTCCAGTTGAGGAGGACTCCCGCCCTATTCCGTCGTTTCGGTCTACTGCGGGGCTAATCTGAGCAATGGGCCAATTCTCCAAATGTTTCTCTGCATTGCGTGCGCTCTATCGCTGGCTAGACAGAGAGACGGGAACACCGGAGGAAGAGACTCGGATATTTCTCCTTGATGACAGAATGAACGAGATAGCGGATGAAACGGAGAGACCGGGAGCAGCTAAAGCTAATCGGGCAGACGACTGGAAATGGGGAAATCCCTTAATTTTTGTGACATACGGCGAGTTTTTTGGGCACTGAAGTTCTTGCGTGAGATAATATTCTCAGAATGCTCGTTCACAAGGGAACCCCATAAGTGGGCACCCATAGCGAGACTATTCATTGTCACAAGTTGAAAGTGACCCCATAGGGGAGTCCGAATCAGCTTTGAACTGATTGGATATAGGTTTCCTAAGAACCGAAAATTGATTTTGAAAATACAACCAATTTGCATGGGAAATTCCATTTCTCCTCGTCCAGGCTAGTGTAACAGTTCGTGTGCTCCTCCACCATGTCTCCCTTGGCGCAGCCGGTAGTGCGCCTGCTTACCATTTTGAAGGTTGTGGGTTCGAATCCTTTTGCCCGAGTCATCTTTTGCTGCATTTTTTTAGACTTTCCTAATCTATTACTGTACTTGGATTCCCCGAGTTTTTATTATTATCGCTATTTTTGATATCACTAATTTTAAACTGCCACCTTATTCAACATTTTGTACCACACCATTTTCGTCTCTCAATAACCCGTCAAAATCAGTTGAATCCAAGCAGAATAAGAGACAGGGAGGGTTTGAAAAATACAGCAAAAGATGCCTCGGGCAAAAGGATTCGAACCCACAACCTTCAAAATGGTAAGTAGGCGCACTACCGGCTGCGCCAAGGGAGACATGGTGGAGGAGCACACGAACTGTTACACTAGCCTGGACGAAGAGAAATGGATTTCCCATGCAAAATGGTTGTATTTTCAAAATCAATTTTCGGTTCTTAGGAAACCTATATCCAATCAGTTCAAAGCTGATTCGGACTCCCCTATGGGGTCACTTTCAACTTGTGACAATGAATAGTCTCGCTATGGGTGCCCACTTATGGGGTTCCCTTGTCACGTACAAACTTTTTGGAATATAACGTGGAACTTTGGACATGGAATCTATGAAGTTGGGTTGAGATTCCCAACGCAAACATATGCGCTTCTTGTGACACAATGAGTCAACGCGCCAAATGAATCTATTGTTTTGCGAGCGTGCGTGCTCCGAGGCGTAAATGGCGAAAGGGCGCAATATAGCAAGAGTTGATGGGAAGCCGGGAACCCCGCTCTTCGACTCCGCACGTAGCGCGACGCACACTTTTAATATGCACTCAAGTAGAGAACGGGAAGAGATCGGGGAATGGCGGAGTCGTTTTATTGTTACTTTCTGCGAAGCTGGAACTCTGCCGTCATTCTGCCATTTGTGAGCCTTATGAACGGATACACCCATGTATTGATCGCATATTGCCAATGAATTTCGCGCGACAAAGGGGAAATGCATCTGTAAGGATGTCCCGACCAAAAGGATGAATAATGCTCGCTTTTCGGACGATGAATCTTCCGTACCTTCCCGAGCAGCCTAATTGAGAGCGCTTTAGCCGGCAAAAAAATGCACCAACAAGACGATAGATCAGAGCGCGCGTCTAATAGCGCAGACGAGAAGGTTGGCAGTAAAAAGTGAATGGATGCGATGGGCTTCTCCATTGTTCTTCTATTTTTCCCATTCCAGCCGGTGCTTTAATTAAGCATTGCGAAAAAGAACAAAGAAAGAATGGGAAATGATGCCTTGTTCATTAGAAGTTGGGATGGTTAGTGGAATGGAGAAAGGAGGGCAGTAAAAATGAGGAATGGGTAAAATGGTGAAATGTGCCGCCTACTCAAGATCAAGAGCAGTCTGGTGCTTGCTTATTGGATGACCGACCCGTGATGTCTAATGCACTCTGACACGGTGTAATGGTAATCTGCCTCCAATTTGCATGTCTAAGAGGGCAGAAAGGAAGAGAGACAATGCGAAATGAAGAGAGACGGAGCAGCCGGGGCTAGCAGCCATCCCGGGATTACGTAGATGTCTCTCAATCTGGCACAATGTCTCATCCGTGAGAGCAGTAAGCCAACTAGGGAGGAACTCCCGTCGAGCTAGTATTTGCAGCGAGTAAAGAAAGAGAAGCCGCTCATTTTGTAGGAGCGGCGTGATTCTAGATTGTAGGAGCGCAATCACGAAGGGGAAGTAGCGGAGATCTCGTCGTTTTGGTAGCTATTTTGTCGGGGCAAGGGGAGCTAGAGGGCACGCGAAATGAGGAGAGACGGCGCTGTGTGTGCCCTAATTGGGAGTGTTCAGAAAGGAACATGAGACTCCGCGAGTACTACTTTGAGGCTGGCACTCTAATGAGAGGGGGAGATCGAAGCACGAAATCTGAACAGGGTTTGAGTGCAGTGCTAACAATTTGTCAGTATTTGGAAGCTCGCACCGAGATGGAAGCATAGATCGTGATAACTATTCGAGAGGGCGGCGCTAATAGCATGGTCTGCCGAGAATAAGGTGACTGATTTTGTTGGCATTTTAAGATTGCTAATAACAATGATAGATCACGAGAGATATTCTAGTGGGCGGAGCTAATTGCATAGTCTGCAGAGAATAAAATGATGGGATATTTCTTTTGACATTTTGAGATCTAATAACAATGATAGATCACGAAAATTATTCTAGTGGCGCTAATTGCATAGTCTGCCGAGGATAAAATCATGGGATTTTTTTGGCATTTTTAAATTAGAGGTATTCCCATTTGGGCATGCTCTCTCGCCAGTCGGAGCAGCAAGTCAACTAGGGAGGAACTCCCGTTCAGAAAGTATTTGCAGCGAGGATAGAAAGAGAAGCCGCCAATTTGGTAGCGTTAGGGTGATTCTAGATTGTAGGGGATATCACGAAGTCAAAGGGAGAAGAAGAGGAACTCTCTTCGTAAATGAACACGGTTTTATGAGTCAGGGAGAGCTAGAGAGTAAGCCGAATGAAGAGGATCAGCTCTATGTGTATCGTAATTGGGGGTTCTGAAAGGAACACGAGACTCTGAGCTGAGCATTACTTACATTCTAATCTGAGACCGCACCCTAATGGGAGGGGGGAGATTAAAACACGAGAGCTGGGAACATGTGAGTACTGTACCGGAAAATTGCCATTCTTTTGGTTGTTGTTCACCTAGATCGACGCATAGATCGCTGCAACTAATTGAGAGGGCATCGCTAATTGCATGATTTGGCAAGAAATTGCATAGTGAGAGATTTTTTTGGCATTTTAAGATTGCTAACTCACAGAGCAAAATAGCTATTCTTGAGGGTGGTGCTAATTGCATATTATCAAGATTTTTTTTCGGCATTTTAGCTTCGCTAATAACATGTGGTGACAAATTTTGCAAGAAACGAGCAACATGGCAGGAGGTATTCTGCCATTGGATTGGCAGGACTATTTTAGTCGCCAAGAGAACCCGGGTTTGTTTGAGAGGCGTTTAATTAGGGAGAGTGGGCAGTGCTCAAAAAATGGCTGACTGACTTTTTACGAAATCACAGGACTGCCACTTCAACTTGTTAATTGAAGACACTTTTCGTATTTTGCCTTATTATGAGAGCGAATTAGTTGGAGATCGTCATTGCATTTCACTACGTTGTCTTTGAGCTGTCAGAATCAGATGATGTGGTAAGAATAGTGGAGAAGTTCCCTTACTAAAGCGTGTCAGTGAACAAAGAATAGGCGAAATGGGGTAGTGTAAGGAATAAAATTAGACGAGAGCAGTGAGCAATAAAGAAGAGGGTGGTAGTGACGATGAAATTACCTGAGGGGATGGGGTGGGGAGGAGCACGTAGGGATCTGCAATGGGTGGGGTGGTGAATTGGGGCTGGCAATGCTTGTAAAATCTAGAGCTTCTTGGAGATCGCAATTAGGAACGAGAGGAATGGCGAAATATAAGGTATTGTGTGGATATCGGTCATCGAGGTGGAAAGTAGACAACCCGGTGCATCGGTGCTGCTCAATTACGGTGAATAGAGAGGCATCTCGGAGAGTTTAATTGAGTCCAGGGTGATTGTGCATGCAAATAAAATCGGAAATATTTGTCAAATCAGGGGTACTGCAAACAGGCGCATTTGGGGTGCTTAGTTTCCTGAAATGATTGGGCCGGGTAGTTGAGTTTGATCATTTAGCATCTGAATCTTCTGAAAATAATTATTTATATTTGCATAATAATAATAATAATAATATTAATATTAATAATTAACTAATCTCAGTCGCCCTCGCACGGTCGTCTGCGCCTGCCGACATCGAAGGAGATTGCAATTGAAGGAAGGACGGAGGAGTTGGGAGAGTTCAAGTTGACGATCGAGAGTGGGAAGAGGGATGAGGTGAGGAAGAAAAGGAATGGTTTATGGTAGGGCTAGTGATAGGGAGGAGTTGGGCGAGTTCAAGCTGACCATCGAGAGTGGGAAGAGGGATGAGGTAATCGAAATATTCTTAGGGAAACAGAAGAAATGATAGACAATTTATCGCCGAGAGTCAAAAGAGCTATTGGTATTCTCGATATTTGATAAATATATCTTCAAGTGTAAGCGCCAAATCAACAGTTTGCTGTTCTATTCCTAATTGTTATTTCAGAGGATGTTATCTTGTGATCGATCATTTTGAAATCTTTTGTTATTCATGTTTTAGCTGTAGCACGAAATTAGCTATTTTTTTCTGTGAACTCCTGCCGTAATTATAAAGTTCGCAGCGCCGCTCTTTTGATTGCAACTTGAAACACAATGGCAGCAGAAAGAGTGATTTGCAAATGCAAAAACGATTTCAATAGAAAATTGCAGTAGCACTTTGAAATGTCTAGACGATTATCAATGTTCGAAAGTTATTCTCTGATTTTAAATTCTACTCTATATATATATATATATATATATATATATTTTTTTTTTTTATCTACGCCCGAGGGCGCAACGAGACAAATAATTATTGATATTAATGTGATATTCAGGAAATGACTCTCATGGGGTAGTGATGGAAGAAGGTGATGGGGATTGGGGGGAAGGGATCGATACTCGTGGTCAGCACTCATCTTGTAATCGTCTGGACGGTTAGATACGACAGACATGGAAAAGTCATGTGATAAAACCTTCACAATCCCGGGTATGTTTGTGAAAAAACGTCGAAAATAGACAAAATTTTCGAAACCCGGGTATGTTTTTGAAGGTTAGGTAATTTTCCTCGTAGACCCAACCATTGAAAACCGGGTACGTTTACGGATTTTAGGTAATTTTTGACTACCTTTTCCAACTCTGAGATACGAGGAAGAGGACTCGTGATGGCCAGGTTTACTCTACTCCGAGTGAAGACCAGCGAGATCGATGGGGGTGGACGTTGTAGACGGTGTAGAGGGAGGGGGGATGGTAATGGGTAGGAGGGGAGATGAGGGAAAAACGTGGTGTGGAAAATGTGTCTAATAATGTATTCTTACAATCAGGCCATCGTGACGGACCTGCTGCTGCCGCGTGTCAACCTCGCGAGGCTGAACGATCATGTGATGGAGAAGATGGTGAGTATTTGAGGGATGAGTGCATGCTAGGACCGCCGGGTTTGAAAGTTCAGGATATTAAGTTCTGCATGACCATGTACTTTTGCAAATAGTGAGGATTTTCTATAATGATACATTTATATTCATACGTTTCTGGACTATCACATTTCAGTGAAAGGTTACAATTATGTGCTAGCCATGGGGCGCGAAGTTGCCTAGTCTCTGAACGTAAGCCAATTATCGCGTTTCAATTGTTGAATAATTAGAATAAAATACTTTTTGCACAGTCGTTCTGCGTCCCATTGGCTTCTTTAGAAACCACCTTGCTGTATGTTTGTGATGAGGCACAAAATGGCCTGGTATTTAGTAATTTTTTCAAACATTCACGGAATGATTCGGACAGTCGCTTTTTTTGCTTACAGTGAGGCGCCAAGATCCCGGGTCACTTTACGGAGATGGCGATGATGATATATATTATATGCCCAATTCCGGGACACATTTTTGCTATTCATTGAGAGAGCATGCGAATTGATTAAAATGTAAATTTAAATTAATATCTTAATAATAACAATAATAACAATTGCAGCGCGTGAGCAAGACGCAGCACGGCATCGCCTACGTGCTGGCGCAGGGCGAGCCGAAGGTTATGGTAAGTGAATACTATTGATTTTTTTAGAAATCAGCCATTGATTACGGTAAGTGGGATTATTGATTTTGCCAATCGAGTAGTTACTTTTTTGGTTACGGTGAGTGAATATGATTGATTTTTTCGATTAATGACTTTTAAAACGTTGTATTGATTACGGTAAGTGGGGGAAGAATTATCGATTTTGCCTATCGAATAACTAGGCCGGGATTGAAGGATGTGCAAAAGTTGAATAAAAGTACGAAGATTTTGTGTGGTAGGCTTGTGGTTTCAACCGTGCATAAGAATCGAGAGATCTCACTGAAGCTGATTTCTGGATCATGCCTGCACCTGAGTGCGTGTAGTCATGAATCTAGGAACCGAAAAATGGCTGTTTGTTGTGCATGTGCAAAGATTCCTGTTGTTGGAGGATTGTTGTTGTTTTGAATTTTTATTTCGAAAATATGAAAATAAATCATAATTTCAGGAAGGCACGTTCGCGGTGATGGCGATCAACGCGCCCGCCGAGGCGCAATTTGAGGTATTGTTTTATTAATTAATAGTTTGAGCAATATAATTGGAACATTAAGGACTTACTAAAAATTCTGCTAGAAAGTGAGGGATCAATTTATTTATTTATTGATAATACATTTACTGCTGCACGACTGAGAAAGATTGCTTCCTGCTGGTATTGATACATTGTCGAATCACAAAATTCGCGGCCTTCGTCTGCTTTTGGCATTAGAGATGATTCCTTATTTAGCTTCCCCTCTCCTCTCTCCCCGTAATCATAGCGGTAATTCAATTCACTTGCAGATCACGTTCTCCCGTGCGGCCGCCCAGCAGGGGCCCCCGAAGGGCGTGGCCTTCGACGAGATTCTCAAGGAGAGGGTGGAGGAGTTCGAGCAGCGGTTTGAGGCGGCGTTCAATCTAGCGGAGAAGGTGGGCAATGGAATTTTTTTTATGGTAAACGAATGGGGGGAAGAATATTGAAATAGTGCGGGTTCGGGAAGGTTGTATAGCTGCGGAAGCGGTAGTCTGATGGGTGAATTGTGGAACTAGATGAAAGGGTGGGGGAGGAGCCTTCGACGAGATTCTGAAGGAGCGAGTGGAGGAGTTCGAGCAGAGATTCGAGGTCGCATTCAATCTGGCCGAGAAGGTTGGTGGTATTTTTTACGGGTTGTCCCGAGGAATGATTGCATTAGTGTGAGAGAAGGAGCCTTGTGGTGGTGTTGAAACGCTGTGATGACTGGATTGAATAGAGGAGAGAGTGGTGGAGAAGGTCGAGCAGAGATTTGAGGCAGCATTCATTCTTGCCGAGAAGGTGCGTGAATTTTTTTCGGCAGAAGGATAAGAAGGATTGACTCAGTGCGGATCTGGGTTGGTTTGTAGTGGGGCTGAAGCGGTAGTTTGATGGGTTGGCTGTGAATCTGAATGACAGGATGGAATTCGCGCAGAGATTCGAGGCGGCGTTCATTCTGGCTGAGAAGGTGGGCAAGGGGATTTTTTATGGTAAACGAATGGGGGGAAGAAGATTGAAATAGTATGGGTTCGGGAAGGTTGTATAGCTGCGGAAGCGGTAGTCTGATGGGTGAATTGTGGATCTAGGTGAGAGGATGGAGACGTTCGAGCAGCGGTTCGTGGCGGTTTTCAATCTGGAAGGTGGATGTTTCAGAACAAAAGTAGGAGTTGTAATTACACTGTGGCAATGTAATGATGGTCGTAGTATGCGTGAAACAGTGAAGGTGGGTGTTTAATTTTTTTACGTGGATTCCGGAGGAATGATTAAGTTATGGCGAGTTAGGGAGGGCTTGTAGTGGGGTTGAAGCGATGTGGTGACTGGATTCACTAGACGAGAGAGTGGTGGAGAAGAGGTGCTATAGGAGCGAGTGGAGGAGTTCGATGCGACTGATATTGTGATTATTAAATTTTTAACGCTGATCTGCCGATGCTATCAATGGAGGTTGTGTAGTGGCCGGGTTGTAATTGTTGTGAAGCACCATACTGACAGGTGATCTGAATATATTTAGGAACCCTGCTGATAGGGACTTTTTAATGACTCTGGGGTGCCCAACACGAGTCTTCATTGAATTGTGAAATATTGTTGGAACTGGTGACATGATAATTAGTTTCTATTCACGGGGTGTGACGAACAAATGTACGCAGCCCGATTTGTGATAGGCGTGAGGCGCGAATGCGACAGGGTGAGTAGGGCATGCACTTCTGTAGTACAGCTGGCGCCATCAGTGGAGGAATCTGCACATGGGCGAGGTGTTACACGCTAATTGTGTGTGGTTTTAGTTCATCATTAAGGCAATGGGACGATCAGTAGAGCTCATGTGGCGAGCGTCTTGAGCTGTGCGCGAAGCACAACAGTGTCGGGGTCACTTTTTCATATTTTCTCAAATTCAAATATGCGAAGCCTGCCCGCGGTGGACGTTGGGAATTGTCACCTTCTTCAGTAGGGTTTGAGCTCTCGCGCGATGTAATGATATCGTCACAGTATCCGGTTTGTGTAGAGCGTGAAACGCGACAGTGTCTGGTGTGGAGACTGGTTATTTTGTTTACTTCTTTTTAATTAATTAATTAATTGCATTCTAATTACAGAACTATTGCCCATCCGAGTCGGCGATGGCACGCGTCGCCCTCTCCAACATGCTCGGCTCGATTGGAGTGTGGCACGGAGCGAATAAGGTGAGTAGAGGGGTAAAGGGGGGCGGGGCCTAAAATATGAATAGAAGTTAATGGGCGGGGCTAGGAGAGGTGCGTGTCCTGTCCAACATGCTCGGCTCGATCGGAGTGTGGCATGGCGCGAATAAGGTGAGTAGAGGGG
>LS537589.1:157908-171392 GCA_900490775.1 Pristionchus maxplancki | reverse complement strand
GTTTTACTAATAGCCTTGCCGCTCGAGGAAAGAAACTGTTATGCCTGTACCCGAAACGCGAGCCAGGATTATTGAAATTGATTCCATTTCTTGTAAAATAGATTTTGAAATAGTGGGGGTTTCGGTTTGAGATACTATATTTGCCTCGAAGGAGATTTCTGGCCACCTTGATATCAATTCCTTCACGTCGCTTCTCTAGCGAATCAATGCCTAATTGTCTGTTTCGGATCATGGCTGAAGGCATATTTTCATATTTGAGGGGGGCCTCCTCGGTGAATTGGTGATTCACGCCTGAGATGAGTTCGTAGGCGCACGAGTGCACTAATGGACTCTTGACTTGTCGAATTATAGCAAATTATAGCATCACGCATGTGCTCGGTAAACGGAACAATCTGATAGGGCGCCTCCTGGTGATTGCGTGCTGCAGGTGGGGGTGAAGAGTTCGTAGACACACAAGTGCACTGATATTCCACCTCTTACTATTCTATAAAAAAAAACGTTATCTCATTTTTGCGCCTAGTTTGTTTGAGAACTGTGAGATTCATAGGAAGAGTAGAGCCGCCCTGGTGAATGGGTGGTTCAGGCGGGGTTGAAGGGTTCGTAGGTAAACGGGTTCTCTGATTGATCTCGTCTCTGCATACCAAAATAACAGCAATCTAAATTTTCGCTTATTGTTAGCCCGTTGTGAGAATTAGAGCGGCGTGTGAATTGTTGATACAAGAGGGAGTGAACAGACGTTGAAACCCGGGTTTACTGATCCTCCTCCTCTTAGTCATAGTATTACGTAATACTTTACTTGCACTTCGCCTACCGTGTTGTAGGATTTTTTCGGGAGGGTGACATTACGGCAACGCCATTACGGCAAAGGCGTTGCGCAAATGAAAATAACTCGATTCTGCGTTGCTTCTCAAATTTAGGATATAGCTCATTCGAACCCAAATCTCAAGAGGAATCGAATAGGCTAGTTCGAAAGTTGAAAAATTAAGTTTAAAGGGGTTAACGAAGAAATTTTAAAATGAAGTTATCGACATGTAACCGGGTCGGTTGCGTAGCTAACATTTGACACATCTAGCGGAATTATAGAGTTATGGCCCGTTGCCGTAATGTCACCCTCCCATTTTTCCGTGTCTCACTGAACGTTGAATGAGTTGAGAGTCTTGTGCTTTGATGCTCCGTCGGTTGGCTAATAAAAAAACTCCCAATAGAATGACCATAGTCGAGTGAATTGCCCGGTGCATCAGTGCGATGCCAAGAGGTGATCTAGATTGGCATTGTCGCAAGGGCGATGCATGGTGGAAGGGAATGTTATAAGAGAATGGGTCACTTACGCGCATTGGGGTGGTGAATGGAGTGTAAATTGGGTGGGAAATAAGCAAGGAAGATTCGTGTCGGGAGAGAATGAAAACAAAACTCAAAAGCAAATTAGCTCAAGCTTGCAAACCGGGTGAATGTGTGCCTCGCTGCGTGGTGAAATGGAGCCGGGATCGACATGGTCAGTTACTCCGGGTCGAATAGTGTTTTTATAAATGAATGAATTCACAACATTGTTTCTGTATGTGAGCAAAACACCCGGCGTATTGTGGCTGTGCTTGAGAGTGACTTGAGAGAAGAGGCAACTCGAAAATGTCGATTTGTTCGTTTCATGCGATAGAAATAAAATAATATCGAGTAATAATTAATTTAATAATTATTACTATTAATTATTACTATTATTCGACTAATTGCAGGGACGAGGGCTTCCACCAGCTGCTCATCTCGCGCTTCGACCCCGTCCTGTCGTTGGAGGTGAGGGTGTTACTGTTTCTATTGGTAATGTTATCATAGATGAAAAAGTGAAGGGCACGTTTTTGAAAAACCGGGTATGTTCATGAAAAAACGTCGAAAATAGGCCAATTGTTCGAAAATCGGGCATCTTTTCAACTTTTTGCTTTTATGTTGACCCTACTCTCGGAAACCGGGTATATTTGCGGATTTTAGGTAGTTCTTGACAACCTTTTCCGCTCTGTATGTTATTGTTATCGTTTTTTTTAAAATTATTTATCCTGTATTTCGAGCACCGTGCCTTTATTAGAAGTGAGCGATAATTTGCGTACAGAAAATTAATTAACTTTATTCGATCGTCATCGTAGCTGATTAAGTGATTTGCGACATACTCAAACGCCTGCTGAATGGAGTGATGCTAATGAGTTCATTACAGAGACCGTAAATAAAAAAAATAGTGAAGCTAGAGGTGAAACTTATTCGATTTCAATATTTAGTTGGCTTTATATTAAATCATGTACTTTATAATTCTCCCTCGACGAATGCGCGATTCTAACGGCTTTCCCACCGCGAATGGTTGTGTCTGAAACAAGATCGATTTATAAATGCATAACACAAACACTGCAATGACAATGACAATGATAATGACACTGCATAAATGCAGTGCCATCGGACACACTCACAGTCCGTAACGTAGTCCTTGTCGCCCGGCAGACCCTCGCTCTCGGAATACGAAGCCGCGAAATACAGCGGCTTCTTGGTGCGAGGGAGGTGCTGGAAGAGTGCCAACTAGTATCAATGCGATATAAACATAGATAATGTTAACCTATATGATTTAAAAATCGTGAAGGTTTGATGCATAAGAACAGCTAACCAACCAGTGCGAGCGAGATGCAGTGCGGGTTTGTCAGAACCCGGTAGTTGCTCTTGATGTACAACGTGTCTACGCTTCCCGCGAAGATGGAGCGAATGGTAGGCGTCCAGTTGGCATTCTGGAGCCCGAGCAGATACGCCTCAGTGGTTGCGATGCCGGTGACATCGTTCTGATACACGTACAGGGTGCGCAAACCGGACGATAAGCGCTTAAGTGACCATGCTGAAATGGCAATGATCACTCAGGTTTAGCATCACGCCAAAAGTAAGGATGTGCGAACCTGGTCTGCCCAACGACGAATCCACCTTTTCAACTATCAGAGTGAAGTGCTCAATGCTGTTGTGCTCGATTATTTTCGAAGCAAAGAAGCTGTAAAGCAGGGGCTGAGATTGGAGAGATTGGAGGGCGCTTGTGCTGTTGACCGCCCCCTATACCCTAAACAGGGAACCACGAATAATAGAGATGGGGAACCATAGAGAGAATAGGGCATTGACAATATTAAAATAATGCTTCTAAATCATAATGATACCCCAATCACTAAATATTGCTAAATAATTCCGACAGGTATAGGAAATGTGGAGGGGGAGGTCAACAGCGTATGATTGGAGCTAAGATGGGCACATACACTGCGTCGTCGGTGAGGTTGGCGCTCACGAGCACCAGCGAGCTAAATGCCTTCGCCTTGACGAATGTCCAGATGGCTCGCAAGACGTCGACGTCATCGCAGTGGTCGTCGATGACGACCATGTCCATGTGTCGGCCCGTGTAGCGGCTGATTAGGTCGAGCACCTGAAAAGATACGTACAGGGTGTGCAAACCGGACGATAAGCGCTTAAGTGGCCATGCTGAAATGCAATGATCACTCAGGTTTAGCATGACGCCAAAAGCAAGGATGTGCGAAAACGTTTACAACGTTTCTGATGGGTCGAAGCCGTGATACCTCAAGGTCCGCGCTGCGGACGTTAAATTTGAGCTTGAAGAAGCCGGTGCGCAGCCGATGCAGCCGGCTGATGACGTCGTTGGGCTGCTGCAGCAGCAGGCGCAGCTTGAACAGCGCGTACTTGTGATTGAAGTACATGACGACACCGAGCAGCGACGATTTGTCGGCCTGCAGATGTTGAAAAGCTCGGGAATGCGACTGTGGTCACTCTGACCCTAGAGAACTTGATCTGCTGTACGACGGGAATGTTGCGGGAGTGGCGCACGTACTGGTCGACGCGGCATTGCAGCAGGAGCGATGCCTGGAATCAGAAGCATCCGACGAGCTATGATCCATGGGTGGTAGGCCGGGATATCAATTTTTTCCTCTGAAAAGCCCATCTCGGAAATTTTTAAACAAAGGAGTAATCCGAGTATCCTTTGTTCAAAAATTTCCGAAATGGCCTTTTCCGAGAAAATTTCGATATTTCAGCCTACCATGGTGACCATGGTATTCATGGTGAGCCATATATGAGTGTCCTGTTTGACCCAGTTTGAAGGGAAACATCGACACGGCACTGCAGGAGCAGCGATGCCTAGGGTTCATAGCCTGTTCATAAATTATCAGTGTGGAGATATAGCCAACGATGAACGACCAAAACGGTCACTACAAAAGGAAGAAGAAATGAAGCTATTGTACCATTCGGAGCCGGAACACGTGCTGCGGCGCGTATTCCATGATGTCCCACAGCAGCCCTGGCGGCAGGCGTTCAAGGGGACAGAGATGCTCATCGTCCTCGATGCCTCGGTAGTCGCGCTGCGGCCGGGGAAGGATTGAGCCCATACTGGAAGCTGTAATACGATTCTAGTTCGGAAAACGCGTAATAATGCACCCTTGTGAGAGGACAATATTTGAAAAAAGGACGCTCTCCTTGTATTGGGAGGGTGGCAGGTATTTTTTGGCGCGAATATTTATTGCTTGATGGGTGGGGCCTGTCAGCAGTATGATGTATCCGATTTTGCTATTCTTTTTTTGTAAGCCTGAGCACAATTCTATAGCTTGCTTATGTTTTCAATGAAGTGGATTTATTGATGTTGAAAACATTAACAACACTCCGTTCAGCAGGGCGTTTGTAAAGGTGGCGAAACCCTGAATCATCTAGGGTCGCGTAACGGATGAATCATCGTTTGGTTCTGTTTCACAGCGTCTCCTTTAGTTCCTTTGTGCAGATTCTTGCTAGAATCTAACCTCTATTTGATTGATTATTTGATTTTTAAATGCTTTTGTTTTTGTTTTTATAAAGTTTATTTTTGCAGTGCGTGACGTCATGGCTGAACACGATGAACGTGAACGGATGGATCCCGAGGGAGATGATCCTGAGCGCGGAGGCGGAAGCGAAGGTGAGATTACGGTAGAGTAGCTGTTGGTTGTATGGTTAACAGTTACTGTAGGGTACGAAAGCAACAGAATAGTATGTTTTTGTGCGATAATAAGATAGTTGATCATTAACTGAGGATTTTACGAGATTGCTCATTCATTGTCACATCAGTTTTGCTAGGAAGCTCTTTACAAATTTTTCCAACACTGTCACTTAATTTTTAGAAAACAATAACATTGTAAAAGAAATCACACTAGGCAATGTGCAGTTTTCTAGTACTAAGTAGCTGATCACGGACCGAGGCAATTTGTTTCTCTTTCCGAATTGTAAAACAATTGACAAAAATTCTCCCTTGTGCCCGTCGAGTGCAATGCTAAGTCTTGTAAAACTCAATAGATCATTTTTAGTTTCTCAGTTACTATGTATAAGCTCAGAACCAATCGTCTCTGATCTGGTCAATCTGTTGATCGCAGAAAATTAATTCCTAATTTAATTCCTCGTCCTCCAGGTGCCCGCCGAGTACGTTGCGCAGGACCCGACTGTGGCCAACCCGCCCTCGCTCTTCTACCTGCTGGACACGGTCACGAGGGACTCGATGGTGAGATTCCGAAACCGTAAATTAGGGCGCAGACTTAGTAATCCTCCCTCTTCTACTTGCTGGACACGATCAGGGATAGTGTTTGTAGTCTTGATAACGAATTGCTTGTTCGATGAATTGCATTTCAAGTAGCATAGCATATAAATAATCACTGTGCAACAATAGCTCCTTGTGATATGAATCAAAAATGCAGTGAAATCTTAAAACTTTGTCATCTCATTTTCGAAAAAAATTAATAATCCAATTCTTGCAGTTCGTGAACCAGCACCGCGCCACCTTCTCGGCGATCTACTTCAAGGCCGCGAAGTGGTACAACTGGCTGATCACGAGCCAGGCAGGGCGGTACTCGGACAGTCTGAGGTACGGTAGGGGAAGATTACTTTATGGTTACGGTACAAAGATGGGAAGTACGGTATACGATAGGGAAGTAGTGGCTTATAACGAGCAAGGCAGGGCGGTTCTCGGATAGTCTGAACTACGTTAGGAAGAGTACGGTAGAGAATGGTAGGTCAGACTGTAAAAGTGGATGATATCGACCCAGGCAGTGGGGATACTCGGATAGTTTGAGGTACGGTACGGCTCTGTAGGTCAGGGGAAATAAAAATGTAAACGATGGAAATTCGTGTAGATCATTCACTGTTTCGCGAGTGGGACTTGTTCAGCTAGTGCCTTGCTATCTCAATGGTAGAGGTCCTGCCGCACGATATAATGAAAGTATTTACTTCGTGTTAGGCCACAGCTGGTAATTCCTGATTGCACGATGATTTTTGCATTCTAGTAGCATTCCGCTGTGACAAACCTGCTCACTGGTATTGTCAGCAAAAATTAATCAGCAGAAATGGAGATGTTGCGCAGATGATTCCGGGTTACGCGAGTGGGACTTGTACGGTTGATGGTTTGTTGTCACAATGGGCGAAGGATGCTTGATACAGTGAAAGTATTCATTTAGTGATAGGCCGCAGTCGGTAATTCCTGGTTGCACGATGGTCATGTGTTCATTAGGAATTGCCTGTGACAATAGATCCTACTTTCATCGTCCAACACTCATCAATGGGGCTCAAATAACTCTATTTTGAAAGAGGATACGGTATTCACTGATATTGATCGATGGATTCAGATGGCGCGGCCGCAACGGGACGACGAAGTCGGAGCTGAACCCGAAGACGTTGGCGTCCGGGCTGGACGACTTCCCGAGAGCGAGCCACCCGAGTGAGAAGGTGAGTTTCCTGACTTGATTAAGTCTAGGCACTGAAACTGAAATGACGCTGTTATAAAAAGGCGCTGAAGCAGATGGATGGGTTTTATGACTTTCCGCGCGCGAGTCACCCGAGTGAGAAGATGTGAACGAATTTGTACCTGCTATGCTGCGAAAAACTGTCGCATGTTGAGCAGTAGGAGAGTTCTCGTTTCGCTTCAATTACGTAGCATCTTTGAGCACTTAGTTTTGATGGTACTCCGGGTGATGGCAATGTTAGAAATAATTGCAAAGAATGCACTTAAAACGCGGTCCGCCTAAGAACGTCGAAATCAGGAGGGCAAGTGGCACAGCAGCTCAAAATGATCTCCGGAGGTTCAAACTTGGTGGTTAGACTCCCTAGGAGTGGGATACACTTCAGCCAAAAATTTGACCCCAAAAGTTGATCTTTGATCTTTGAGATCGAAAATTTTCATCGTAATTTTACCCCCACAATTGAAACACCATTCGATAGAGCATTAAAAGTTATGTTTACCACCCGATTTTCGAAGGATTTGGACTGCAACTTTTTGAGAAAATCGATAAAATTTCAAAAAATTGATGACTCAAAAATTTACGGAATTTTTTTGAACATGTTGCAATGGATTCCGGGACCTGAAAATTTGACATAATGTGTAAAAAATATCAAGGATTTCAGAAAAAAATACCTCGTTTCTGTACGACATGCCAGGATATGTTTTTTTCGCGAAAAACTAGCACGAAATCGTCGACGCAGGTTCGAATCCGCCTCCCCACATCAATCTTTTGCCAACTTTTTTTTCGACTGAAATGTAGTTTTTCCGGCATAAAATCTTTCCATATGTTTTCACAATAGTTTGTCGCTGTTTTGTCAACTTTGCAGATGAAATTAGAGTCATACCTCTCGTCTACTTTTTCACATAAGGGGGGACCCTTATGTGAAAAACGTCAAAAAGGCGACTAATATTTTTTTCACCTGCAAGGTTGCTAAATCATTGTTAAATTAACGTAAATACTGACTCAAAGTGAATAGACGACGAAAATCATCGTTTGGAGAAAAAAGTTGGTTACTCATTTATCACATAAGGGGGGACCCTTATGTGAAAAAGTGGGAGAGAGTTATTAACACAATTAATTTTGTAAAGAACTCAAAACAACTCTTAGTCAACGTAGAGATAGATAAAAAGTGAATCGGCATCGAAAACGCATCATTTGGGCACGAAAAAAAGTTGGCAAAAGATGATGTGGGGAGGCGGATTCGAACCTGCGTCGACGATTGCGTGCTAGTTTTTCGCGAAAAAAACATATCCTGGCATGTCGTACAGAAACGAGGTATTTTTTTCTGAAATCCTTGATATTTTTTACACATTATGTCAAATTTTCTGGTCCCGGAATCCATTGCAACATGTTAAAAAAAAATCCGTATATTTTTGAGTCATCAATTTTTCGTCATTTTATCGATTTTCTCAAAAAGTTGAAGTCCAAATCCTTCAAAAATCGGGTGGTATACACAACTTTTGATGCTCTATCGAATGGTGTATAGCATGTGAGGGTTAAATCAGTTTAAAAAATTTCGATCTCAAAGATCATATATCAACTTTTAGGTCCAATTTTTTGGCTGAAGTGTATCCCACCCCTAGGGAGTCTAACCACCAAGTTTGAACCCCAGGAGACCATTTTGAGCTACTGTGCCGCCCCCTTGTACGTTCTTACGGAGACCGCCTTTTAATTAGCCAGGCGAAGTGGTGGTTCGCGAGGGCGTGATAGGAATGCGCCGTAGTGGTAGTATGTGTATATTTTGAGAATAATCTTAACACTATACGTAATAATGATTGAATTTTTGTGCGTTTCAATCTATACTAGTTGGTGTTTCACTGATATCTGATGAATGTTCTTGTAGTATATCTTTCGATGTGATCGAGGAGGTTTGACCAAAAAAAGACAAGCTGTCGTGTCGGAATAGTAGTGCTGCTGTCACTAGCCCAGCATCTATTTGTGAGAGAAGATGAAATGCGCTTACCGCTCGCTGATTAATCTGCAGACCCTGCCCGGAGAAAGCACAAGGGTAGGAGAGAGAGAGCGCGCGCTTACAGCCGTAAGCGCGCGCAGGTTGAGATTTCACCTGCATATAAAATACTTGAAGGCGCTGCTTTCTTCATTAATGGGAATAATCAGAATGAAATGAAAGATGTTAAGGAGGGCTCTTTTTCACTTGTACAGTGTAGGTCACAATGTGTATCGAAGCGCGAAACATTGGCGCCCTGATCGCAGTTTCACCTTGTCTCTATAAATGTCTGCGTATCACTTTTCTAATTCTTGGCGAAGTCGCATATGACGCTGTTTTTGTAAGAATCGAGCACGGTCCAGCACAGTCCAAAAAGGTCGGATCTCTGAAAATTTGGCTAGTGGGGTTTTCGAGGGTGCTGAAAACGGCGGTGACTTTCATTTTTTATTTCGAGCCGTCGTTGGCTCCAGATGACGTCGCGTCGAAATCGACTTTTCTGCTTTTTCTCACTTTCAAATAGTGCTAAAATTAAGCCATGATACAGTCCGGTACAGAATTTTGTGCTGATCACGCCTATTTAATTCATTTTTCATGATTTTCAAAATTTAAATTTAAAAATCGATATTTTTGCACCTTCAATATCGAGTGTTGTAACCTACATAGATGGAAGCGCAATGATGAGCGGATACCAAAAACATAATATCGTCATGATTGATTCCGCGGTTTGCGAATGAGACAGCGTTTTCTGACGCGAAATCGCTTGGAATCGACGACTCCCTCTCTTGATCTACCCTCTTCCCCTGATCTTGTGCGTCTCCCCTGTCTTCCCTTGGCGAGAGAGTGTGTTTGAATGAGAGGGCACAGAGAGGAATAGTAAACAAGTGGAGAAGGGATAAGAGGAAGAGGGTAGATCAAGGGAGGGAGTCGTCGATTCCAAGCGATTTGGCGTCAGAAAACGTTGTCTCATTCGCAAACCGCGGAATCAATCATAATGATATTATATATTTGGAATCCTCTCATCGTTGCGCTTCCATATATGTAGGTTACAACACTCGATATTGAAGGAGCAAAAATATCGATTTTTAAATTTTAATTTTCAAATTCATGAAAAATGAATTAAATAAGCGTGATCAGTATAAAATTCTGTACCGGACTCTATTTTGGCTTAATTTTTGCACTATTTGAAGGTCAGAAAAACCAAAAAAGACGATTTCGACGTGGCGTCATCTGGAGCCAACGACGGCTCGAAATGAAAAATGAAAGTCACCACCGTTTTCAGCACCCTCGAGAGCCCCAATGGCTAAATTTTCAGAGATCCGACCTTTTTGGACTGTGCCGGATCCTTCTCGATTTGCTCGATTCTTACAAAAACAGCGTCATATTTAGAACAACTTTTTTTTTATTTCTCAGGAGTAGCATCTCGACCTGCGCTGCTGGATGGCGTTTTTGCACTATATAGTGCCCTGAAAACCTAGTTCCTAGTTTTGTAGTTAAGCGCCGTCTATCATTATAGAAATCTTACTGTAATCCCTACCGTAATCCCCACATCCTTGCAGGAGTACCACCTGGACCTGCGCTGCTGGATGGCCGTGGCGTCTAGGGTGCTGGCGAGGCTGGCGGAGACGTTCTCGACGGCGGACGAGGCCGAGGGATACCGGAGGTACTTTAGGATCGATAATTAGCTGGGGTTAGAATACGGTGGGGCGATAATTGGTCGGGGTAACAGAAAATAGCAGAAAAGATATCAACTACGTAGCGAATTACGTTTGAGTTCATGGGCGAATTCCCGGGTGAATGGAAGTTATGAAGGCATCTGATAGGACTTGGAACATCCTGGTTTTTTGATATTAGAGTTGTTTTTTTTCATCGAACAATATTTTTCAAAAGGTTTAACATAGATGATGCCGACCTTTCCCATTCCTCGTCCCCCTTTATTGCAGGAAGTACACGGAGCTGTCCGACTTCGGCAACCTCGTGCAGCGCCACTGGACGGAGGAGGGAAAGGTGAGGTAGGGGGTGGGGTGGAAATTAGAGGGGTGCGGCGGTTGTTTCGATGCTAACCCCGCTATTGGTGTTTGGAGTGAATTTTGTTTTTTTGAAGACAATGAATACAATGCAATTGCTAATTGTTGACATGCTCGCAATCATCATCAATAAGTGCCTTGGGTATCAACCAGTTCCTAGGTTGCTGAAAGCCTTTTATTTTTATTTTTGAATACACAGTCCACTTAGAATGCAGGCGTGCGAATGATCCGAGATATGGGGGTCTAGTGAAACTCAAAACATTCCAGGTAGTTGGTTTAGTTAAAATTGATCTTCTCTGGAGGCTCCCAATTTGATGCATCTGTACATCTCAAAATATCCTGCTCGTTTCTCTCTCAAATTAATGCAAATTTGCATTTTGCAGCAATTCGCCGACTTCGGGCTGCACTCGCTGAGCGTGCGGCTGGTGCAGCGGGAGAAGATCGTCCAGGGACACCACGGAAATACGGTAGGTCGAGTGAGAGGAGTGCGGTAGGTCAGATTCGTGATTTGTATATGGTTCGTGATGATGAAGTGAAGCTCTGATCATTTTAAAGCTCAGGTCTTTCATTTTTTGTGTTGGTGTTGGTGCTTTCGGGAAATTGTTTCATTCAAGTGAGGGATAATAGCTGCCGTTTTTCTCACGATCTGGCCTTCAACTGTGGCACGGGGTTGTGTTGCACTTGGTCACCGCTTGGGCACTGGTTACGGTAGCACTGACCTACGGTAGGTAGATCAGTATTTCCGTACTCGTTTTGGCACTCGCACTTTTCCTTCGCAGGTCCGCCGCTTGTTCGCCTGGCGAGCCTGGCTGACGGGAGGATATGTACTGTAGTTGCACTCAGTTATCGATTGAATTGGAAGCGATACCGTAGTCATGAGAGGGAGAAACAGTGCTAGGAAGATGCTCGCTGATCGATCAACCAGAGTTTTGCATCCAAAAAATATGTTTTATGTCGTGTTTATGCCTGCACATGACTGCGGTATCCGAGTGAAGCTAGAAGCAGTTACTAATGTAGTTGTAAATTAGGAGATAAGTTTGAGTGATTTAAAAAAAAGTTATTGAGGAGATTATCGAATGATTTTTTCAGAAAGAGACGTGGATGGAGAGAGCAGTAGAGGAGCCGCCGAAGGAGAGACACGTGTCGGATGCCATGGGTACGGTAATTGTTTTGGTTACAGTAGTAAGGTGTGATCGAGAAATGGGTTAATTGAGGGCACAAGGCGCATTGCGGTGACGATCAGGGCAGAAGTGAAGTCAAGTGAATCCTTGTTGGACTGATAGTGAATGAGTTATCGAATACAAAATTAAAATAATAATTAGAATTCGGTAATCTATTCGCGCTGCGATAGCCCGACCCGGGAAATAGCGGTTTTGACGCGCCCATTAGTAGAACTGTTCTCTCGCTGGGTTGATCTTCTGCTTCGCTGGTAACACAAAAATAAGATAATGCGCTCACCCGGTTCGCAGGTGCCGCGATAGGAACCCAAGTAGAAAAGGTATTCTGAAGTGTTGATAGTAGGAATAATGAGAGACGAAACTGTATGATCTTAGTCCGGCGGGAAAGATTCGTGACTACCGTAATCTCTTAATTCCAGGCTACGTCGGCCTGTTCCCGCTGATCGCGGGCATCGTGCCGCCCACGGAGCACGCCAAGCTGAAGGCGATCCTGGAGCACCTGAATGATCCCGAGGTACACGGTGGGTCAGATTACTGTAGGGAGATGTGTCAGGTGCATGACCTCTGTTCGAAATACGGCGATTCTGGAGCACGGTGCTAGGTCGGATGAGAACCGGAAGTAGGCGAGAGACAACTGTTATGTCAGAGACGGTGTTGCGTAATAGTTCTCATCCGACCTAGTACCTGGAGCACAAGATAGAGGAGCAAGGAGACATAAATTTGTGACACATGTGGTCTGAAGCAACATCCATGAAATTGGAATCTTTTGTTCATGTAGGATAGTTGAAACTCAAATGAAAAGGCGACAAAAATTTTTTTATGATTCCCATTTCCTCCTTCGATTGTCCTCGATCGTCTTTCAGGAGCTATGGACTCCCTTCGGCATCCGCTCGCTGTCGACGCTCTCGCCCTACTACCAGGCGTGGAACACGGAGCACGACCCGCCCTATTGGAGAGGAAGTATTTGGGTGAGTTGATTACGTTAGCTTTGGGCTACTGGTTTCCGCAGTTGATTAAAAATGAGATTTGATGGGTATGGAATGATGATTGGCAGTCCCGAGTTTCATGTTGTCATCGTATTAGGGAAGAAGCCGGATGAGCAATTAAAGGAAAACTCTGCTCCACAATTATTTGCACCGCGCGCGGAATAAAAGTACGTGCTACAACGTGTACTTTGATGAACAGCGTGACTGGCGATGTGAGAACGATACAATTAAGCACTGATGATGCGGATCAGCCAAGCAGTGGGCAGTAGGAGATGTCGTGTTGCAAGGGATGGACATGTACGAGAGAAAATTCCTTATTTGATTTTCCGTACATCTCTTTATTTTTCAATTTAAAACGCGGTCTCCGTAAGAACGTACAAGGGGGTGGCACAGCAGCTCAAAATGGTCTCCGGAGGTACAAACTTGGTGGGTAGACTCCCTAGGGGTGGGATACACTTCAGCCAAAAATTTGACCCCAAAAGTTGATCTTTGATCTTTGAGATCGAAAAATTTCATCGTGATTTTACCCCCACAATTTATACACCATT
>LS537589.1:120234-137957 GCA_900490775.1 Pristionchus maxplancki | reverse complement strand
GTTAGTCAAAGCGATTAGCGATGCCCTGGGCCATGCAGCAGGTACGGTGGATGAGGTTACGGTAGTACTGTAGCAACTATGGTACGATAGGAGTACTGTTAGTCGAAGCGATTAGCGATGCCCTAGTCATTCAGCAGGTACGGTAGGATTACGGTAGTAGAGGGTTACGGTAGCTGCAGGTTACAGTTGTGGATGGGTCGTTTTAGAAGTACGGTGGTATTTTCTGGTACTTTAGAATGGCCTAGTTTCTCGCGATGCCCTGGGCCATGCAGCAGGTGAGTACTGCAGGTTACGGTAAGGATATGGTAGTCGATGGGTACGGTAGGAGTATTGTAGTACTGTCGATTGACGATTGCAGTAAATTGCACGTGTGCGTCAAAGGTAATGCAAAAATGTCGCGCTTGTGCAACAAGGAGATAGTCAGTTTCATTGTGGTCTGGTAAGCCAGCATTGAATGGGATTCTTAATCGGATTGCAGCTTTTTTTTCATAGGACACTTGTTAGACCCCCTTTTGATTCGACAGGTGACTTGTTCCTTCGCTAGGAATATGTAAGGCGGAGCATCGGTTCTGGTTAATGAATGAAATGATGCTCTTTCAATAAATCACCGAACGCTCTCCAAACACCTTTCTGATCGTTGATCTCTGCTCCCCTCAGGCTGGTCTCGTGCTGGGCATCGGGCTGATGCTGTCGATCGCCGCCCTCTGCCTGTTCACCGCCTACCTCGTGGTGCAGTCGCCCAAAGGCCTTGGTGAGAATTACTAAAAATTCGTAAATCGAGACATTTTACTATTTTGCCTGTTCTGCTCTTTCCTGATACACCACAATTCAGCGATGGAGGTGGACAGCGCGTCGGCCGAGTTCTCCGACGTGTGCCGCTACCTGTTCGGGCCGTGGGGCGAGCGCGTCAGCGTGTGGTTCTCCGTGGGTGAGTGCGTGCGGCGTGCGGTGGTGCGGTTTACTAATTGCCTCATTACTAGGAACAGTCAATGAAAATGGAAGTCAGAGGTTGTGCGAGGTGCGATTTCCGAATTGCCAAACAAAGAGAATAATGAAGATCCCTCTGCAGTAGTGCTACTCGGCGGCGTGATGGTCTACTGGGTGCTCATGTCCAACTTCCTCTTCCACACGGGCAACGTGGTGTACGGTGAGTGAGGAGTGATGAGGTGTAGATTGCAAATTGGGTTCGATAAGAGACTATTGGAAAAGCGACTGCACGAAATGCATGTTAGGCGGCAGATCAGAACTCTCTAATTCAGATAGATTCATTTCTGGCTTATTAATCATCTTCGTATTTGCTCCCCTCTTTCCCACATCAATCGCAGTAGGTAGATGTGCAATAACCAGGTGACTCGCACCCTCACCGATATGTTGTAAATCGGGAAATCGGACCCGAGTGATTGTTCGTTGATTCTGCATAAAAACACTTATTTCTTGGCGTCAATGTGAGATCTGTGATAATTATTCCTCTGCGGACGCGCATGAGTTCAAACTAGGCGATTTAGTCCTGCACAGTTTGGTTGTAAATTTCCTGACCGGCACTTGTAGATCACATCACATCATCCGTTTGAAAAAAATATTATAACTATCCCAGTCTGATCTTTGATCTCCCCATGTTTCAGAAGCCCTCCAGCCGAACAGCTCGACCATCCCGATCATGGAGAACAAGACGTTCACCTGCGACAGTGAGTGGCTTGGAGTTGTAGTTTGTAGTTTGGTCTTTGTAGTTTGTAGTTTGATCCTTGTGGTTTGATCTTGGATAACTAATGATGACGCAATACCATTGCAGTCTACTGCCCGGACAAGCAGCTGTACGGCCACCGCGACCAGGAGTTCTCGCTGCAGGTGAGGGAGAGTTATTTTACGTTGAAAATTTAATTGTAAGGTGCTATTCGCAAGCAGATTATGCGGAAATAAGCAATGGTTGGTTGCATTGGTGTTGAAAATTGGGTGTGAAATTCACAGTGTGAATCGAAGGGGCAAGATAAAGGCTATTTTGGGATCAGGAGTTATTGCTGCAAGTGGGAAAGAGTTGTTTGTCATAGTTATTATTTTTGTGATGGCACATTCATGACGACATTATTCGAGAAGAGACAATGGTTGGTTGTAGTGGGCGTGAAACACAGAAAAGTGATGCGATAAAAGAGTTTAGTATTTCGTATTTGCCTCGCTGCTTGTTAGATTATTTTATTTATTTGTGCGCTTTTTCCCACTCAAATTAGCCGATTTAGTCCGATAGCCGGTAGTGGGTGTGAAACTATGGTGGTCAGGCTCGGATCTTTGATATTTGATCTCTCCTGTTCAGGCCGTCGGCGACGTGCTGACGAGCAAGTGGGACTTCGACTCGCTCTGGCAACTGCAGGTGAGCTATGATCTTTGGTCTTTAGTCCTTAGTCTTTAATTTTTGCCGCCTTCAATAGGTTCCTACTGCGATTCAGTACGTTGGTAGTTGAGCCTTTCGCCTTGATGTTTGATTATGTTTCTTAGATCTTGATGGAGTTTCACACGTTTAATAGCCAATATTTGATCTTTGATCTTTTTTCAGTTGACGGTGCCCATCTACCTCGCGGTGCTCTGCTCCTCTAACAATTTCTAGATAGCGAATTTCTCGCTTTAGGGATATTTAAGGATGAGGTCATTGAGTTGGAAATTGTTATTGGTTAGGCTTTCCAGCTCACCGTGCTCTTGTATCTCTCTAGTAGCCAGTAAATAAGGTTCCAAATTCTCATTACAGTTGACGGTGCCCATCTACCTCGCCGTCCTCTGCTTCCCGCTGCTCAACTTCAAGTCGCCCACCTTCTTCACCAAGTTCAACGTCCTGGGTGAGTTTTTTAAAAAGGGGTGTTAGGCAAGAATCGCATATGAACTGGATGAAAGAAAGTGTAGTGGGAGTGAAACGGGAACTTCAAAGGCCACCTTCTGCACCAAGTTCAACGTGCTGGGTGAATATTTGATGGTATTTTGGTTTAATGGAACGCTTACCCAGTCATAATCAAACAGATATTGAAAGGGATTGTTGTAGTGAGGGTGAAACATGAACCTCGAGTCGCCCACTTTCTGCACGAAGTTCAACGCGCTGGGTGAATATTTGAAGACATTTTTGGTTTGTTGTTGTAACGGAGTCCAAAGAAGAATCGCATACTTACCAAATGTGAGCTGTTATATTAGGGGTGAAGCGCGAATTGCCCACCTTCTTCACCAAGTTCAACGTGCTGGGTGAGATTTTTGATATTTTTTCAGTTCTAAATGTCTTTGCGATTGCTTGTGGGAATCTCTTGACTAGTAGTGGGAAGTGTGAATCTCGAATGTGCAGAGTGAGTTTTGTTACTTGAAAAGACGATGCCGCAAAATTAAAAATGCATCAGATGAGAGTTGTTCTATTGCGGGTGAAACGTGAAACAATTGGTTACGATTTTATTCATGTTCTTATCATTACTTTATGGAGACGATCCGCTCTATATCATTCAGCATGGAAATTCAATCAGTTCAAGTAGTTGTGAAACATGCAATAGTGCGTCGAGTGTGAATTTGTATTCAGGGTCCGAATAGTACGTGAAAAATCACGTACCCTACCCGCATTTTTTTCTTTCGAAGGAAAACCTACCCGCACTTCAGAACTTTTTGTCCTCTATCCAAAAATGCTTGTTAGAAAAAAATTATTTTTTTCGACATAAGGGTCCCCCCTTACCTGAAAAAGTGAAAATTTTCAAACTTGAGAAAAACCTACCCGCACTTCAGAACTTTTTGCTCATCTCGATGTCCTCTATCCAAAAATGCATCTTAGAAAAAAAATATTTTTTTCGACATAAGGGTCCCCCTTTCCTGAAAAAGTGAAAATTTTCAAATTGATCAAAACATAAAATTTTTTACTCAACTCATTGCCCTTTATTCAAAAATGCAAAGAAAACCTAAAAACAAAGAAAAAAATTTTTCACGTACGTATTCGGACCCTGTTTGTATTATTCTCATTATTGGTTTTGCGTTTCAGGCTTTAGACAAGTCGGCCTAGGTAGGCACAAAATCGTTATGATCGTTTTTCGAATTTCTAAAAAAAACTTAATTTTTCTATTCCCGGTTTCACGACAAGTGGCTTGTGTAATGCTCTATCGCAATCACAGTTTCTAGTAGAGCCAGTTTTCTCTCAACATGTTTTTCTTACGTGTATCACTGCTCTATGCGCCCGCTTCTCTAGGGTAGTTTGGTTCATGTATTTGTAAATCTGAATCATAGTTTCACGGATTTTCGGGACTTTTCTAGTTCCGCACTGGGCCCCGCCCCCCTGACTCCGCCCCTCGGAGGGGCGGGGCTGGGGCGGAGACTGGGCCTCGCCTTTTCTAGTTCCGCACGCGAGAGGGGAGGGGGCGGAGTCCCAGTGCGGAACTAGAAAAGTGCCGGATTTTCTAACGCACGCTTGTGATCCTACTTTACTTCTCGAATGGAACACCATTGTAATGACAAATACATATGAGAGGAATCACGAGAGAATCGACCAGTTTCGGGCAGTAGGCGGAAGTAGAAAAAACTATTTTCTAAAATTCTGAAAAAATTACCATAAATACTTCGAACGATGCTCTATCGAACTGCGTCGGGCGATTTTTTTTAGAAAATTTATTTTTCGAGTACGCGCATGTCAAAGTTGACGTCCTACGCTAAAAATAGAAAAATGCGATTCCGAAAAATGGTCATAACTTGCTTTAAAATGGTGCTAGAAACTTTTTAAAAAAACCAAAATAAATGGAAACGATCCCTTTACAACTTTGTAATTGAGCACATCATTCCATGTCGCAGTCCTGAAGCAGGGCGGTCGGTTTTGTGAACATGTTGCATAACTTTTGAAATCGGAAAAACTGGGTCGCGAATTTTTCTCGAGTTATAGTCCCTATGGGTACCTTGATTTCACCCAAATTTCAGATTTTTTGAACCTGGTATAAAAAAAGAGGTCCACTTTTAGTGGAGGCTGTTAGGGGGCACACATAGAAAAAAATGGTTTCCAAGTACACTATAGGCTCGATTAGGATCATAATTCACCGAAACGTCGAAAAAAGTCATTTCGGGCCCATTTGGCCTCAATTTGAAAGGTGAAAAAATTTTAAAAAAATTATTTTCAAAAAAAAATTATTTTTATTTTTTTCAGTTGTAATTTCACCTAGAGGTTGCGTATCTTGTACAAAAATGTTTTCCCACTTTATTACGTCTATTTCTAACCCCATGCACACGCAGGACCAAATATGGTATCGAATATTGGAATAGATCATTTTTTATTCGTTCATGAAATATGCAC
This sequence comes from Pristionchus maxplancki, assembly GCA_900490775.1. Lineage (NCBI taxonomy): Eukaryota > Metazoa > Nematoda > Chromadorea > Rhabditida > Neodiplogasteridae > Pristionchus > Pristionchus maxplancki. The sequence goes on along the minus strand of LS537589.1, from coordinate 132,676 downwards.
CTGATTCACGATTAATCTTTCCAATTGTCAATGTAACGTGCCTCCCTTCTGTATAACACTCACCCAATGCTAATCGAAAACGTATGACAGCATTGTAGCATTTATCATTGAGCCACTGAGAGGAACAAAAAATGGAATTATATTTCTATAAATAACCAATAATTGAAAAAGATGAACATTTCTCGTTTAGTCTCAGTTGATTCTCTTCTTTCTACGACGAGATTCAAGATCGAATTCGTCATGTGCATCGACATCCATTCGTTCTCCCTCTCCTTCACATTCATCGAATGCTTTCTTGACTAGTTCGTTGAGCTCTGCTTCGTCATCCGTTTCCTCTTCGTCATCAAGATCATTCTGTTGATCTCCCTCTTCCTCGCTATCTTCCTCTTCGATCTTCTTCTTCTTGACCATACTCTTCTGTTTACCTTCATCCTCTTCTCTGAGAAGTCGTCTGATCAGTGATTTGATCTGAGAGATGCTCAGTCTGTTTCTGGGAGAGATGTGGAGTTTCCCACTTCCATCCGTCTTCTTCGTCTTCATGTGCAATTCTGCTTCGTGGGGATTGCATTTCTTCCCATCCTTTCTCTTCTTCTGGAAGTACTCAGTGATAAGCTTTCTTGCTTCCTTGTCATCCTTTTTCGGCCTCTTAGTCGAGCGAAGTGCCCATCCTTCATTATCACTCAGATCACTCATTCCATTGTGTACAGAGCTTCTCAACGCAATTCCGAGTTGCGTCGTAGTGATTGAAAAGAGGGTATCGAGGGAACTTGCGACGATACTCGCACAGTAGTCGTGCATTGTCTTCCTTTCCTTCTTGAGAGTATGCTTGCCTCGAATGAGATGCTTATCTAGCTCTCTGAAGGAAATGAACTCATTCCTGCAGCTCTCCTCGGGACAAGGCAGCATGCGAGAGGCTAAGGTGTTTGGAGTCGGAGCATCCGACGTCAGTTCAGTACTGGTCTCCTTCTCTTCTCGCACAGCATGGGTCATCCAGAACTTATCTCCCGATTGCACAGTGTATCCTCCACTCTTCGAAATAGTAATCACTCCATCGCAAGGCCGAAGCTTCTTGAAGTCAAAGAGAATTCCTTCTCCGATAGAACGATGCTTCCGAAGACGGATTGCAGACGACTGGAAATATTTTCAATTTTTGCTTCTTTTTTTTTAATTAAAAACTGGTACCTCGAACACAAAGCTGGAGAACGAAGTGATATGAGGGATCTGGCATTTCACAGTCTTCACTTCACTAATCGTGCAAAGATGAATTGAGAAACCGTTGAGCAGTTTTCCGTGGGTCAGAACATCGTAAAAATTCTCTTTCGTTTCAACCTTGGTTCTCAGAGAAGCAACCACATCTCGAGTCTTCCTTTTCACGCTGGCAGAACCTAAACTCATAGTTCTCTTTGAATATTGTTTCAAACAAACCTCTATCACATGCGGACTTGCCAGCCTGGGCCTCAGAAAAGAGGTAGCTTTCGACAGTGATGCCAATCTTCTCCTGCATATCAATCAGTGACCGCATCAGAGGCCCATTTTTGTAGCATCCTGCAATTCCCAAATTCTTACTTGATGTTAATAGAGATAGATCAAACCGGCGTTACCGGATCTGATGATGACAGATCCGACGCCCATTTCTTTCAATTCTTGCAGAAATGATTCTGTGATCAAGGAGACAGCACAGCCATCCTGATAAAAATAATTAATGTTTGAAAAAATAGGAGAAAAATACCTGCGGTACACTAGGCCCGACGATGTGCACTGAAGTGTGCTCTGCATACTCTCCGTTGATCCTCGCTACGGCATGAGAGATGTGGTACGAGATGCCCGTCTTGGCATAGTAGTCGGACTGACGCTCCCTTGCATGGAGAGGCTCCATCTAAAGATGTAACACTTTCACTTAGAAAAGGTCCTATACTTATGGGGTAGGAGATAAGAAAATGAATATTTCGGTACAACAAGTACAGTAATAAAGTAAACATTTCCAAACCTTCTGGGCCCAATCGAGGGTAACAAGAGCCTCTCCCTCCTTGAGCTTCTCCACAACATCTGCTCGCTCTCCATGAGAGACGGCTGCACGTACCTTTAATTGAATGACACAAATTAACCCAATTAGGTATTCACTCACTTGATGTTTTTTCATCTCTTCGACTGCTTCTCTGCACACATCCAGCTCTTCACATTTCGATTCAAAGTGCTCTCTTGGAATGGATTTTCATTAATTATCGGGAAGTGATTAATCAAACCTCTCCATTGCATCTGCACCTGTGTCAGCTGCATTCTCGAGGGCTTCTCGCAGGACATTCATCGAAGTTTTCACCATCTCACATCTACAAACTTCTTTATGTCTGGCAACGACTATTTTTATTACCGGTCACACAGGCTATCATGCTGATGAGCATGTTCTCCAGCCATAGAACAGTCAATTGCGTGTTTCTGCTCCTCCGGATCGGATAAGGCCAAGGTGGCACAGTGATCAGCACAATTGCTGAATTTCTGGATGTGCACCTTAACTTAATCGATATTTAAAATATTATTGGATTCACACCTTGAAATCGCCTCTGAGATATGCTTTCGACTGCTGAAGAGCTCGAGTCAACTGGAGTGAAGCATCCTTGATGAGAAATCCTTTCTTCTCCAGATCAGTAATCATACTGAACATGTCGTCAAAGGCCTGAATTCGGTTTCGTTTTTTGGAAAGAATCAATTATTTCCATTATACCTGCATTCCATCTGCGACCTTCTCGTCTACACACGTCAAATTTTTTCGTCGTGTAGGCGCGACTAGTTTGATGATGTACTTGGCCGTTGTCTCCATCAGCAACATTTCCTTCACTCCTTTCTCGATAAGGAACTAAATTTTTATATTTACCTTTTTCAAAAGACATAGAATTACCGATTTGTACATGCGGTACACCTCATCGATTGTTTGGAGGCGCATGTAGTTTGGAAGATTCAATGTTGATCCATCATCCATTTTCTCACTTCTCTCATTAAACGGCAGATTCAGTACGACTCGCGGACTAAAATATTATCTCTAAAATAACACGAACAATTTGAATCACCCTGTCAGGAATCCGATCAGAAGGTCCACTTTGGTACGATCGTATCTTTCTCTCAGAATTCGGATATCCTGCACGTTGGGATTGCAGATCACTCGCTTAGCCTTCTTGTACATGTAGTTGGTCAGATCGGGGAAGAAAGGAAGGAGCTTTGAAATTGTATTGGTAGGGGCCGCAAGGTGGATCGCAGATATTATCAAAACTCGTTGAAACTGTAGCCAAACTGTCCGCCGGGGACCAAATAACATCATGCTTTTGGCCGTTTGTTGATATCTTTTCTCTGAGGCGCGCTAGAGCCAAAAAGGTGTGCAGGCATTCTCCCCTGTAATCGCCTCGAAGTCGAGATGCAAAGTACAGGGGGCGGAGCCTAGAGAGAAGCATCACAGTCAAATACACTCGAGAGGGCCAGACATAGCATGCCTTGATGGCTTAGTGGTAGCGCGTCTGCCTTGGTTTCCGCTCCTCGTTTGCTCGACTCCACTCCGTTGCAATAGGTTTTTGCCAAGGCCTGAGATAAACAACGGAAGTCGCAATCAAATAAATACGCGCGTACTAAAACTTTTGAAAATGAAGCACAATTCTACGCAACTTTTTTTGATTGATCTTTCTTCATGGAAAGTTTTAGAATAATATAGCGCACCATTTGCGAAACACCGAACTCTGTGCTCACTCTCTAAATGTCAAAATTACAACATTTAAATTTTCAATGCCATTTTTGACCTACTCAAAGATAAAAGTTCACGGTCGGTGTCTGGGAGGTGATAGATAAGGGTGTTAGCTACAGAATCTTCTTTAGCACGATCGATTTCGTTGCGAATTGAGACTGTGCTCCCCTCGTCTCGCTTTTTGGGGAAATCATGTCTAGGGAAAGTGGGCGGAGCTTGTGGCCCCTATGTATTGGTTCAAAATAATCAGAATGTTCGTACCATATCACGTTTGAGGAATGCAACAGATGAGAGAATGAAAAGCCGATGCGTTTTGGATTCTGTTCTCTCGTATAGATCGGCCGCATTCGCGAGTTGTTGTTTGAACAACATCGTTCGATCATTATCCTGAGATCGCACATTTTAAATTATTTTTGTACCTTCGCTTACTAACCTGTCCTGTACTTGAACCAAGTGCCAGCGCCTTTAGCTCAGCCTTGGCGTCCGGAGCTAGTACTTCAGTCATTGCTTCGACTCCTGTTCGAACCATTGTTGCCTTCTTCCTCTGCTGCCTCGGCACTAGATGAACCCAATCCTGTTAGTGAGAAGTGATAATTCATTTTAAAATCCATTCCCAACCTTCCGTCTGCCCACTTCTTTGAACTTGAGAGCACCAAGGAATGCTACGACTGCTGTCTTCACTTCAACACTTGCTGTACTTGGAGTTTTCTGTGGAATACTCGGCATCTTCTCCATCTGCTCAGCAAGAGAATCAGAATCGTCCCATTCACCGAGTTCCATTCTTGTCTCCAGATATCGAGACTCTTGACTTCTCGAGATTCTTTGTCTGCTTCACAGATTGCTGAAAATAGTCCAAAGATAAATGCATTGAACGAAGTTTACTAACGAGCTCCAGCTTGAATTACTGTTCTCTTTCGTTTAAACCATCGAATCGCATCCTCTTTATTGACCTTATCAGCATTTCCTTTTTTAATGAATGGAATAGGAGCTCCTGAAGTTTAGAATTTAAAAAAAGTGGTGAATTTGAAATTACCTCTGATTCCCTGATGATCAGGGAAGGAACAAATCGCCTTATTGTCTCGATATTTTACATTCTTGTAATATTGATTATCCCAGTCACGGGACAGTCGATCGAGATGGTTATTACAAATTTCAAGTTGAAGAGCAGCCTATTCAATGAAAAGTTTTTCTCGTTCTCTCTCCAGAACGACTATACGAATATTTTGAGTCACAATACAGGCGATGATAAATGGTCTGACCTATTTTCTCGTTTAAAAAACGATTTTAAATTGTAATGCTATTGCAATGATGCGGTGATCCTCACTTGACTAGACCAATCAATACGGAATTCTCCAATTCTCGACATAATTAGATCGGCTTCATGAGATGCTCCAAATAATATCCTTCTGGCAATTTCGTCTGGAAGGGACGCAGCTGTCTTGAATGTCATTGTAGAAAGGCTGGAAAGTTTGTATTGCTTTCAGTTATTTCTAAGAAGAGTTTTCACCTCTGCATCATTCCTCCACAGGCTGATTGTGCTACGGGAAGATCAGAGTGCATCCTTGAATCGCGAAGACGTGCAACAACACAAGACCACAATCTGAATTCATTTTGAATCCCTCATAAAAATCCCTAAAGTTATACCTGCTGTTTTCCTGCATGTTTTGTTTCTTTAACTCTGTAAAAAAATTTGAATATATCGTAAATTATCTAACGTACTTCCTCTCATAACGGGCTCTTTGTAGATCGGATGTTTTGTGGCCACTTTCGAAATCTCATCATTGGTGGTCATTAGAAAAATCTGATCCACACACATTTCCTATAGATAATTTGTAGTCTGTAACTCGATCAAAATAAACCTTGTAGTTATTAGCAGTTAAAAAATCACGAATTGCGATGAGTGCCGCGTCGACTCCATCTTGAATAGAAACACCAAAGCTTTGAATTCCCAAGAACGGAATAACCTAGAGTGATGTTTCAGAGATACGATTTCTGACTTCCAGAAACTAACAATTGATTTCGCTTCCATTGCGACTGCTTTCACAAGAATTTTGTCATAGAGCTGTTTGAGAGTGGAGATTTGCTCGCTTGGCAGCAGATTGTTTAATGGAGTGACAACAATGTGAAGAATAGCTGAGATTATTTTTTGTTACATAATTAATTAATCAAACCTGTGTATGTTCCTTCTGCGTCATCCTCTTTTTTCTTCTTCTTCTTCTTCTTCTTCTCCTTTCCTACTTCTTCCGTATCACCGGGAGATAGCTTCCCGGCCTTAGTGATTCGAATATCTCCATCTTGCAACTCTTCCTGACAAATGAAGTGGTCCTTCGTCAGTTCAGCGTGCTTCCAGATATGTTCGCCGGCTCCTTTCACTGAATGGTAAACAGATCATTATTCGGATCTAACAACTCACATGGACGTATTTCTCTATCGATATCACCAACGAGAAGACAGCCCTGCAGCTTGAGGACACCATTCCTTTTTATCGTTACCTTCGTCATCTTCAGAAATAAGAACTTCATTCAGGTAAATAAGATCGGTAGAAGGTAAATATGTTCAGAAAATATTAATGAGAAGTAATGAGGCCTACGAAGCAATGGCGATAATGGGCGAGATCAGAGCGGCTGACGTGAAAGAAAAGATTGGCAAGGAGGAATAACGACGAGTGAGAGATGAAACACTTGTCTCTTTACGCTGGAGAACGCTTCTCTACGAAATCCCCTGAGAACTATGAAACTTGAAAGAACTGAATCTGAGTCAAGCATTTCCACAATACATCGAACAATGCGTGCGTACGAAATGAACTGAGTGCAGCACTTTTCTCTCTTCATTCCAGTTGAAGGTCACAATCAGAGCTAGGAATCTCTTATCTCGCTATCTCACCTTCTACCCTCTCTCGAGTTTGTGTGCTTCCTCTGTCGCTGACTCACTCCGACTTCATCGTGTCTCGCCGTGATTAATGAGAGTGAGAGGAAGAGAGGGGAATACTTGCGCTTTTCAGTGAAGCGCAAGTATTCCCCTTCGAGAACAATTTGAATGTTAAATTTCCGATTGCCACAATGCTGTCATACGTTTTCGATTAGCATTGGGTGAGTGTTATACAGAAGGGAGGCACGTTACATTGACAATTGGAAAGATTAATCGTGAATCAGGTGCATATTTCATGAACGAATAAAAAATGATCTATTCCAATATTCGATACCATATTTGGTCCTGCGTGTGCATGGGGTTAGAAATAGACGTAATAAAGTGGGAAAACATTTTTGTACAAGATACGCAACCTCTAGGTGAAATTACAACTGAAAAAAATAAAAATAAATTTTTTTTGAAAATAATTTTTTTTAAATTTTTTCACCTTTCAAATTGAGGCCAAATGGGCCCGAAATGACTTTTTTCGACGTTTCGGTGAATTATGATCCTAATCGAGCCTATAGTGTACTTGGAAACCATTTTTTTCTATGTGTGCCCCCTAACAGCCTCCACTAAAAGTGGACCTCTTTTTTTATACCAGGTTCAAAAAATCTGAAATTTGGGGGAAATCAAGGTACCCATAGGGACTATAACTCGAGAAAAATTCGCGACCCAGTTTTTCCGATTTCAAAAGTTATGCAACATGTTCACAAAACCGACCGCCCTGCTTCAGGACTGCGACATGGAATGATGTGCTCAATTACAAAGTTGTAAAGGGATCGTTTCCCTTTATTTTGGTTTTTTTAAAAAGTTTCTAGCACCATTTTAAAGCAAGTTATGACCATTTTTCGGAATCGCATTTTTCTATTTTTAGCGTAGGACGTCAACTTTGACATGCGCGTACTCGAAAAATAAATTTTCTAAAAAAAATCGCCCGACGCAGTTCGATAGAGCATCGTTCGAAGTATTTATGGTAATTTTTTCAGAATTTTAGAAAATAGTTTTTTCTACTTCCCCGCCTAGGTCGATCCTCTCGCGATCTCTCTCATATAGGCACAGTGTCCTGCTCCCTATACTGTCCTTTTTGGAGCAATGATCTAGCTCTCTCATTTCACACTGCTCTGTCGTCGGTTAGAGAAGCGAGAGAGCATGTGAAAGGGAGAGAGTCAGATCATTCCTCCCTTTGCGATTATTTTGTTGTGCAGCGAATCTGGGTTTCACCCAAGGCAGATTTGTGGTGCCCGACCACAGTGGGAGTTCCGTGAAGAACTGTAATTTGAAGGAAAACAAATTATTTCAGGCACTGTCTCCGTGTTCTACCTGCTCTCCTTCACCGCGTCCAAACTCGTAGAGTGCGGGGTGAATCTCGATTTCGTCAACGAGGCCTCGATCCATTATGCGTCGAGTGAGTTTGATCTTTGATCTCGGGCGGGGAGGAGTGGACTAGTAGAAATTTGATTTCGTCAATGAGGCGTCCATTCATTATGCGTCGAGTGAGTAGCGGGATTTGGGCGGCCATGTTTGCATGAAAGACGTCGAGCTATGAGAAGTTTGATCGTTGGTCGATTGGCGATTAAAATATTTCTAAAAAAAATTTGGTGCCTGGTCTATCAGATCTAGCAGCATCTTCGTTATGTGTGCTTTTTTTGTGAACTAATAGAGGCCAGATTTCGTCAATGAGGCCTCGATCCATTATGCGTCGAGTGAGTTGAGCTTTGATTTTTGGTATTTGGTCGGAAAAAAGGATCAAACAATATCTGTGGCAGGTGTCTCTGATAGCTAGTCTCTGGAAAGTGGTGTAACTTGTTTTCTTTTTTTTGTATCTCTCGAGTCTTGTACGATTTGAGTTGCGGTGATAACTTGTAAGACGTGGGACTGTGAGATCTTCGATGTGTGTTCGGTCTAGCTTTTCGCAGAGTTAAAAAGGGTAGAAAGGAGGTATCAAAAATTAACACGGTTAGACGAAAAATCGAGTCAAAAACATCGAGGTATGAGTTATTTTGGGCATTTTTTCATTGAAAGGAACAAGGTATGCCATTTTTCTCCAGAAAACCACAAGATATGAGTTATCTGTACCACCAATTCTGGGGTACCTTTTAAACTCTGGATTTTCGATAAAAAGTCAGTATCTCATTCTTCAATCAAATGGACTAGATTACGCGACCACACAGCCATCTGAATATCCCCTTGATCTTTGAGCTCCCCAACCAACTCCTCCACTTGAAGTGTTCTCGTGGAAGTTCCCGGCGCTCACGGGCACGCTCACGCTCTCCTACTTCATCCACAACGAATTGGGGATGGAGTAGGAGAGAGTGCTGCTTAGTGGATAGGATTCAGCAATATTCAGCATCCTAATATATAATCAGAAATAGCAGTAGTTTATGCACAAACTCTAGGATAAATTCTCAGATTACCTAATATGCGGAATCCGGAAAAAAGGCGTAAAATGCAATCCCGTTGCAGTGTTCTCGTGGAAGTTCCCGGCCCTCACTGGCACGCTCACGCTCTCCTACTTCATCCACAACGCCGTGCTCACTATTCTGAGGAACCAGAAGCATCCGGAGAATAATGTGAGTGGCCAAGAAATTGTGAGCTAGTTTAGTTGCGGATGAAACGCATAATATGTGGGTAATTTGGGACGTTAGAAACTGGAAGCATCCGGAGAATAATGTGAGTTACAAAATTGTGGTATTTTAATTTGCCCGAGGATGTTGGGAATCATTAATTTGGAAGTATCAGCGAATTGTTGAGTTGTTGCTGGAACACTGAATATGTAGATGAATTTGGAACGTAGGAACCAGAAGCATCCGGAGAATAATGTGAGTAGAATTATTGAATATTATCCGTCTACTACTATGGTCGCAATAGATCGCGAGCAACAGCGTTGAAATAAGGTAATGGTGAAACATGCTCATAGATGGAAAAGTCAGGTGTTGAAATCGTCAGAACCCCGAGTACGTTTATGCAAAACCTAGAAGAATCGGCTATATTTTCGAAATACCGGGTACGTTTTAGACTGCTGGGTACTTCTCCACGTTAACCGAACCCTCGAAAACCGGGTACGGTTACGGATTTTAGGTAGTTTTTGACGACCTTTTCCTACTCTGGAAGAGCTAGTAAGATGATTTGGAAACGTAGGAACCAGATCCATCCGGAGAATAATTGTAGTTGCTTGTGTATTATAGAGGATTATTGAGAATAATTGACATTAGATTATCACTAGCTAGTTGAATTGTTGTTGAAGCGCGGAACATGAAGGCGAAAAATGTTAGCAGTTTGCAAAACTTGAGAATGAGAAGTATTCGGCGAATAATGTGATAATAGCAAAATCCATCACTGACACAGCACGAAACATTCGCAACTTCTCCACACTTGGACTGATAGTGAAACGCGGGTTCTGCTGTGTCGTTCTTCACCTTCTGCTTCACACCAGCGGGGTGCAAAATTTTCCGAACTCTCTTAATTCGCAATGCTCTCTCGCTCTTTCTGACCGACGAGAGAGCATTGTGAAATGAGAGCTCGGGAAATTTTTGCACGCGCCTGCTTCACACACAGGTCGCTCATTATGCCCGGAATTCATTATTGGCCAATTTGCTTTGGGGGACCCGCATGGCGTGGAAAAGCTAACCTTTACCATTACCCCTTCAGGCGCGCGACCTCATCTGACGAAAGCCGGCTGTCGTGATAAATATTATTCTTATCATTCAGGCGCGCGACCTCACGATCGGCTACGGACTAGCGGCGTTCTGCTACGTCTTCATCGGCTTCACCTTCTATGCAGCATTTCCCGTGCAGAGGAGCTGTATTGCGGATGTGAGTGCTGAGAATGGGGCGCTTGGTGGTTGTTAAAAATGGGAAACGAGGTTTTCTTTTGCAAGGTCTCAAAAATTGTCCCCGTAAAATTCGTGCGACACTGTTCGCTTGTATGACGCAAGTTCATGAGAGTTGTAGTAGGAATCCGATATCCTCAATAAAAAAAGTATGTCATTAGCTCGGGTGTTGTTGTTTATTACTTTCACAAATAATATTTTTAATTTCAGAACTTCCTAAACAACTTCGGAACGGGCGACGTGATGAGCGCGACGGCAAGGTTGTTCCTGCTGTTCCAGGTGAGAAAACGGGGAATATAAAGGGAGGAATGAGGAGCGGAGGTAGGGGGTAGGTAGGGAAACGCGCCATGGATCTTTCCTTCTGACGACAAAGATGAATGGACGGGTGTAAGGAAGGTGATGAGCGCGACGGCAAGGTTGTTTCTGCTCTTCCAGGTGAGAAAATAGGGGAAGATTTGAATTTGGCGCCTTCTATCGTGAAAATTGCCCTGTTGGTGCCATGCGGAATGGTGGTAGATTTCAATGCGGGGTTGTAAGACCTGATGACCCAAAGGATATGATAGGAAGTGGCTACAGCCTGTAGCCTACAGGTTGGTAAAAAATGTGTAATAGCGCACCTGCGTGGCTGTTCCTGCTGTTCCAGGTGGACAAATAGGGAAAGTTTTGATTTGTCTATTTGGGTTTCACCGTGTTCATGTATCATGATAGTTTGGAATTATTGGGGTTTCAACGTGTTTATGAAGTCGCGCTTCAGCTTAAAATGTGATGCCACGTCCAACCCGATCTGAAAATATAGTTTAATCCCCACACCTCTGACAATGAGACGACCCTCTAGTCCCCTATACAACCCCCTTCATTCCTTTCCCATTCCAGATGCTCACGGTGCTCCCGCTGCTGATGTACCTCATCCGGACGCAGTTCTTCTACGCGACGATGGGCACCACGTGGCCGGGGTGAGTGATAGTAGATAATCACGGTTTCGGTAACCAGCGAATAGTTATGCAACGTGAAAGACCTGATCGGGGTGAGTGAATAGATAGAAAGCAGAGGGGGATGTTCACTAGGAAACAACACGACGCGTTGACTGGGGCGTCAAGTATGATTGGAGTTGCAAAGGTTTCATATATGCCAGGAGCTCGTAAGAGGATTAATGAGGCTACGAAATCGCTTCTCTACAAAAATACACAGCAGCAATAACCATTTGCAGTAGAAAGTGTCAATCCAGATTCTAGTTACAGCGGTTCCTCATTGAGAGTCGAAATAGTTTGCATGTGGTTTTCATCTGGTATCGTGAGAATATAATCAGTTCCGGTAGTGCCGAATTCGGTTCAAGTCGTTCGAAAACGAAAGGGGGCGGAGCAAGCACACGCGTTGCGTTTTCGGGCTCCGCCCACTTTCGTTTTGCTGAGTTTTTGGCTAATTTTTTGCATTTATTTTTGTCTATCAACACAAAAACAAAGCCGTAATCGCACAAGCAATCGATAAAACAAGTCGCGAAAACGTGCGAGCAAAACATAGATTAAAGCGTTCCGGGGCGCTCAGATAGGAAAGTGGGCGGAGTCTGCTGCTGAACACAGAACTTTTGCTAAACACCGTAGTGACTTTGCTGAGCATTCGAAACGCACGATACGTAAAATAAAACAATTATTTGTAGCCTAACGATGCTTTTTGAGTCGCTTCAGTTTCTCTTTAGTTGCCGGGCACACCGTTATTTGAATCGCTCCGACTTGACAATGAATGTTCAATCATAGAAATAGTTGATCATGTTTGCTTGTTAGAGGTGCTCCATGTGAGAATAGAGTTACAACGGTTCCACATATGAGTCGACATTGCAAATGTATTAATCCTGTAGTCACTTCGAATCCGAAATAATATATAAATATGCAAATTTTCCAGCCTGACGAAGGTGTGCACGCTGAACGCCGTCGTCTGCGCGCTGGCAGTGAGCATCGCGATATTCTACCCCAAGGTCGGCTCG
>LS537589.1:88650-104653 GCA_900490775.1 Pristionchus maxplancki | reverse complement strand
CCCCGGGTAATTCCTGCATGTTGCCCAACATAAACGTCGTGTTGGGCACCCTGCGATAGCCGGGGTACTGTAGCTTGGGTTACGGTATGGAGGTGGGGTACGATGAAAAACTTTCCCATACTTGGAGGTCACCCTACAACACTTTTGGTACCATGGCCCCGGGTAATTCCTGCATGTTGCCCAACATAAACGTCGTGTTGGGCACCCTGCGATAGGCGAAGTACGGTAGCTTGAGTTACGGTAGGTCGGTGGAGTACGGTAAAACAATTTGCAAACTAAACTTGGGGTCGACCTCTGACACTTCCCTTACCATGACCCCCTGGTCGTGGTTGCAGGGTGCCCAACACAAAGATCATGTTGGGCACCCTTCGATAGGCGTGGTACGGTAGCTTGGGTTACGGTAGGTAGGTGGGGTACGGTAAAACACTTTGGCAAACTAAACTTGGGGTCGACCTCCGACACTTCCTGGACCATGACCCCCGGGTCGTGGTTGCAGGGTGCCCAACATATATATTTATGTTGGGCACCCTGCAAAAAGGTCGTCGCCGCCACTGCTGGACACGTATGGTGGGTCAGATTGGTGATTGACAGAGGAATGGTTGGTCAGATTGATGATTCAACGAGGGATGGTGGGTTAGATTGGTGTTTCAAAGTACGATAGGGAGTTCGGTGGGTCAAATTCTTGCAAAATTTGGTAGTTCGGCGGGTCAGATCGATAACCGGCTACCGTATCCCTCAGGGTCTGCCGAAGGACCCGAATCTGCGCAACGAGCTGCTGTTCGTGCCGCCGCAGGGCGCGATCGCCCATCGCCTGATCAAGCAGTGGGTGGAGAAGAAGGAGACCAGTCGGGACTAGAGTGTAGTCTCGAGTTGCGGCCAGTTCTGTCGTCTTCTTCATTAGAGTCGCCAATTTTATCCATTTTTTAGGTGCTACCGAGATTCATTGCCCAGTGTAGATTACTGTAACGTATTGTAGATTATTTACCCTATGTGCCTTTTACTCCGGGGCGATAGGCAACTGTGTTTTTTTGAATCGGATATTATTTGTGACAGCCAGGTGATTGAGTTATTTTATATAGCATAAACGATTTGTCAGGTAGAGAAAATGAGTTTATTAATCGGCGCATTAAAATGGAAATATCGTACAGAACCCGTGAAGAAAATGATGGAGTGCAGTTACCATCCTCCTGGAAAAAGTCAGTTATCGATACATAAGAAGTGTAAGATACCGTACCGAATCCGCCCCAGGGTCTCGGCGGGCCCCACGGTCTGCCCCAGCCGCCGCCGTGTCCCCAATGATCGTGGTGATGATGGTGGTGGTCTAAAGAACGGTAGGTCAGGGTATCGATTAGAGTATGGTAGTACGATAGGTCATTATTAATACTCACGTCCTCCCCATCCTCCTCCGCCGCCTCTATCGCCGCCCCATCCTCCGCCTCTGCCTCCTCCTCCCCAGCCTCCGCCACCGTTGTCTGAAAGATTACGGTAAGATTGGATTACGGTAGTCGAATACGGTAGATGATCGATTGATTACTCACTTCCGCCCCATCCTCCACCATTGTTGCCGCCGCTTCCCCATCCGCCTCCGCCGTTTCCACCACCGTCTGCAGAAATATTGATTAGCGATTATCAATCGATTTTGAGGAAGTACGGTAGATCATAAATTCGAAAATGCAGAAATTAATGAAAATACGAACTTCCTCCCCAACCTCCACCGTTTCCGCCTCCGTTATCTGTAAAATGAAGTATTATTGATGGCCAGATGAATCAGGCAACATGCATGCAATAAGGCAGGTCGTGCCCAATCTGATCTAGAGGTTGACAGATGAGAACTTAAAAAAAGCATAAAAGATCATAGATTAGCCACTCACTTCCTCCCCATCCGCCTCCATTGTTTCCGCCGCCACCACCGTTGTCTGCAAAATGGGATTATTATTATTGATTGATCATGGGTTAGGTCAAAGATCAAAGATCAGATTGAAGACCGAAGATTAAAGATCAAAGTCCACTCACTTCCACCCCATCCACCTCCGCCGTTGTTTCCTCCTCCTCCACCACCTGTGAAATTGATAATTGTTTAATAAATCAATAATCGATAAAGCTACCGTACCTCCTCCACCTCCCCCACCGCCGCCTCTGCCTCCTCCGCCTCTCCCTCCGCCTCCGCCGCGCCTGCCTGGAGGGCCTACGGTATTACCGTAGTCTTGGGTTGGGTCAGATCGATAATTACCGTACCTTGAGCGAGGATGGCGCAGGCTACCAGCAGCACCAGTAGCAGCAGCCGCATGATCTACGATTATTGATTGGTAAAGGGCAGGTTACGGTAGGTGCAATTTAACTTCCGTAATGGATGATGTGTATTAGAAAATGATGAGAAGCTATTTAGATGCATGAACGCTACGATAGATAAGTAGGCTCTCGATGGAAATGAGCTAAAGATCGCAGCAGTGAGCTTGCTCATCGAAAGCGGTGGTAAATATCATCGAAGATGGGGGGAACTGGGTGCTGTCGAGGGAGGGAATTCGCCCAGTTCTCTATCTTTTTAGCCGAACGAACTGTGATCGAGCAATCGAGTTCGCTGAGAAGCAAAAGATAGATGAGAATGATATGATCTCTCACTTTCGCGTGCTCTCTCGCCTGCTCTTACCTGAGAACTGGAGAAGAGAAAGGGAAAGAAGTTCGATAGATCGGGGGTTCGCTTAAAGATCGCCGCCCCCGATACGGCGAGGTTAGAGGAGAGGAACCTTTCTTTTCGATTTCTCATCAGTCAAGGAAACGAGAGAGCATGCCAAAATGAGAGATTCAGATCATTCCACAGGAGTAATAGTTTCTCTCATTTTTCAATGCTTTCTCATTAATCAGAAAAGCGAGAGAACAATTGAAAGTGAGAGAGGTGGCCATTCCTTTGAAAGAGGGAAGTTGTTTAGCTCTCGAGACTATCACGAGATATAATGACGATAATTGCAAGATTGAATTCTGATCGGAACACGCAACCAGGAAGATGATATCACTCCACTCACGATTAGTCTTGCTATTTGAACTATTTGCTATCTGCTATTAGCCTTGGGAAGGTGGGGGTATCCTGTTTTGCAGTGCAGGGCAAACCTGATTTTACTTCTGATCTATAGATTCCCGATTGCAATAAGTCCCAAAAAAACAACTGCTTTTGCGTTATGTCGATGATTAGGGATGCTCGTTCAAGTACCAAAAACTTGGATTTTGGCCTATCGCAACCAAGCGCTTGGTTTTTTCCAAGCGCTTGGTTTTATGATGGTGTAAAAAGTAACACATTTTTGTTATTTTATTATGATTTAAGATGATAGCAACATTTATTAGAAAAGAAAAACTTTGATTGAAAAATAAGAAGCAGAATAAATATAATGTCACGATCAAATTTCGATTGACGAAAACCAAGCGCTTGGTTTTCCCAAGAGCTTGGAACTTGAACTTGTTTTTTGTGCGGTCGTCTTTTGAACGGCGCGAGGAGAGGTGCTTTGAAGTGCAAAGCATGCATCTAAGTGAATTTTGGCTCCTTGAAGAAAGATTTCCGAGTGCAATCCCGGGAAATACAAATCCCTGGACCCAAACTGTGCTTTACAATTTTCCACTGAAAATCTAAAATTTGCAATACATACGAACAGAACAATAGCCAATTTGACTGGAAAGGAACTAATCAATTCCATTCTTTCATCTCTCCCTCTCCCCATTCGCCTCCTCTTCGCTCGTCACGAGTGGTCCACTCCGCTCTTCTCTCCCGAACCAGAGGTAAAGACCGTGCCCCACCAGACCAAAATGTTCCCCGTACCGTATCCCAACCCAATACCATGGCATACGGTATCTCAGCTCTCACTACAATCGTTTGCATACCTCCTCGCTTCTCTGACCGACGAGAGAGACGTTGGACGGAGAGAGACTATCAGCTCCTCATGATATCTTTGAAGGATGCGGCCGACTGCGCTACTCGGCCTCCTTTTCGTGCTGGCACAGTGCGCGCTGGCTTCAACCGGTAAGAGTTAACGGCCGTTGAGTCGTTAAGGGACCTGTCTACATCATCATCCACTGAAAGTACTCCGATTTACTGATTGGGTTTTTACTTTGATACTATGATATCCTGCCAATCTCCCACGAGGTCTCCTCATCGGCAGAATCGCCGAAGTACTTTGTAAGAAAACTTGGCGTTTACGAATTCTGGCCCAGTCACCAACCCCTCGATGTGTCACTCTGGAGTGAAAATGATTGGGGTGGGACGAGAAGTCGATTAAGTGCAAAAATTGCACAACATGCAGTCAAGAATGAACTATCTTGATGATGATCAGAAAGCTCTCGAATGAAGGATTGATTTCATTAGAGAGGGGCGTTTGCACATTGCTCTCTGACTCCTAACTTTTAAGTTATAACAACAGTCTTGTTATAACAGTCTTGTTATAACAAGACAGATGATTACTCATTCTCAGTAGTTAGATACCCACACTTCGAATCAAATATTCCAACTTCCATGGGACTAAATACCCTACATGGTGAAATAATTCGTACGGCGGCGGTGTGGGGGTCGGAGGGGTGGTTATCTGCGGGCGGGGTTGCGCTGCTGCAGGTTGGCGGCAGCGTTCCTTTGTCTGCTTCGGTCCTCCTTCCCTATCTTCCTCCCTTTCCACATTCCCCCAATATATCACTCATTATATCATAAAACAAAGATCAAAGATCATTCCTCCTTTTTGGATTGACTTGTTCCAACTCACTGTTAGAAGATCAGCGCGTCTCTAGTCAATCTCTCTCCCCCTCTTTCCTATCCCTTCTCCCCTCTGCGCTTGGTAGATCAATGACCTGCCCTTTCAACTCCCTCCTCCCCTCTTCCTATCGATCGTTCTTCCCCTAGTAGCAGGTCTTCCTTCCTCCTCTTTCACAGTTCAATCCTTGCCATTCTATTTTTCCCCCGAAATACCTTTGAATTATTTCAAAAACCTCGTTTGTTTGATTCACATTAGATTATCGCCCACGTATTTACGCGTTAGTTGTTTGTTGTTTTCTATTATCTTATTCTCCCCTATATTTTGTTTCCCCACTCACGAAGGGCGTCGTACTGACGAGGTCCACCCTTCGTGAGGCGGTTGGCTGTCTACTACCCAATGGACCGAAACATCCAGCCGCAACTTCTTTAGGAAGTCTCTCTTATTAGTAGTTCTCAAGCTGTCTTTCCTATTTTTTCATATTGCAAACCAAGTATTTAATTAATTATACATAATTGGATATTATTTGTTGGCACTTCTTTACTTTGTTTCCCAAGGGAAGGGGGAGTTAGGGATTTTACCGCGCTTTGACTGTTTGAAAGTAAGAAATGAGCGTTCAAGCTATTGAGTAAGAGAAGTAGTCTTCCTGTGGGCAAACAAGTAGATAAGTGCCTATTTGTTATTGATGTGTATTGTTTAATGGAAATAATTACAGCCCAGACTCCGTGCTTTTATCAACCAACCGATGGGGTGCGATTTCTACACGAAAGTTTAAAATATTATACAGTATTATCTGATTTCAGTTCCAATTCGACAGTGACAACAATCTAACCTGTATTTATGACGAGAATTCTCTGAAAGTAATCAAGTGAGATCCAACTAACCCTGAAAACAAATCAGTTAGATTCAGGCACAACTCAGAGTTGTACTCATCTCTCAGATGTGGTCAAATGAATGGGTTGGATATTTGGGTAGCATATCTTTATGATGATGATGAAATAGTTGTTGATGACGAATTTGATTTTTCTGAAGACAGAAAGAAAAGCTGGAGAAAAATTGCTGATGCGTCTCCTACACTGCCCTTCACTTGTGTGGAATGTAAGCACTGTGAAATCATGTCTTTGCCCTTTTTCGGCACTTTTAAATTCTTAGACTGCGTTGCGACTGGAGACGGGATCAAAGTTCGAAGAACGGGAGAGAAACCGCAAGAAGGTATTGAAGTGACGTGCGCAGATCCGGCCCTCGATCCGACGTGAGTATCGATTTATTGATAGGTTCGATATAGGGTTGGTGAAATCGGGTCGGGCCAGTCGGGTTCCCGACTGTGGAACTCGACTCGGGCCAAAATAGTCGAGTAGCTCGAAAACGGCAGAAAGTCGGGCAAGCAACCCGACATCGAGAGTGAAAAAGTCGGGACTGTTGTCGGATTTCGGGCGGACCGAAACTCGACATGACCCGACATGGCCCGACTTAGACCCGACTCTGGCCCGACGTTCCGCCCGCCCGAATGACTCTCTCGTTCACTAGAGGATGAATCTCTCGCTCTACGGTAAGCGGCTTAGTAGTGTAGTGGTTAAGGTTTGGCGTTTGCAGTCATCACCCGCTGGTTCAATTCCTCCTTTAGATTTTATCGTTTGCTTCATTTTTCCGTTTTGCAATACCTTTATCATTGTTCATTTAGTTTTACCATAATATATTATTCAATTAAAAATTGATATTATCAAAATAGAAGCAAGAGGAAATTGGAACACCGTGGCAAAAAAATAAAAAAGCCCGCAGAAGGAATTGAACCAGCGGGTGATGACTGCAAACACCAAAAATTAACCACTACACTACTAATATTAAGCCGCTTACCATAGAGCGAGAGATTCATCCTCTAGTGAACGAGAGAGTCATTCGGGCGGGCGGAACGTCGGGCCAGAGTCGGGTCAAAGTCGGGCCATGTCGGGTCATGTCGGGTTTCGGTCCGCCCGAACCCCGACAACAGTCCCGACTTTTTCACTCTCGATGTCGGGTTGCTTGCCCGACTTTCGGAGCTCGATCGGGCCATCTAATACTATTCTAAAGTCGGGTTCCCGACTATCGAGAAAACCCGATTTCACCAACCCTAGTTCGATACTTTTATTTGTATTGAGCGACGATAAATAGACGAAACTATGAGGGAATCAAAAGAGATTTTCTCGTTTAGGCACGACGAAAAGATATTGTCTAGCACTATGATTGAATGCTCGATTTTCGGATGGAATGGTGGAGGCGGGCCAATTTTCCGGGGAATTTCGAGAGATCCTTTTGATTATGACAGCACAACAGCGCTCCACTTTGAGTGTAAAAAAGGTGACGTTGTCAAATTTCTTCTCATATTTTACACATATATCGTACATCACCCCTATTACCGAACAAATGTACTTTTTGAACTTTTTGTACTTTTTTTACTTTTCGCGAATACGCATTTTCAGTTCAGTTCCATTTTCATTTTTGTTTCATATTTTTTGTTGACCCCGATAAGCGGTCGATTACAAAAAATGGCTGATGAAATATTTCTAGAAATGGGCGAAAAATGACAGAAAATTGCGAAAAATTTTTGGGAAGAGCCGAAAAAAGCCGGCTCTTCCCAAAAATACGATTCCGGTCCTTTTTCAGCTTTCACGGCTGTCATGTTTCGCCCATTTCTAGAAATATTTCACCGGCCATTTTTTGTAATCGACCGCTTATCGGGGTCAACAAAAAATAGGAAACAAAAATTAGGAACTGAAAATGCGTATTCGCGAAAAGTAAAAAAAGTTAAAAAAGTACAAAAAAAGTACATTAGTTCGGTAATGGGGGTGATGTACGATACTTGCTGTGCTATTTTTTATGTGAATAGGATCCGAGTGGGCTACAATTTTGTTTTTTTTCAGCATGTACGGTTCTCCAGGAGGTCTCATTAGGAGGAGTAAGTAAAACTTATTTATTTTATATTAAAATTACGCTGAACTAGTGAGGACTCTTTTAAGCTAATAGAAAAATTTATTTTAGCTTCACGTTAACAACTCAATTTACACTTGCTTGCCTACCAATTCGCAATCAATCATGAAAATAATGTAAGCAATAACCATCTTCTGAAAGTATAGAAGCGAATTCGTCAAAGAATCTCGTTTTTGTTCTTTGTATTCAAAATTTATCTGCAGAGTCGATTCAACTTTGTATGATTCCCTGACATGCCATAAATTCTATGGATGGAGAGCCGAAGACAGGCTAATTTTCAGCAGTTACGAGAAGTATCCCGACCCTTACATTCCTCTAAAAGTGACTTGTGCCCAGTGTAAGTTACCTGATCTATTTTTTCGTTATTTGCTATTGAAATATATGTTTTGGGATTGTTTTACAAGTAATACCTAGCGATGTTATCGGGACCAAATTCAGATAATATTCTATGTGAATCACTAATATTGTTTTTCGTTACTCAGGTTGCAACATAACAGGAAAAGGAGCGGTAGTCCGCAAAAGTTATGATAGATTAGAGGTTTCTTGCGCGGATCCCGGCTTCGGACTTACGTAGGTTAAAATCAGTGATAAAATTTTCACAATTTGAAAGAATTGTATGCGCTGGCGCCTTTCTTGGTCCGGTCGAGTGTCACATCATTTTAGGTTGGAATCAGTCCCGAAGCAATACAGATCACTCACGTGCGATGTGGAGAAATGTGATGCATGGAAGGCATGGGGATGGAAAGGGCAAAATGATATCCTTAAAGCAATCGAACGACTGAATTATACCTGCGCGAAATGTGAGCTTACAAGCATTCTTCTTGGAAGGGTCTGCCCGGTTTACTTGCATATAGGCAATTTATAATCCATTTCGTGTTGATTATTCTTCATTTCAGACAAGATCTCGTGTGGCGTAGGGCATGGCGAAGGGGTTCGTTTTTTGTATATTCGACGAACAACCAAAATGTTTCAGTTCGCTTACGACGCGACTGAAAAGAAACTCAGCTGCAAAGGCATGTACGATGACGGTCTGTACGAAATTGAGTAAGATCTATAAATATTAAAATTCAGATACTTTCTTCGAAAATTTTCTTTTATTTCATAATACTTCATATTTCGGCTCTGCTCCAGTTAACTGGGCCTATGAAAATAATTGGGGCTATTCAATGGCCCGAAAAATTATCGGGGCTTATCACAATTAAGTGGGCTATTCAATTGAAATAATCTGACCGGCTGTGGTGCTCGTTGGACGGGCTATCGTCTGGGGCTCTGTTGTCCTGGTTGGAAGGGGGATTGTGAGGATGGGGGGGGGGGTTGATAAACACGAGGCGAAAAAGGAAAAAAAGAGGTATCTGGGTTATCAATCGATTCTGAGGGGGTCAATTCACATCCTAATTTTCATTTACTTGTACATTCAAATCACTATCGGAGTTGGATGAACGTTATCATCTGGGACATCACTACTATCAGAATCATCACTGTAAGGGACTAAAGGCACACCGGCCATAATTGGGGATGTAATCGGAATAGCTAACCCATCCAACGCGCACCACTCCCGCACTAATGCTTTCCGTTATCAAAAGGCCAGGGAAATTTTTTTGGGGCAGGAACATAGCAAATAAGTGCTCTCGAGCGATAATTACTTTTGCTGCAGTAATTAAGAATAATTGTTTATGTTCTTGCACAATTCCTTCTTGAGTTGGTTAAGCATAGGAATACGCATTAAGTTGGATCTGTAATAACCAGTCGTATTTTCAGATTCGACTCAGTTATGTATAAGCACTTCAAATGTGATGAGGCCAATGGATGGTTGGCGATACGAGATGAACGATATGCGGGAGATGAGCAAAATGGATTCGTGAAGTCTGATTTCTCTCCCATGAAAGCCAGATGCGTCGAATGTAATACCTAAATTTTAAATTCAATTAACGATAATTAAATAGTGACCCCGTGAAATGTCATCTGCTATATTACAGATTGTGTGGCGACAGGACCGGGACTCGAAATCGATATCACCAAGTATAAATTAGATCCAAAGGTCCGAGTGAATTGCGCGGACGGAGATCAAGAAATGTTGTGAGTGGGCATAGAATAGTAGTGCGGGTTATCCTCGATATATTTTAAGAATTACTGACAAATTGGATCAAGCCTATAATCCAGAACAACGAATATTTCAGCTACGGCGATGAACGAATCGAGGGTGATAAGGCAGTATGCACTCGTCTTTGCGGATGGAGAGGAGAGAGAGAGACAGAAATACGAGAAAATTCACGCATTCCAATCGAATTTGAGTGCAGATCAGGTCAGAATGCATGGAAAAGCACAGAAAAAAATCTCATAAATTCCCAAAACTAATAACAGTGCGTTCGCCTAAGAATCGCCACTTTAGGGAAAAATCCGTACAGTAAAATTAATCACATTGGAATTTTCACCGATTCTGATAGCCCTCCCTGTCCTGCGTCGATTTCTGTTTCACTCATGTGCATGAGGTCTTAATTAGCTGAGATAATTAGTGTCAAAATTGGCCACTTTTTTCGTGTATTCAAGAGACAAAAAAAAATAATAATATGATAAAAAATCACAAGTCTAAGAATAAAAAACTAACACAAGCGTGTCCGAAATTTCACAGATCGTTACTGTGAGCTTTGCGAACGAAAATTCAATGAGGAAATCATATATGAAAGCCACAGTTTCCTGATCATTGCAAGCAATTAGCATTGCCCTCTCAATCCCACTGCCCAAGCATTCACGCAAATATTTGAATGTGAGATAATTGTCATTATTTTGGTCGATTTTTGTTGCGTAGACCTATAAAGAAGGGAAGGGAATTGCATAAAATAATTGCGTTTTACTTACCACTTCTCTCCCGTGACTCCCTCGCTTTTTTCGAATGATATCTCGAAATTCTGGGTTTCGTACTCGCAATCTTTGCTCAAAGAGACTCGACATATTTCTTGGAATGTGCATACTTATTTGCAAAGCAGGCGATTCTTCTTCCTGGCAATGAGCGAATAATTTCCATGATCAGGGTCTAATGAGTTTCAACAAACCTTTTGCTTATCGGTGCATGCGAATCGCAATTCCTCGCAGATTTGTGTTTTCTGCCTCTCCAATGCGTACTCGTCAATAAGGCGATGAAGCATACGCGAGGTCTGTGAACAGCATTTTAACAATAAAAATTAAAATATTCCTACCATTCTCAAATCGGCCACTGATCCTGGCACTAAATCGACGATCTTCCAAATGAGTTCGCATGGCAATCGTTCGAGATTGGACATATCGGAAGGTACTTCGGAATTCATTCGCTGTTTCTTGATGATTCAATCGCGAGCAACGAACCGAAGTAGATAGAATGCCACAAATGACCTTCGAGAATCGCAATCAAAGTCATAAGTCGGAGCCGCAAATCCCCTCTGGCGGGACTCGATCAATGCCTTCCGATGTTCTCAAATTTTCGATAGATAAACATCAAAATTGATTCCATCTGTGCTATCTGATTGTTCATTTTTCTACACGCTAATAGTTTGCATCTCATGATCAAGTCGTCAAAAAGTACACAAAGAAAGACATTTTTTATCAGCGCCGCATAAAGCGATAAGGGAGAGGCGAAGAGAGTAATCATCATTTATCAGAAAGTGAGGAGATGCATTGTTCTCATGTGGCTCGACGTTACTCTTTTGCGCTCTATTCTGACGAATTTCGATGGATTCTTGTCCCTTTTTCACTCACAAAAAGGCGATGTTCATTGCTATAAATTTTCATATTTAGTCATCAATCGTATCTGATTTCCAGACCCTTACACGATCTCCCCTCGTCTCTATCGACGAAACTCTAAATAAAAACGAAAAATGTAAAAATTCAATCTCTTCGATACAGGGAATCGCCGTATTCCGAGGTAAGAAAGTATCAACAAGGGATATTTCTATCGATTGCATTCTTGCAATAGTCCTCAAAACAGCTCTCGTCTAATAAGAAGTGTCGATTATCAGCCGACGGTCGTTTTGGGATCGATGCCCAGATTCAGTAATGCCGATTCAACAACATGGATCGCAAGTTACTACCGCAAGTAGTAATGCCCATGCGATGCAACAACTCATCTGCGGTGCGGCCATAGCTACGAAACATGCGGTGTCGATCCCAAATGTACGATCGAATTCGATCCCATTGATGATTGATAAACTGATTTTCTCGGAATTTATGTGTGAAGCAGTTGAGATCATGCAGAAACGCGCATAAGAACGAATGCGATTGTCTGAAATGATGGTGAAGATTATCGTCAGTGCTATTTTAGGCAGCTAGGTTGTTAATCGTCGACACTCTTATCGCTGTTATTGCCGACTCGGACAAAGCCCTTGTCATCACAAAGAACTGAGCGAGAGACAAAGAGTGCCTCTTATCTCCAATAAACGGTCATAGTTCCTGAATACACCAATCGCTCCACATTATCATTTTATTTCTCGTTGAAAATAGCCGGTACTTCCATTCTGCAGGGAAAACCTCCCACGTCAAATTGTCGTGCTTTTCCATTTTAAATCAAGAATCAATCGTTCATAAATTATCAAATATTGTTGCAGATTCTTACACGATCTCGCCCCATCACTGTCGACAATGAATTGATGAATACTTGAACATATCTGGTTTGTTCGTTGTTTTATGTTTGTTTCGAAACAGCACCAGCGTGTCGACAGTGAATACTGAATTAAATTGTCGCATGCAGTTCGTCATCACAAGTGCCACAAAAACAAATGCGCAGTCAAGAAAAGGCGCGTTGGACTTGTCGGCGTACCCCGGTTGAGAGACGACTGACGAGAGTGATCCGTCATCGACGTGCAGAAGACAATCTTCTCAGTTCGTCACACTGACGTCTAACAGAGCCACATTGTAATTGATTAAATAATAAATATAACAATTATATTGTTCGACCCGATAAAGAGACGTCAAGAACGATAAACAATTTGTTAGATATTATCACTCTACAATCTACAATCCGACACTAATATCCACCCCTTCCCATCATTTCCTCTTTCTTATCTTTCGCTCAATCCTCCGCCCATACTCACCCCTTCCTTCTCTTCACTGACGCGCCATCTATACTATTTTTTAAGCCAGTCACCAATCGAGTATTGAATATCATTTCACATATTACAACGGTTGCATTTTACAAATTATTTTTCACACAAAAAGCTTTGCAGATCCATACACGATCTCGCTTCGTCGCCACTACGATGGATACTGAAATTCAATTATCATGGAATCCGATCTCCAGGTACGTTTCCATACTCATACCACTCACAAGTATCTATTCAAAAACTGCGATTCCAGATCTTTCCTCTAATCGGGCATCTTCAATGTGAGCGAACTCTTGCAACACAAGCCACATGTGCCATGAAGATCTGCATAATCGTGAGTTATGTGTTGTGTTGAAGTAAAAGTTTGAAAATTATCGGAGACATCCATAATCTTATACGATAATACATTGCAGACAATCGGCTGCATCCCATGAGTATCCGTGCCACTCTGGCACACCATCTGCCTCGACTATACGAAGTGTGATCGGTACTCTCAATGATCTCATCCTTTGCCATTGTTTGTTGAAGATAAATTTGGAACCACATTTAGGTTATATGTGGATTACGAAAGATCAAAAGATCGAAAAAACAAGTCGAAAAATCTCCCGTGATTCCTTCGATGATAAGCTCTTAGTCACGATCTGTCTGTCACTTCTTCTCGCTTTTTGTTATCAGCAATCACAAAATCGTAAGGGAAGCGAGGTGCAAATGGAGCCATTTCTCTTTGCTCAGCTTTTCCTAATCTCTTTCGTTCTCATCCCCTTGCACTACTCCTCTTCTCGCATTCACCCTCCCTCATTATCAGTGATAATTTATCACTAATTCACCCTCGAAATTGGAGATTCCCTTGCAGATGTCTACACAATCTCACCCCATCACAGCACAGCAAAATGCAATTCTCATTTCTACTTCTCCTGTCAAGATTCTGAGGAATTTATTCTCTGATCGACTCGATGCATGCATGACTGTCAGAATTTCGACGAATACTCAAGATCACAACAAGATACTTCAGGAATTTGAGAAAATGTAAGTACAAGAATATTTCTAATTTTAAAACAGATCTTTTCAGGGGAATCTACTTGGATCTCGAACACGTTCTCTCAAATACATTGTCTCTGAATATTTCTACATTTTGTGCGAATAAACGAATATTTATCCACATCACATCACTCAAACAACACCAGCAGGAATCTGCTTCACTTGAATCAGAACTGCGCCTTGACTCTCCAGAATCTGCGATGATTGTTTGATCGATTTCAATTTCGAAACGACAGGTGAGCGTCCTGACGCTCTCGTTTTCGCACGCTCTCTCCACAGCATTCTGCTCCTACAGAAAAGGGGGTATCACTTTACATGTCGAACTGCAAACTCGAAACTTGACAGGTTGCTGAAACATATCGCTATCCTCATTCTGAACAAAGGGATCAATTTTTGAATTTTCCCGCGTTGCCGTATTCGCGATATGTTTCAGAGATATCTCAAATGGCGAAGGCGATTTGCAGTTCCATTACGGTAACGCGGGAAAATTCAAAAATTAATCCCCTTGTTCACCCTTATCTGGAGAGAACAAAGGGGGTCAGAACGCTGTGTCTCGTGTCTAGACTTCAATAAATAACGATAAGTAACTATACAACTAGTTGTGTAAGAGTTTCGCGGAATATCATTCTGTGCTCTCGCCCTCCGCGAGAGCTGTCTCACAACTAGTTGTTTATTTATTCCGCGGGTAGTTGCGTAAGCGAAGATGTGAATTGGAGAACAGGAACCGAATTTATCACCGAATTCAATTATTTCGGTGCAGGTTCTTCCACCCTTTGGTACCAGAACCAAGTACAGTATCCTATGGCACCAGTATCAGAATCAGATTCGGGTACCATAGAGTACGGTTTCAAGAATCAGAAATTTAATTTTGGTGCACTACGGTAACATGGTACCAGAATCAAAATTCAGATTCTGGTGCCACTGGGTGCAATAGCAACATGGTACCACGTGGTACCAAACCAGGTTCTGGTACCAAAACGGTACCACATGGTTCCGAACCAGGTTCTGGTACCAACATGGTACCAAAGTAGGTTCTGGCACCAACATGGTACCACATGGTGCCGAACCAGGTTCTGGTACCAACGTGGTACCAAAGTCGGTTCTGGTACCAACATGGAACCACATGGTACCGGGCCAAGTTGTGGTACCAACAAGGTACCACATGGTACCGAACCGGGTTCTGGTACCAACGTGGTACCACGTGACACCTATTGTATCAGAATAAGGTTCTAGCACCAGGATGCTACCGAACCAGGTTCTGGTACCAACGTGGTACCACATTGTACCGAACCAGATTCGGGTACCAACATAATACCACAGGGATCTGTACCTGTCCCTGTTTTGTTAAAATACTGTATCTGCATCTGGTACCAGCATGGCACCTGGCTCTGCTTCCACAGGGTATTGTATCTGGCTCGGGTACCAAAGAGTGTTGTACCTGGCTCTGGTACCTCATAAAACTAAACCAGAATCGAACAAAGATAGTTAGCGAAACATAATTTATCAATTTTGGCAACTAGTTGCAAATCTCTTACGCAACTAGTTGTGAAGTTTCGCAACTAGTTGCCAACCGCTTTACTAACAGAGAATTTCGCGGAATGATACAACTAGTTGTCTATTTATCGAAGTCTACTCGTGTCCCTGACCGACCAGGAAGCATTGGGAAATGAGAGACAATTTCGAAACAACACCTGCATCGGCTGCTCCAGATCTCTTTCAAGAAATTCGTGATTGAAATCGCACGAGATTCGATGATCGCCTCTCGAAGTGGGCTCTTTCATGTAGAGAAGATCCAACTGGAAACAAACTATTTCTTATCCGCTAGCTTGAAATAAATAACTGACTCGAACTGCGGATTTGCCGATTCGCAGCAGCTCGATGTGGTTGAGCTCGCCGATTTCCGCATTGGGAAAGCAGGGTTGCTGAACTTTATTTGTATCCAGAAAAAAGCGCTTAAAACGCTGTCTCCATAAGAACGCAGGTGGGGTGGCACAACTCCGCCAAAGTGGTCGCCTGGGGCTCATATTTTGGCAGCATAACCCCTAGGGCCAACGTAAACTTCCACATGAGTTTTGACCCAAAATCTCAAACTTTGACCTACCAATATCGATTTTTCAAACTTTTGATTTTGATGTCATGTGATAGCTCATTCGAAAGAGCATCAAAAGTTATGTTATAAGCTATGTTTTTGTCCGGATCCGACCTGTA
>LS537589.1:70957-87828 GCA_900490775.1 Pristionchus maxplancki | reverse complement strand
TCCAAATTTGAACTAATCAGGGCGGATTTTCAGTGCGGAAGAATAGATATTGCTTCCCAAACGTGTCATGTCCAAAAGTCGGAATTGGTTTCGGGCAGTATATCTCGATCGATTGGGTGAAAACCAAACGTGTTTCAACGTTATACATAATAAGTGAAGTGGTTTAGCATTTCTGAGCAGTATTTACAGTTTTAGAAAATTTATCCAAAAAAATTATTTCTCAACCTTCAGATTTTCGATTTTTCAATTTTCTAAAATTAACTGTTTTTCATCCCAAAAATGATTTATCTTGCATGGGCAGTTCGTTTGCAGTCATTTTGGCACCTATTTTGAAAGTTCTTAGTTTTCGACTTTTTGCCCATTGAAATGGCCAGGGCAAAAAATCGAATTTATGTCAATCGAAGGAAATGCCCCAAAAAGACGTTTTTTCAAGTCAAATGGCCCCTATGTCTTTTCTAGCCTGAAAAACAGTTAATTTTAGCTAAATTGAAAAATCGAAAATCTGAAGGTTGAGAAATAAATTTTTTGGAAAAATTTTCTAAAACTGTAAATACTGCTCAGAAATGCTAAACCACTTCACTTATTATGTATAACGTTGAAATACGTTTGGTTTTCACCCAATCGATCGAGATATACTGCCCGAAACCAATTCCGACTTTTGGACATGACACGTTTGGGAAGCAATATCTATTCTTCCGCACTGAAAATCCGCCCTTATTAGTTCAAATTTGGATTTTATGATGTTGTTCACTAAACATATCAAAAATTCATGGGCAGCAAATGAAAACAACATTGTGAGCTACGTCAACGTGTGCCGAAAATTGCCTAAAAATCCGTGTTTTGATTGATTTCTCCAATTCTACAGGTCGGATCCGGACAAAAACATAGCATATAACATAACTTTTGATGCTCTTTCGAATGAGCTATCACATGCCATCAAAATCAAAAGTTTGAAAAATCGATATTGGTAGGTCAAAGTTTGAGATTTTGGGTCAAAACTCATGTGGAAATTTACGTTGGCCCTAGGGGTTATGCTGCCAAAATATGAGCCCCAGGCGATCACTTTGGCGGAGTTGTGCCACTTATCCACCCTTTCCCTGCGTTCTTACGGAGACTGCGTTTTAAAACCTTGTCGCGGCCCTCCTTCTGATTGGTTCGATCAAAGTATTCGAGGGAAATCTTCGTTTGACCTTCGACCCATTTAAACCCGATTTTGATCGGGGTCACCATCAGGTTATGTTTGAGCCGAAGAAAAATGCTGCTTTTAGTGCGAAACGTTTCCTCTTCGTCCTATAATTGAACTTATTAAGCAATTAATAGATTATTAAAGTTGTTGTATCGTAGGGTTGCCCCTACTCACAAGACCGTGTGGTCGCCCCAGTGATCGTGTGTAGTCTGATCACTCGGGTCTCTCTCACTTGGCCGCATCTCTCTCTCTAGTCTGATCAGAGTGCGCGCGCGTGTTGTTGTTCAATTAGGCTCCCTCTCCCTCTCCCTTCCCATCCCTAGTCAGTCTAGCTCTTGCTTTGCTCACGGGTCGTGACCCGTTTAGTCTTCTAGTTATTTAGTAGTTCCCCCTTCCCCATTGTGGATAAAGACTATACCACATCTATTCCGTGTGAGGGCACAAGGCAGGGACACAACAAAAGTATAAAAACCTGAAATATTTTCGGATTCGCAAGCACGATGAAGCGCAGTCGAGAACCAACAGGGAACGATTCGATACTCTGAATTTCTTTTATATTATATTTTTTATTTGTGCAAATTATTATTTTAATAATCACTAACGGCCACATGCCGCTGTCGCGTTTTATCATTCAATATTGACTCATAATTATCGATTGATTCGCTGATTGGAAAATCGATGATTGAGCCGGTATTGGAATGCAAGTCGACCTTAAATTAAATTTTAAATGATTTTTGAAAATAATTTTCCCACTTCGGGATATGGCTGCAAGTCGACTGCGGCCTCTGAGCTCAGCCGAACTTTGATTACTTTGTTCAACTTCACATTACTCGTTAGCTTGACTGCTTCATGGCGTTGGAAAAAGACAATAACTTGGTTGGGCGCAGTCTGAATTCGTTTTTATAATCTATTTAATTGATTTAAGAATTTGAAGCTGTTTGGGTAGATACTAGGGTTCCGAAATAGGCGGGCGCCTAGGCCGCCTACGAATGAAATGGCTTAGATGAATAATGCCTAATTCGCCTGTTCGTGAACAAAGGAAACTCTTAGGCGCGCCTAGGCGGCCCATTCAGGCCATTCCCCTCACTCTTTTGCGGTGAACCGCTGCTCGCTAGTCGATTCGACAGAGAATGAGTGAAGAAGACAGAGAATTTCAGTTGAAAATTGCCTAGGTTTCAGAGGAACTTCAAACGTTTGGCCTATAGGCGCGAACAAAGGAAATTGGCCTGATAGGCGCGCTCTTATTCTCCCGCCTATTCAGGCAATCCCACCGCGCGCAAAAGCCTGATTGGGCGGAATGGCCTGAATGGGGAACCCTAGTAGATACCTTCAGAATGTCCACTGCCCACATCCCTTTTCTCATTGGTTTCTGTGCCGGCCAAAACACAGTCCATGCACCGTACGATCCCTGAAACATTAAACTTAATTTCCCACCGCCCAATTCCGAATTTTTGTTGGTCAAAAAGAATATCATGCTTAATTTGTCTTACTTCCGATTCGTAGGTGGCCGCTACATTGAATTCCGGCTGGTTGTCCACTATAATCACGCCAGGCGCGCTGATCTTATCGTAAAATGGGGTATCGATTAGTCTCATCACTCTATAAATTCAATGCAGTGTTGAATGTAGAAAATATTCTTACACTCGACAAGAACCTTCGCATTTGGAATTGGGCTTGAAGAATACGGTTATCACTGAGCCTAAAAAAACATAAATTGAAAAAAATCAAATTAACAGATCACCGATTTCGCGGAATACGGCTCCAAGGTCGTGAGTAGAAGCATCTTCCTTATCTCCAGCGAAGATGCCATGGAAAAGCAGAAAAGGTACAAGAGCGATGTACATTTGTGTTGGTTGAAGAGATTTTTTCGACTTTTGAGCGCCACTAACTAGCTTTTCGATGTGGATGTGGTTTAGTGGATTGAATGTGCCCGTTAATTTAATGTACCATCATTGTACTGCGAATGTAGCTCAAGCGATAATAAATTTATCAATCACAAAATTCGGGACGAGAAGCTCGAAAGAACTCAGAATTGAGTCAGTGGTGTTTTATCAAAGTTTCAGAATATTTATGTAATTACTTTTACTTAGTTCGCAATCTGCAATAGCTCATCCTCACTTGAAAAGTGTCTGATTTCAAGAAAATACGGTGCTGCTGAAATCTATGAAATGGATAGCGGAAGTAAGTAAAGAACCTCTTATGAAATGGTCATTTCGAATTTCTTCAACACTTGTAGACGACTTGCGTGACGTTTCGAACCATATCTTCTTTCCGAGCAGTGGTAATTCCTGAATTATCATCTATTTCATGCAATATTTCATGCAATTTCTTAGACAATCTAGACTAGGGTTGGTGAAATCGAGCCGATACAGTCGAGATCCCGACTCTCAGGCTCGACTCGAGACAAAAAGTCGAGACGTCCGAGAAACGAGAAGCCCCGGTCGGGCGGCCAGTGTGAGAGAGTGGACGCTCAAGATGCGAATCGAGACACGTCGGCTAGATTCTCGGCCTGTCCCTACTTTTCCCTCTCGCCGATCGCCCGTTGAACGGTGAAATGAAGGGATAGTATAGTGGCTGTGTTTTTGCACCAACGCCCGATCGATGCGAGTTCGAACCCACCCGGGCAGCCCACGGGGCCTCGAGAAAAATCGAGGCATCTAGAATATAGATGTCTCGATTTTTCTCTGGTGGGTTAGATTCTAGATGGAGTTGAAAGTCGAGATCTCGAATGCCGAACTAACCCGATATCACCAATCGCAAATTGTATGCGGTTTCCGGGGCAAATTCAACAACCTTCCACATCAAATCGGCTGGTAATCGCTCCAATAAAGATAGGCTTTCGAAGTCACAAGTTTTCGGAGAGTTGAGCATATACAAGGAGGAATCCATTCTTGTAGTCTCCATTTGATTCGGTAAGCCCGATGAAAAAATGAGAGCGAATGAATAAGCTTGCGTAAGTGCCAATTTGATTGGGCGCTTATCAAGGCAGTCCCTTTCACGCATCTTGTCTCTGTGAAGAGATCAGCGGTCGTGGCAATGCTTGTACAATCGCAATGGAAGTTGTCGTGTAAAATGTTGATAAATTCAACAAAGATTCTGCATTTAAATCGCAATGTGTCTTTTCGAAAAGTGCTCTATTCCAGAGACGAAAATATATTTTTATTCAATTTTGCACCAATAGTGAATTTAGTTTTAAAAAAATCTTGTTTTGCTGTAGGATTGAGATGTTGTTGAAAAAAATGAAAGTTTAAATTAAAAAGTTTCATCCACTCTCGATTCGTGCCTTACTGCCAATACGTTGTAGCCGTCAACAACTCCCACTGAAAGCAATGATTACACTAAATTAGCCCAAAGGAGTCGCCGAACCTTGCACTGTATGGCCGTTGTTCTGATAGCAGACTGCTCCCGCCTTGAGAATAATGTGCCGACAAATGCTTGCATTGAACCAGATCTTTTTGCCAATCAAAGGTAATTGCTAAAAATGAATTTCCATTTCCACAAACAATTCAAAACAAACCGACCTCTTTAAGAATTTGTACACCATCCTCCGATAAATATCTAGTATTTTGAGTATGTATTCGAAGTTTGTCAAGCTTTCTCGCAAACATGTCGAGAACGATAGGGGCCCAGTCAATAATTGGGATTCCAAGAAAGTGTTGTTGATAGACATTAAATAAGGTCGTGTGATGGATGTTCAACGCCCGGACGAGGGTCGACATAGTTAGAAGAACTTTCACTGCAAGGAGCCGCATTATTCTAATTTTAATACAGTCGGCATACCTGGATCGTCCGAGTCAATAGTATCCGTAGAAATTGTGAGATGTTCTACATTGTGCTTTTTGATCAATTCGAATAAATGAGTCCTGCGAAGGTTTATTTTTTCGATA
Organism: Pristionchus maxplancki; assembly: GCA_900490775.1. Taxonomy (NCBI): domain Eukaryota; kingdom Metazoa; phylum Nematoda; class Chromadorea; order Rhabditida; family Neodiplogasteridae; genus Pristionchus; species Pristionchus maxplancki. The sequence goes on along the minus strand of LS537589.1, from coordinate 82,755 downwards.
TTTCGCACAAAAAATGAGGACTTACGCGTATTCTTCCGAGATCGTATCCACTTTAACCGTCAATCGCTTGAACTTGGTATGCTCCGGTATGTTTGCAATGACTTCCAACATTGACGGATCACTACATCTCAATGAATGTACTTTGTCAATGGTGCGTCCCAAGCACAGTCCTAAGCTCTCCAATGCATCTCTATTGCCTAAGAACGGACGCAGGCATATACGATAAGCCTGAAAAATATAATGATTAGGGAATAATATTTGCCACGTACAGTGTTAACTATTTTATCAATCTTAAGATCTCTAATGAACGATAAGCGCAGTATCAGACGCAGTTTAAAAAGCCCGAATGGGTCCTTATCTAGCTTGATAACGACCCTGGGGTTGTCATTTTCCTGGAATGTTGTGTTATTATAGCTTATTTTATCCCCTCTCACGCTTCGATCAGATATTATTCTCAATCCAAGGATTTCACAATTCATTCCCGAAATGAGGTAATCGTCCACAGGACCTTTCATTACTCGAGATGTCTGAAGTAATATTAATATTTTAAAATGAAGAATAATATTTACTTGTCGGAGATGCTTAGTTGCTTCCGGAGCCTTGTCTAAGATCATCCAAGCAAGTTCGCGAGGTAAGCGCTCCAGGGGCGAAAGACTTCGTTGCATCGATGACATTTCATCATTTAATTTGCGGCGTTTGGGGAAATCGACGTCGATTTGACGGCGGGTTGTCATTGCAGTGCCTTGATGATCTGCTAGATATCGCATTTGTTACGTTCAAAACAGCGAAAATATCAACAAAGAAGATAAAATACATCTTATTGTTCATTCGATACGCACGGAGGTGCCTAGTGACAGATTGCGAGAAGAGTGAATGCCTAGGCAAGCGCCTAGCTGGGCGCACTCATTCACACTTCCAAAAGAGCGCATCCACAGGAGTCGACTACACCGTTTACGCGCTTATTCGACGCAAAATGATCCATTCCGTAGGGTGCGTTTGAAGCATCGAACGTGGAAATGAAGCCATTATGAATGACTAGTCCCGCGAAAAAGTCCTGTGGTTTTGCTCCCTCGTCAAGAAAAATTAAACGCAATCCAAGCCACGCTACTGCTTTGATCGTCTTGCTCAAGACCTTGCCCCGTCTTGCCCCGTCTTTTGAAGCCTTAGCTTCAATCAACTCAACTCGATTAGAATCCAGTATGGCGTCGCTCCTGGAAGGTCTTCCTCGCGAGCTTCTCTGGCAGATCATCGAATACGTACCGGATTCTGTTTTCCCGTGACACCGAATTACCCGCCCCGTATTGCGAGCTCTACAGTTGACGCTATGGCAATGGTGACAGCAATTGCTTATCACTTGTAAACCATCGGTGAATGCGGGCGCGAGCAGTGCCTCTCTTACCTATCCGAGAAGCGAGAGATCACGGACAAGTGAGAGAGTATGCTCGTGCCTCTTTGGATATCATAGGCGTACTGATGAGGCGAGGGCGGCGGCGATAACGCACACACTTCAAATCTGATTTGACGTCAAATCAGATTTGAAGATGGGAAATCAGCGCGATATTCCTCGCACTTCAAGATAGTCATTTCGATTGATCTCGGGCAGCGGACTGGTCATAGGCACAACAGTGATACCGATGCAATGGGATCCAGCCCATTTCAGCGCTCGAAGCCTATTGCCCATTGCAGCTGCTAGGTCATTCCCGCATTTCAATTGAACTCTTCTTATGAATCTTGAGCAACATTGTCCATAAAAAATTGTCCAATGTAGTAAGCCCATTAAAATCCATCTCTGAGCTTGGCATTGAAGGATTGCACAGCTTCTTTTGGAAACAAGTCTTTTTTTGCGACGTCTGATCATCAATCGCATCTGCGAGTTTGAAGTCGTGATCCCGAGGTGTTCTGATTCGAGAGAATTGGTTACCAGTTAAGACTACAGCTGAACAAGAAATTACTGCATTTAGCTTCTGGTAGTAGGACATCGTCGAGCTCATCGACTTCCTTGATGACTGTGGCGAACGGGCGGATGAAGGAGTATCACGAATGGTGCCACGGTATCCGCATCGTACTCTTCTAGATAAAGGTGACCCGATGACTCAGGAGTCGTTGCACACTAGTGTTGACAAATCGGCACTCGTCTCTCCTCATTTCGCGTGCTCTCTCGTCTCTCTCACCGGCGAGAGATCATTCGAAGCGAGAGAGGAGCGTGCCGAATTGTCATCACTATTGCACACGCAACACCGATCAATGGAACTTTGCATGCTCTGGATAATGTCGCATCTCATCTGAGAGAGTGTGCGCAATAATAGCATGTCGACAAGGAAACGATCCGCAGCTAGCGTATGAACGCATGCATTCCTCCGATTCTATGACGATGCCTCATGCGCGAATATTTGTGATTTCTATTGTTGTGGAGAAGACGAAGAACAATTTTTAGCGATAAGGGATGACAGTCGAAGGCCTGTCAGACCGTTTCGATGGGCGTCACCAGTGGGTATATAAGGGAGATAACACGGCCTATTAGCATCACCACTGGTCGATTCCCCTTCGCCATTGGCGATGCCATACTTCGGCGGATGGGATTTCGACGAGGAACATGATGACTTCATTCAATCCGAAGACAGGTTCAGCTTCTTTATCTCTTGATGTGGACATCTTTTGATTATCCTAAAACTTGGTCAGGGCGTTTGTGGACCATCCACCACTTCTCACGCCTCGATTCGATTGGAATGATGATGAATTGTTCCCGGATTACGGTAAATATCGAAATCAGAGATGAAATCAACGCGTACTTACAGCAGAGCTGATCGCCGATTCGTTCTTTGACTCTCCTGCGGTGTGGCATGATGATCTCTCACTTTGTGAATCTGCGAATAACGAAGTCAGTACTTGCAAATTCGCATTTTTCTAAATATTCATGTTTCTCTGAAATTCCAGATGCAATGGAACCGGAACAATCAAGTCTGGTCATTGAACTCTGACCAGATCTCTGATTCGGACACATCATACTACTGCAATTCTCCTAACGACGTTGAATCGAATACCACGCAATTTGATTCTGGAGCGGGGAACGCGAACAATACTGCACGTAATCTCGAACCTCGACCACCTCAGTGCGAAAAGAATGAGCGAAATGCGTCCACACTTGGGTCAGTCCTTATCTCTCTTTCCTGTTGCGTTTGATATTTCGAAACGAGCGCGCTACGCCTTGATCTATACCATCTCATTATTCAGCAAGGCAGCCTCTGGTAAGAGATACCAGTGCGAATTCTGTCCGAAGAGGTGAGAGATCATCATCATCATCATTTTTATCCAGGTCGAAGGAAATCACAATAGGGGTCATACAAGAAAAGAGATGGCTTGTAGAAAAAAGCCTTCTTGAATTTATAGCTACAGCAAGAAATCGCATCTCGTCCCTCACATGAACAAGCATTTGAAGATAGATCCATACGAGTGCCCTTATGAAGGATGCTCTAGGGCGTTCAACAGGAACGATTTGCTCAAGAGGTGAATTCGACGTGGAGTAATGAAGTAACTTTCGAAAACCTTCAGGCATCTCAAAGGGAAATCGCATTCAAATATCAAGGATATTCCCTGCCCAGTGTGCTCGAAAATGTTCAGACGACAAGATAACGTGACTGATCACATGAAGAGAATGCATCGAAAAAACGTGTAGAAATAATGAATGCTCCAAATATAATAATACTGTTAATGAACAGTCTGATTTCTTCCAATTCAATAATTAATCGTGTTTATGAGAGTCGCTCTTTCATAGACAGCGCGACTTTATCAAATTCTTTCATTCGAACGGCTCATTCAGCCTGGACGAGTGCTTGATTGTCAGCACACATTCGGCCGATAAGCGCCCTTCCCTTCGCACTGTGTGGTCGTTGACAGAATAATTGAGTGTGCTATCGTACTTATTGCATGATGCCGCGAACAAGATGCGCTTTCCAAGCGAGGGTAGTTGCTGAAATTCATTCTTATTATTCACTCAATCATCTTGAAAATAGACTGCGGATACGCATTCTCTGACGCATAGTGTGCACTTTATGGGACCATTTTTTTTTATTGGAACAGAGTCATTATTTTTGCTCATTATTAGCCCTTTTGAATTCAACAGAATTTCTAATTTGTATCTGCCTTTTCAGTCACGGTTTACAAATATAAATACCTGTTCGCAAAAAATGCAAAAAAGGCAGTACCTCTCTGAGTTTATCCGCTGCAGCTAGCGGCAGAAATTCCACGTATTCATTCTTGATCATTATCTTGTCTAGCTTCTTCGATAACATATCGACAATAATCGAGGGCCAATCACCATCGAAAATGCCCAGCAAATAATTTCGCTGTCTGTCAATATTGTCAGCACGCCTTTGATAGATGGACATGGAGTGCAGATAACTTGCAAGTTCGAGCAAGGATTTGACTCAACGGAAGACTTTAATATGAAAATCAATGTATGTTTCCTTACCAATATAGTCCTCTGTAACTGAACATCTGTGCACAGTGAGCGCAAGTTGGTCGACTTTGTGCAGTTTGACTATGTCCACAAGTCTGCTTCTGAAAAAGCAGAGCATTTTTGAGTTTTTTCGTTTGATATTTTGAAATTATTCAAACACTGACACCACATGATCCGAAAGGAGAGGAACCTCCATTGTGAGTCGCCGAATCGGCGTGGATTGCAGCAATTTTTCCACGAAATCCTTTGCCTTTTCTCGCACGCAATCGACTATTTCGACGATTTCGATCGGCCGTCCGACGACATCGACGAGCGATTCCAGAAGGTCGTCATCTTCTGCGAATAGGGCGAACGCTCTTTCTAGCGCCTGCAAGAATCTATTTTTTTTGTTCTCAGAACCAAATAAATAAACGATAGACTTACACGGTCTAAATTAGCAACATCGGTGGACTGATCGTGAATTTTGGGAGTAACTGTCTGCTTGTTAACAATTTTAACCGGATGACAAAGTAGCATTCGCAAGTTGAACAACTTTGCCGATTCCTTTTCAATTCTCATTGTGACCATCATGATAAACTCTTTCTGCGAGGAATATTGCATTCTATCGAAATTTATTTTTCATTACCGATTCAACGATCGTGGGTGTCGGAGTTCCGGTAAGTATTAATTTCTCGATGAGCGGTTTACGCCACTTGGCATACTCGTCGGCATGGGACTTGAGCGTTCGAGAGGCCTGATTGTGATTTTATTTTAAATGGAAGGATGAAAAACGATAGCTTACGGAAAGCTGCTTACCAGTCTGAAATCAAAAACGGCCTTCGGAACGAGTTTGAAGACTTTCCACAAGAGATCCCCAGGCGTTCTTTCGAGTGGTGATAACATTGATTCTGTTGGAGAAATGTGACCTTTTCCTATGTCGAGAGATGTTTCAAGGTTTAATAAAGGCGCGAAAGACTGGTGAGGGCGAGCGATGTATGTAGTAAATTCCTTACCGCATTACATGCAAGCGACTGGCATGTGTATTGGACACAAATACTTGGGCAGGATGGCAGGATGAGTGTACTGTATGCGTCTTCAAACCAGTACATTAGATACTTTTTTGCATGTATTGAACAGCATCCAGTGAAGTATTTATTGATTCATGAACGTGGAATTTGAAATATAAATTGTTATAATAATTGTCATTTTGGGTCTTATTTTTTTATTTCATTTTGCGTACAATGTAACGCTAAGATTCACATAAATCATTCTCGAAAAACAAGCTAATAGCGTGTAAAATTAATGTACTGAGCCCCATGGGCCCACTCTAGGAAGAGAACTTTGCACATGCCAATATTGATATCCAGTGGATCTGAGCGACTAACACAAGTAAAACCCAGCTAAATCCTCTTCTCAGTTCTATGGAGAGCCTGGAAGGTTTCTATCAAATGAGATCAGAAGTTATCTATAAACAATAATACTACTGTTTTGTTGTTATCGATTATTATATTCAAATCGCACCTGAACTATCTTCTCTATATAACACATGTTCAACTAAATTTACTACCAATATTTGAGTTGCCACCTAAAATTGTCACCTTTTCCTTATTTTTTGACAATCGAATGGTTGGATTTGCAATCTTCCCCCAATTGCCTATTATGCATTTGCAGATAATCATCCTTTGTTCAAAACTGGCAATCGGGCGAGGTTCCCCGATTGCCAGTTTTCCTCTGAGGGAAGAAATTGAGAGAAAATAACTGTTTGAATTATGATTGTGCTCTGAAACGTACAGTGAATTGAAGAACATTGAAATGGTCTGATATGTTTCAGTCAACAAACAAAAGTAAAATGATGATTTTCTCTCAATTTCGTCCCTCAGAGGGAAACTGGCAATCGGGGAACCTCGCCCGATTGCCAGTTTTGAACAAAGGATGATTATCTGCAAATGCATAATAGGCAATTGGGGGAAGATTGCAAATCCAACCATTCGATTGTCAAAAAATAAGGAAAAGGTGACAATTTTAGGTGGCAACTCAAATATTGGTAGTAAATTTAGTTGAGCCTGTGTTATATCTGAAGGCGACACGAATACATTCGAGCAATCTTCGCAGATTGTGAAATCCTCGCACTTGCGACGTCGTATCATGGACGTAGCTAATTGGACCAGATGAGGATCGATGTCTTTGTAATCATCACAATCATGACTAATGAATATATCCTTAACCATGTCTCCAATACGCATCAGAAATTCGTTTTGAGCTGGAAGAGAAGAATAAATACTCATTCATTTATAATTGATCTACCTTTTGAGTGTTTTCAGCGATTCTTCAAAGTTAAAATAATTTCCTCAGGCTTTAATTGCTCAATTAAAGAGATGAACGGTTCACTGAAAATGCTTCATCATTGAAAACAATCTTTAAAAAATCTAAAATAACTCACAAATCCGTAATATCATAGGAAGTGACTGCACATTTCAGAACATTTTTTCCTTCGAGAACATATTCCAACATGCGGACAGCTTCAGGGACATTCGATGAAATACAAATGAATAAAAACTTTTTGATTCGAATCAATGGTTTCAAATACTCGAACAATCGCCTCATCCCATTCACGTCCACAGTGAAATACAGAATCTGAAGTAATGAGTTATTAATTATTAATTAAATATTAATTATTAATTAATTTTAACTAACAATAGACCACCCGCTATCGAAATCGCTAGGCGAATTTACGAGAGAACCGTGGATTAAGAGCGCGTCAAACGCCGAAGTAATGCAATTCCGCCACATGCAACGATCCCACCAGTGATTATACCAAATTGACATTTTCAGCTCATTATTCTGAACAAATCTGTATTTTATGTCAAAAATGGCATACTAACCTTGCCTTCTTCCAAGACGAATTCCATAACGTCGCTGACTTGAGTTCGAAATATGTGGGCGTCGACGAGTTCCTTTACTTGTCTGCTGACCTATCAATTTATTATTATATATTAAAATTAGTATTAAATTATGGTGCAAATAAAGATCACCTCTCTAATCAACACAGTCGTCACGCAGTCCAGAAAGCTGCAGATTCTCTCCCGCGCATTTCGAGGAAGATGGAGATAGTCGATGCTCATCTTGACTTTGAAGGGCGATTGCTTGAAACTATTGACGAATAACGCGAATTAGAGCGTCATTTTTCCTCTCCGTTCCCAATGATCATTGAATGTCACAACCTCACTGCCCACTGGGCAAATTGAAAAAAGCAACCCAGAGTTGGACTCTCTAGCGTCATAGCCAGCAGGCGGTGAAGTGAGTTGTGGGGACATTCAATAGTCGCTGGACATGGCGGGAAAGAACTAGAGGCGAACTGAGGACGCGCGCACTAACGCTACTCATCAATATTTTCTGCCTTCAAAATCGACAATGTCCATCGACTTTCTTCATCTTCCTCGAAATGGTCGTGAGAGAATCTGCAGCTTTCTGGACTGCGTGACGACTGTGTTGATTAGAGAGGTTATCTTTATTTGCCCCCTAATTTAATAAAATTTTAATTTATAATAAAATTGATAGGTCAGCCGACAAGTAAAGGAACTCATCGACGCCCACATTTTTCGAACTCAAGTCAGTGACGTGAAGGAATTCGTCTTGGAAGAAGGCGAGGTTAGTGTGCCATTTTTTGACATAAAAATACATATTTTTTCAGAATAATAAGCTAAAAATGTCAATTTGTTATAATCACTGGTGGGATCGTTGCATGTGGCGGAATTGCATTACTTCGGCGTTTGACGCGCTCTCAATCCGCGGTTCTCTCGAGAATTCGCCAAGCGATTTCGATGATGCATGGTCTATTGTTAGTTTTTTTTGTTTGTTTTAAAAAATAATTTTTTTATATTTTATTATTTCAGGTTTTGTATGTCTCCGTGGACGCCAATGGAATGAGGCGATTGTTCGAGTATCTGAAGCCACTACTTCGAAGCAAAAAGATTGTATATTTTTCAATGTGATCGAATGTCCCTGAAACAGTCCGCATGTTTGTTTATATTCTCGAAGGAAAGAATGTTGTGAAATGTGCACTCTCCCCCGATGATATTGAGGATTTGTGAGTTATTTTTAGACTTTTTTCCATGGATTAATCGTTTTCAGTACTCCTTATCTCTTTTTGATCGAGCAAGTGAGGCCTGATGATGTTGTATTATCTTTGAGGAATCGCGGAAAGCAATTTGGAAGTAGATCAACAAAACAAATATAAATAAATACCACTTTTTAGGTTCCGTCGAATTTGTGCTGCGCATGGCTGACATGGTTAAGGAAATCTTCATTAGTCATGATTGTGATGATTACAAAGACACCGATCCCCATTTGAATATTGTCGAATTAGCGATGGCCATGATACGACGTAGTAAGTGCAACAAATTCACAATTTGGGAAGATTGTTCGAATATCTTCGTCTCGCCAGCAGACACAGAGAAGCTAGTGCAGGTGCGATTTGGCACACAATGATATTGATAATTGATAATTACGTAACAATAATAACAAGAATAATATTGTTATAGATAACTATTAATCAAATTTTATTGAAACCTTCCAGGCTCTCCATAAAACTGAGAAGAAGATCAACATAGGTTTTACCTGTGCTCATAGCGCCGATCCTTTGGATGTTCAGATCGGCATGTGCAAAGTTCTCTTCAAAGAGTGGCGCGATGGCGTTCAGTACATTTATTTTAATCGCTATTAAATATTTAACGACATTAATTTGTTTTCTTGTTTTTGCTTTGCGTTGTATTGGACACAGACTGTCAAAATTTGAACGCTATTAGCTCGTTTCAATCGAATATTTTTGTATGTACACAAATTGCCGTCGTAACACGAAAATACTTCGATGAAGAAAAATTAACAAGAAGTTTGACCTACCACTCAATTATAATTTTAAGAACAATTGTTTGCTGTGTTGATAAACCCTTTACAAAGTACACTGTTCTTATTCAGATTTGATAATGTAATTTGTCAAATCGCACATTTTTTCCTGTAGTTACGCAATAATCGAGAGATTTTAAAGAATCAATCGAGGTCACGCCAGAGGGTATCTTCGAATACTGTCCACAATATCATTCCTTTTTACCCCCAGGCAGAGCTCTAGCTCGGTTGCATCCGACCAGTCGACCTATAACATGCGGCTCATTCTCACACACACACACACGCATACATGCTATGCGGCAGTCCGTTTTCAGATTTCATTTGTTTCTCTAGCAGGATCTATTTATTCGTTATTATTATTAATTTATTAATTAATTTATTTATCAGATATGCCCATGACCAGTGCAATGAACTCGAAGACAGTTAAAGGACGGGATGGGCAGGTATGATCTATTTTTAAATCAATTTGTTATCCAACAATAAATAATAATTATTCCATATTTCCAGATGCAACTCGACGACCTCCCAGAAGATATGCTGCTCAAAATATGCGGAAGCCTCGATCGCAAAACCGTTCTCAACATGCGAGTCAACAGGACGCTGACGGAGAAACTTCAAAACTATTTTAATGGTGACTCGCTGCGTCTAATTGTAAGTTGCTAAAATTATTTTTTCCGCAACATATTTTGAACTACTAATTTCAGATAAACCTCGAAAGGTACTCACTTGCTGGCAACAAATACGATTTGAACTTCGAGAAGAAGGATCCGTGGTCGGCGTATGCGTTGAGACAGAAGTTTGACGCCTGGCCTGCAAGCACCTGCTTCAGAAAGATTCACATCACGATGGAGGCAGAAGATGAGGTTTGGGCTTTTTCCGCCGCACGATGTAGCAGATCGAGCTTTTTTTAAAGACTCGCGAGCCAGTTTCTTTAATGAGGTCTCGTTCTGAGTTTTCTCTTTTAGGTGGACAGATTAAGCTTGCAATTATTTTAAAAACGGGATATGAAGCCGTTCGCGAGAGAGTCGAGCAAGAGTTGGCACAGCTCAAAAAGTCCAATTCTCTGAAAATTTGGATTTTGGGGTTCTCGAGGGTGCTGATGACGGTGAGCATACTCATTTTCCATATTGAGTTACCGTTGGCTCCAGATGACGTCACGTCGAAAACGGTTTTTGTCGATTTTCTCCGTCCCCAATGTCACCAAAATTAAGCGAAAATGTTCACCGGGGCAGAATTTGATGCTGATCACGCCTGTCTATTTCATTTTTCATAAATTTGTAAAAGAAAATTCAAAAATCGAACTTTTGACTGAGCCATTTGCGGGCTTAGCAACTTATACAGATCGGACCGGCATGATGAGACGAGCTCAAATCTATATTTTCAGCCAATTTCAGTCACCGAACTCCAAGATTGGAGTGAGATAGTAACTCGAGATTGCCTTGGAAATGGACGTTTTCTCCTCTCCAAGGCGCTTCCTTGTCCCCGAGGCGATAGATTAGGCGAGAGATCATGGGGAATGGAGAGAGCGCAGAGACGCCAGAGGGGATAGAGGCGAGATGGGAAGAGGGAAAGAGTAAACAAGGTGGAGATGAGCGATTTCAGCCTCATTTTCGCCTCACTATCTCACTCCAATCTTGGAGTTCGGTGACTGAAATTGGCTGAAAATATAGATTTGAGCTCGTCTCATCATGCCGGTCCGATCTGTATAAGTTGCTAAGCCCGCAAATGGCTCAGTCAAAAGTTCGATTTTTGAATTTTCTTTTACAAATTCATGAAAAATGAAATAGACAGGAGTGATCAGCATCAAATTCTGCCCCTGTGAACATTTTCGCTTAATTTTAGTGACATTGGGGACGGAGAAAATCGAAAAAAAAACCGTTTTCGACGTGACGTCATCTGGAGCCAACGGTGGCTCAATATGGAAAATGAGTATGCTCACCGTCATCAGCACCCTCGAGAACCCCAAAACCCAAATTTTCAGAGAATTGGACTTTTTGAGCTGTGCCAGACCGAGTCGAATCTGCTCGACTCTCTCGCGAACGGCTTCATATTACAGATGATTGGACAAGCCATCGATCGACTTCTGCAGTACGGTGCTGAGCAACTGATCGTGGACGGGGTTAGTACTCTTAATTAATCGTTTGTTAAAATTAGGGATGGCTTGGCAAGAAATAACTCTCTTCATTCTGCACGCTGTCTCGCCTCACTGACCGGTGAGAGCACGCGAAATGAAGAGCCGATTTCTTGCGAAGCCATCCCTAGTTTAAAAAGGCAAAAATATGTAAACTATTAGACGACGATTTACAGAGACGAATTCTTTGACAACCATACTCAACTATCGTAAATTTCTTTAGGAACAGTACTTCGACCTGCCCCAACTCGATTTCTCCAATCTCATTCTGATCGGCAACAATGTCAAAGAAGTCTCCATCGACCTCATCTGCACGTCTCTAAGAGCCAT
>LS537589.1:0-27000 GCA_900490775.1 Pristionchus maxplancki | reverse complement strand
TCAATAATCTAATACAGAAACATATAAAACACTAACATTGGCAGAATTTCCGCGCCGTCATATGAAAATCTTCACTCAAACATGATTCGGCTGACATAGTGGCTCAGCCAATAATCGATCAAATCTGACCTAGTATCGCTTTAATGGTTTGGATATGAAGTAGAAATTGCGGTTATGATACTTAGACCATTTTTTGTTTTGAACGTGAAAGGTTTTTATCATGCTATGATCCAAAAAATATCAAAACTTGAAAATGGCAGTTTTCAAAAAATCCAAATTTTAAAACTGTATAAGTCGAATATTTGAGCGTCAAATGGATTGAAATTGAAGAAAAATACTAAATTTGGCCACGAAATCATTTTTACGAAGTTATAGGTGAATTGCGAAAATTTTAATTTTTTTTGAAAATTTTCGAGAAATTTTGGAAGGAAAAAATCATCGAAAAAAAATTTTTCTGCAAAAGCGCTCAAACGTTCCAAATATGTTTCCTATCTACAGTAAAGTTATTCAGAACCATTTGATCGATTATAGATCCCATAAAAACGACTTTTTCGAAATTCAAATTATTGAAATATGCAAAAATTCCCTAGACTGGCGAAGGTTATCGGTTATTTTCAGCATGACGGCGCGGGAAATCGGCCAATGTTAGTATTTTATTTTGTTCTGTATTAGATTATAGTTAAAATATATCGAAATAGGACCCCGCTAATCATGCCTTCATAGGTAACCAGATTGATTTTCCTCGAAATGGACAAAAATTGGTACATTTTCTGATATAACTTTTGACTAAGATGATAAAAATAAAAATCCTTCGGGCTGGAAACATAACTTTTCATGCTCTTTCGAATGAGCTATTACACGATACCGTAATCTGAAGTTTGAAAATCGCGATCTCAAAGATCAAAGATCAATTTTTTGGGCCCAAACTACAAACGAAGTGTGTACTGCCCCTAGGGGTCATGTTCCCGGAGTATGGGCCGGAAATGCCGTTTTCGACTAAAACTGTGCCGCCTATCCCCCCATTCACTGCAGTCTTACAGAGAACGCGTTTTAAACACTAGGAATTTTTGCAGTTCCGTGCCAAGCCCCGCCCCTTGACTCTCCCCTCCAGACGCGGTATCCTGTATTTTCATTAGCACATTCTATCAGCCGATGGTGCAAGAAATCCATTTAGAAGTGATAAACGGCAGATTAACAAGATACATACCCCGAGGAGCTGTCTGACAAACATGACGCCTTCATCCAACCGAACTGAGCAAGTAGTATTGAGCAAAAGAGAATGACACGTCGTTTTGAGGTACACGAAAGACATCTGCAAGTTGAAAGTTCAGGGAAAAATAATAGTAAAAAAATTTTTTCAGGGGAGATAAAGGAGAGCAGCGCATGTGAAGAAGTTAAAAAGGAGATGATACAAATCCTTAACGTAACGCGCGAGAAACATGTGACAGATTTGCAAGGCGCGTTACAGAGAAATCGTTGCGAGACCATTGATATTCAAATTTTGTACATAGTTGTTCTCTTTCATTCCGCGTCATCTCTTGAAACCTTATGTTTCTTCATGAAGAACTCAATATAAAAGACTGTCGCATACTGAAGAATCACCACATGATGTTTGTGATACTTGTCACATGGGAGACCTCAAAGAAATAACTTGGTGAAAAAAAGATAGGAGAAAGACCCACTGGTCAGCCCTGTTGAGGCTGTGCCAGATTCAAATTATGTGAGTAGCACCCAAGCCAGTCAAACGAAGCTTGTGTTCCTCCTATCAGTATCTGTGCTAATTGTCAGATTTGGAGGTTCTTTTTGTTGTGCACCATGGAAGATGTCCAAGATTTCGCGAACGCGGGTATTCAAGATAAGAAGAAGGTATGATACATCAATTTCATCAACGAAAGAAATATGTTACAGGTGACACTGGACGGTCTTCCAAATGACATTCTGCTCGAAATTATCAAGCTGGCCGACCTTGGCCCTGGCTTGCATCTCAGATTAAACAAGAGAATGGAGATGATAATTCACTCGCTTTTCGAAACTATTTCATTCGAGGTTGATATTTAAATTCGATTCTAATAGTCTGATGCTTGATTAATTCAGTGGTTTTCACACTTTCTGTTTTGCTTCCTAATTTTCTCATTGGAGATGTTTTCAGGGATTAGACATAATTTCAGAGATTTCCCTACTACATCGTGCTTACGATAAATGGCAACAAAATGCGCATCATGAAGGTAAGGATTCGATTCCCGATCTGTGCTTTAACCTTTTACTATCTCTAATGAAATTGCATCGTGAAGGGCTATGGTGAGAGAATAGCTGACTTCGCTCGCGCATTCAACCGTTGGTTCACCAGCGTTGACAACACTCGAAAGATTGCGATTGTGGTGCATGCGACCAACGAGCAACAACCGAAATATGAAGTTGATAAGGTTGGTCAATCCTTATTCGTAGCCAATTCATAGAAAAAAATACTCAAAAAATGATTTTCTTTTAAAAAAGAGTTTCCAGAATTTGGGCGCAACAATGCACGCGCTGTGCCAATTCAACACGGATCAACTGGTTATTGAGAAGAACAAGAAAAAGGTAATTAATTATAAATAATAGGGAATATTATAAAATGCGATTAATTGTTCAGAGCAAGCCCCCTCGCGTTCAAGAGTGGGAGAAACGGTTCATCGATCGGGTCAGATTTATGCTTATTTGCTAAACTACTTTCGAAAGTGATCTTTTTTTCAGAAATATCCCTCGAGAATTGATAAGTTCCCGCAGCTCGACTTCGCCACGCTTCTCGTGATGGCGGTGAACATTCGAGAAGTATCGATCGATTTCATCTGCTCGTCACTGGAAGCGATGGACCTGGTGATCTTCTGGAAGGTAGCGTTGTCATTTTATGGTACTGGGCTCGCGTGAAATCGTAACTTTGTATCGCGAGCTCACGTCCGGCCAGAGTAGCGAGAGGGCGTGCAGAATGAATAGAGCCATTTCTTGCCAAGCCATTGAGGAATGCCATCTAACGCTAATATTGCAGACCCTTGTCAAGGACGATTGCAAACTCGAGTCGTTTTCTGCACTAGTGAATGAAGGAGTGGGCAAGGCCTTTGTGAAGGCGGCCTTTAAAATTACATTTGACCAGCAATCGAACAACGACATTATCTACCAGAGTTCCGTCACTGTTCCTGCGAAGGTTTGTTTTTGAAATAATAAGAATTAATTCGAAAATAATTCGAAATATCAGGTCTACTCTAATAGCAGTACCTTCCCTCTCGATCAAATTTATTTCAATGGAAATCTTAAAACGGAAATCAACGATAACAAAGTTATTTTGAACAAAATTACTGATGAAATGAAGTCGAGGCTTGAAAACATACTGTATGAGGTCAACTTGAATCATACTTACAGAAAAATTTGAAACCCAAACATCGCCAATTGTAAACCAATTCGTAAATCACAAATGGATTTCATTTGTTCATATCGCCACTTCTTTTACTTTCGTTGACTCGTTTCGCAATAAAGATAATTCCTATCGCTGTTTTTTTTTCTTTTTTCTCTCACAATGTATAATACATCCATTCACCGAGGTGCGAAAAACGGTGAGAGAGCCTTGGTGCGCGCCAAATTGGACCCCAAGCCAAGCTAACACCTTAGTATCAATTTGAATTCGTAATTGTCAGCTTTTTGATCGTGCTTTTCAACGTTTTTGCTTTAAAAACCCTGATTTATTTAATCTTTTGCTCTGCAAATTCAGCAACATGAAGAAGAGTTCGAGTGCTGATGCGGTCCTCGGCTTCGGAAGCCTCAATGTTCAAGAAAAGGTTATTTTTTATATATTTTATATTTTGTTTTTTCTTTTTTTTCTTTCAAATAAGTATATTTCAGGTGACCTTATCCGATCTTCCGTGCGATATTCTGGCGGAAATAATCAAATACGCCAAGCATCGAGCTGGTTTCAAACTGCGATTGAACAAGGCAATGGAGCAGAGGATTCATTCCCTGTTCGAGACGATACATTTGGAGGTGACTATACTCTAGTTTAAGGGGGCGTCCGATTTTTCAGAAAAAATAACACGCCTAATGCGATGGTGCACCTGAACTAGAGTTGTGCCTTCAAAAGGGAACAAAAAAAGGTTGTATAAAAAGGGAAATATGCTGCATTTATTGGTTTCATTAGAGATAGCAAAGGTTAATGCACAGACCGGGAGTCGAACCCGGGGCTTCCGCTTACCGGGCAGGACCTTGAGCCTACTCGACGAGTATTCACTCATGTCGGATAAAAATCATTTGTTGGTTGTTACCTTTCAATGCCTATTTCAGATTAACTCCGCCCTCAATGCTCAACTAATCGTGAACGGATGGCGAGTATTTATAGACACTGACACGGCGGGTGCCGCAACGCTAGTGCGAGCACTGAATCGGTGGTTGGTGATAAAATTTTAAAGATTAATGATTATATAAGGCGACCGAAACTAATATTGGGTGAAGGTAGAGTGAGTTTGAACAAAACTCTCGATCGAGAACAGTTCTCTACGCGAATTTCGACGAAAATCATTTCGACTGATTTTTTCAATTTTTGCGTTGTACTTTCATTACATATTTTCTTTAGTTGAAATGTGTTATCTTTATCTCGTCGTGAAATATTTTTAGTTATCAATTCGGGTGTATTACAATGTATCAACAACATGGAATCGTTCAAATAATTTATTATCATTTCGGATTATCACAGGATCATCAATAAGTGTCTTCATCCGAAACTCAAGAGGTGTGTGGATTTATTGGCTCTCCACAACGCGTTTTCAGAGTCTGAAAATGCGTTGCTCCACTCATTCCTCCCTCCTCTCCCTTACCGAGTTGGTCGCTCCCTCTCTCCACAACGCGTTTTCAGAGTCTGAAAATGCGTTGCTCCACTCATTCCTCCCTCCTCTCCCTTATCGAGTTGGTCGCTGCCTCTCTCCACAACGCGTTTTCAGAGTCTGAAAATGCGTTGCTCCACTCATTCCTCCCTCCTCTCCCTTACCGAGTTGGTCGCTCCCTCTCTCCACAACGCGTTTTCAGAGTCTGAAAATGCGTTGCTCCACTCATTCCTCCCTCTCTCACCCCTTGGAGGCCGGTCAATGAATTGTGAAAAGGTGGGAATGAAGGAACTAGTTCTTTCCAGTGCCATTAAAGAACTAGTTCCTCGTAAAGAACTAGTTCCTTCACCGCTATGCAACTTGCGAGAATGAGGAATGAAGGAACTAGTTGTTTATCTTTCAAAGTCTATCGCTCCCTATCTCCACAACGCATTTTGAGAGTCTGAAAATGCGTTGTAGTAACAATTCCACAAACCTTTCTTCGTTCAACTCCAACAAAAGGTGAAATCATTGGCTCTTGAATTGCAACGGCACTTCTTTATTATTAGAGATTCAGCTACTGGAAGAATTGCACTGTCTATCTGAAGTAAAGACATCAAAAGGTTTGGCTATTCAGCAATGAAACAGATAACAGATAGTATCCAGCAAACTTCGGTTTTGTGTGATAGAGGATCTGTGATCCACCGTTATCATTTAAGAGAACACAAGCTACTGCCTATTCAATCACATGGAATTGCCAACCAACCATTCTCCTCGAGGCGCGAAGAAGGAAATGAGAATCGATAGATTTTTCTAATATTCCTCTCTCATTTCTCCCTTCTTCGTTCATTGAGGCAGGTCGCCAGTGTAAATCTGCACGTGGGTTTGTTGCGTTTTCCGTGTTACTGATGAGATCCTCACCCATTATCTTATTCAATTAATCTTTCTGGATGCTATCTGTTTGATTGCTGAATAGCCAAACCTTTTGATGACTTTACTTCAGATAGGGAAGTGCAATTCTTCCAGTAGCTGAAACTCTAATAATAAAGAAGTGTCGTTGCAATTCATGAGCCAATGATTTCACCTTTTGTTGGAGTTGAACGAAGAAAGGTTTGTGGAATTGTTACTACAACGCATTTTCAGACTCTCAAAATGCGTTGTGGAGAGAGGGAGCGACCAACTCGGTAAGGGAGAGGAGGGAGGAATGAGTGGAGCAACGCATTTTCAGACTCTGAAAACGCGTTGTGGAGAGAGGGAGCGACCAACTCGGTAAGGGAGAGGAGGGAGAAATGAGTGGAGCAACGCATTTTCAGACTCTGAAAACGCGTTGTGGAGAGAGGCAGCGACCAACTCGATAAGGGAGAGGAGGGAGGAATGAGTGGAGCAACGCATTTTCAGACTCTGAAAACGCGTTGTGGAGAGAGGGAGCGACCAACTCGGTAAGGGAGAGGAGGGAGAAATGAGTGGAGCAACGCATTTTCAGACTCTGAAAACGCGTTGTGGAGAGAGGGAGCGACCAACTCGGTAAGGGAGAGGAGGGAGGAATGAGTGGAGCAACGCATTTTCAGACTCTGAAAACGCGTTGTGGAGAACCAATGAATCCACACACCTCTTGAGTTTCGGATGAAGACGCTTATTGATGATCCTGTGATAACCCAGAAATGATAATAAATTATGGGGACGATTCCATGTTGTTGATACATTGTAAATCAGTAAAAGCATGAACATGAAAATAGACGACGAAAAAATAAAATGCAAAAAAATCGATGAAATTGCAAAACTGTGAAAAATGCTTCGAAAATGGCAGACTACAATAGCATTTTCAGAAATTGGCAAAACTGTGTTGTGAAACTGTTGTCACATCGAGAGTTTTGTTCAAACTCACTCTACCATCACCCAATATTAGTTTCGGTCGCCTTATATTTTAAATATTATATATTAAAGCTTAAAGATAAAAGATTATAGGTCCGTCAGTGCGGATAACATGAGGAGGGTGGAAATAACGCAGTATGCGACACCTCCGAAGGTTTGTCTTTCATATTTAATTTATTTTAAAAAAAACTCGTTGTAGCGGATGGATGCAGCTATCTATGCCCTGTGCCAATTCAATACCGACCAACTGGTGCTCGAGAATAGAGTAAGTTTTTCATACTTTTGGAACTGCAATTCGTTGCTAGGCGAAGGGGTGGTACAGCCCGCCTTGGAATAGCCTAATTTTCTTTACCTTTTTACCATTAATCAACGTAATTGTATCTCATTCATTGTCATAAGCCCCCATTAAAGCATTCGCACATCTACGTCAAATATTTACATGTTTTAAACCGTTATTTCAAAAGAAATAGCATAAATATTATTATTATTATTATTACTATAATATTAATTCAGAGAGACGGTAGAAGCAACGAGGCATGGCAGATGAAATTCTTCAATCGAGTAAGAGTTCATTATTGTTTTTATTATTTTACTTTGTCCACGTTCAGGTTATAGTAGTGGATGGAATACAAAGAGATGAGCAATTAAAATTTTAATTAATTAATTAATTAATTAATTTTTTAAGAAAACATCATCACGCGCCACTCTCCCGGTGCTCGATTTCTCCACTCTTCGCGTGTTCGCGGTGAACATCCGAGAAGTAGAGATCGATTTCATCTGTTCCAAACTCGAAGCCATGGATTTGTGCATATTTTGGAAGGTAATGTGATCTTTAAAGAAGGCGTCCCACGAGGTGATATGATGGGCTCCCACCACGAATGACGTGCAGAATCAATGAAAATACTGTAAGGAAGAGGGTGAGAGAGCGAGAGAGTCAGACAAACAGAGTGCTCCCTCCTCCCCTCTCCCTTCCCTTCTCCCTCTTCCCCCTTCCCTTTGCACGGCGCATCTTGATTTTCCCTGCATTATCGGAAAACTTTGCGCGCGAATAGCTCGCTTCAAAGTTGAGCTAGAGACTTCAAATTTTGGATTTGCACTAGGATTCAAGGATAAACATGGCTACGCTTCCAGATTGTCTACGAAAAAACTCGTGGGACGGCTTCTTTAAAACGCTGTAAGACTGCAGTAAAATGAAGTGATAGTGGCACAAAATTGTCAAACACATCTTCAAGAAACTCAGAGATCAAAGATACATATTTTGGGTCCAAACTACATTGGGGTGATTCACGTTGTCTAGGGGTCAAGGATACTGACTATTATGAGAAAATTGTGCGATCTTGCTTGCGTTACAGAAATGGCGTTTTAAAAACAACACTTAAAAATGCAATTTCAGGTACTGGCCAAAGACGATTGCAAGCTGGAGTCCTTCAAAGCGATGGTCAATGAGGGAGTTGGAAAAGACTTCGTCAAGGCGGCCTTCCAAATTACATATGACCTGAAACCGAACAATGAAATTACCTACCAGAGCACTGTAACGATGACGCCAGCCAAGGTTCGTTAGAGATCCACTATTAATAAAGCAGACCGGCCTCTGTGTGTGTTTGTTCATCTTTCCCGCGTCATGAAATCCTAAGAGTAACGCAGCACTACACTCTTCCAGTTTACAATAATCTGCAAAATAGATGTATTCCTACATTACAGATCTACTCGAGAAGCGCAGAGTTCCCTCTCGATCAAATCTTCTTCAATGGCAATCTGAAGACCGAAATCGACGATATTCACATTAGTTTCATCAAAATTGATGTGGAAGAGGCCAAAAAGGATCTACACGAGATCAATCTGAATCAGACCTACAGAAAGCCGCCTCAGTTCTGATTTTTACACCGAAACGACAATATATGTAATTTAAACAATAAAAATGTTGACTGCAATTATTTATCGCCCCTTATCTCAAATTTTCTTCTCTAATACGATTCTGAGCGAGAGATCAGACTATCCATTCCTTTTCGAATCGAGCTTGACCTTCAATCAGCCTCAATTCATGCTAGGGGATGTCTCGCGACGACTCTCGTAGGAGATATCATGGGAAAGGGAGAACGGCCTCCTGAATACACGAAAAGAATTTGGTGAAATGTATGCTGTCGCCTCTCCTTTCCAAGGTAGAAGCTGACACAATGTAGCCAAGATGTGGTGATCAACAAAATATGTTTACGCCCTTTTGTCCTTAATCCATTGCCATTTCGAGTACGCGTGAAGCCTTGTACCGGCTTGGAACATAACTGAACCATCACATCAGTTACTTTATCACTTGAGATCGACGTTTATCAATTGCGAACGATTGAAATTGATTGAACGGGGAAATGTTCGATCACGGGGTGTCTGGAGATCTCAAGACGAAAATCAAGGCAGTGCAAAAATTTCATGACTCTCTTCATTTCTCATGCTCACTCGCTTGCTCTTACCGGCGAGAGAGCGTGAGAAATGAGGATTGTCGAGAATTTGCAAAGCCCTGACAAGAATAGTCAGTTATCGATTACAATGGTCACAGCTACGGTACAAATGCAAAAGCTCATCGAGTGAGGTAGGGAGCTAGGGTCTTTGGTAGTGGTCGAACGGGGAAAGCTTGCGGTAATTGTCTTCCTAGGGTACTCTGTTCGCATTGAAGCTGTTGTTGAACGAGGAAAAATATGAGGAATGAAAAGTGGGAAAGAAAATAATTTTGAATATAATGTATTTAGCAGATGTTGACCAACGAAGACTGCTCACAGAGCGTAGAAACGTCGTCCCGGTCCACCTGAAACAAAAAATATATTTTAAAAAAAATCCTTTTATGATTGATTATTTGGACAAAACTAGCTCCTTTTCAACAGAAAATCGAAAAAAGGCAGTTCTCGATCGCTCCTGGGTACTGTATACCGTACCTTGCAGCGGCGGTCCGGGAAGAGGGGCGTCCGTGTAGCCGGCCACGGAGACGCTTCTCTGACTCTCTCCATTCCGCCCGCTCTCTCGCGCGCTCTGACCGGCGAGAGAGCTGCTCTATCGTGGGTCAGAGCGGGCGAGAGAGCGAGCGAAATGGAGAGAGTCAGAGAAGCGTCTCGCGTGACCGCACGAAGGCGAATGACGGAGCTGCGGGTGGCGTGGCCGTCCTCGCGGATCGACCTCTGACAATTTGAAAAGATTCAAAAAATTAAATTTCCCGCCTTTATTCAGCTACTTTTGAAAGCCTCTGCACAAAATGACCAACTTTTGCAATACAATTATTGATTTGTTAACGATTTTTTTGTAAAGTATGCCACTGCAGTACTGAAAGTATAACGTATTCCAATCGTTTCTAGCAATCGTGAAACGCAACTGAACTAGAGCTCGAAATACGGGTAATCGAATCTTCATTTCACGCACTCTCCCGCCTCTCTCACAGGTGCGAGAACACGCGGAATGAAGATATAATTACCCGTATTCCGAACTCTAAACGAATTAAAAACGTGAAGGTGATCACCCCCTTATTCAAAGACTGCAAGGCGTATTAATTTATTTGAAAACTTAATTTTTTTAAATAAATAAATAAAAACCCACCCATCACCGCAGGCTCTCAGCGGGGGCTCAATTACCGAAGTTCGAGAGGGCGGAGCGCATTCTGGAATGATTTTAATCTTAAAAGATCCATGGATGCAAGACATCGCGAATTGTGATGAAACGAACAGACA
Source organism: Pristionchus maxplancki (assembly GCA_900490775.1). NCBI lineage: Eukaryota > Metazoa > Nematoda > Chromadorea > Rhabditida > Neodiplogasteridae > Pristionchus > Pristionchus maxplancki. The sequence continues at coordinate 16,604 of LS537589.1, read as the reverse complement.
GTGAAGAAAATGAGACGTAATTATGAAGAGAAGAAAATGAGACTGATTATGAAAATTCGAATGAGTTTCAGCAGTTCTGTTTCAAGCTATTTGTTGCCCGAAGTTCGTTCCCGCTTTGGCAGAATGTATACTAATAGTCACTCATTTAGTTATTTGCTGTTTCTTTTAGGTCCAGTCAGCAAGTTCTGCCGGAAACTTATCAGTCTTTCTTGTTTTGTTTGTGATTCACTATAGAACACTCAATGTGGTTGCCAAACATCAAATGCAGATAAGGTTTAGTAACGCTAAGGAATACTGACAATCTGGCAAACAATTCCGGGCTATCACATGATTGTTATGAAAAACCTTGAGTAAGCTGATAAACTTCCCAAAATCCATTTCCGGACCCTGGGTCATATTTAGATACGAATCTACTGAATTGGTTATCGCATAATGTCATGTTGCTACTAAAAACTACATACAATCCAGTAAAATTTGTCCTTTCTATCACTGCTTCCGGTCATCATTCGATCTCCTCCTCCCTCAATCTATACGATCCTTCTCGGACTTTCCGACTCGTCCCCCAGGCGCCGCCGCATTAAAATCCTCCGCGTAACCACAATTCCGACCGCACTCTCTCACTTTCGCACGCTCTCTCGCCTATCAGTCGAAGAAGACAGCTAGCAAGTGTGGTGAAGCCACTGATAAGACCCCAAGTGATGCATTGATAACGCCCCTCTCTCCTCCTTCTCTTGCGTGGTGAAACAAAGCCGCAATCCCGCAACGCCCCTGTCCGCCGCTTTCGTTTCAATTATCGATTTTTTCTTTGATTTTCGCTTTGAGCTTTGATTTTCGAAAATGTTGAATTTCAGGGTTAATCAAATGAGGAGTCGGACACTGCTGCTTGCGGCGGTAATATATTTTTTGTATTAATTTGTTTTTCGAAAATCATCCAAAATCCGGGCATTTTTAGTGAAGACTTTGATTTTCGCCAGAAATTGGCGGGAATTCAAAATTTAAATTGTAGGCCCTGGTTGCCGCGGCGGCCGCCTTTCCCAAGTTCTTCGGCGGCCGACACAGGGGCGGATTCGTGCAGCTGAAGCATGAGGAGGGACACCGCGTGGTACGGATACGGTAGCTTTAGTCGCTGACGCAGAAACTACTGTTTCTTACTGTAAATTGTCTAATCGATAAGCTAGACGATACGTTGAATTGGTTCATTCAGGACCTATTCTCTATTAGTGCACAGCTGATATCAATTTATCTTCAATTACATGTCCGATGCTGATTGTTCTCTCTTCAGCAGCTACTTCTTATTGATTATGTGAAACGTATTTCAATCCGTCAACCTGATCTTCTACTCCTGCGGCAAATAAGTGCTCATTCGCTCTGTCTCAACAACATCTTTCAAATATTGTTCCGTTGCACAGTCAAGTTCGATCCTGATGAGAATACACATATTTCGTGCAGCACTATACATTTTATGCTCTCCGAATTCCTGCTCACTCCTCTCTCATATTGATCTTTCCTTCCCCGCCGCAGACCGCATCATAGCCTCTTGTAATTCTCACTATCTCGTATCAGATAGATCGAGAGAGCCCGGGACTTCGAGAGAGAAAGAAGACAGGAATGTCGCTTTATTGCTATAGTTGATGGTCGCGATTAGTCAGCCCGCTGCTCGTTTTATCTCTTTATCATACTTATCATTCGGGGCGTAAGCGCAGAAAGAAAGAGGCAAAAGACGAAGGAATGGATGGAAAGGCGCTGAATCAGCTAGCGAATCAGCTATCATTCCTAGTCATGAATTGCCCAACGTGAAGTTAAAACTATGACACAAGTTGTTCTGTTTGTTTGGTCGTTTGTATTTTATGACGAGTTTCACCGGGTACAGTATGGAAGAGATAAGGTTGTGAAACAACAGAACAAAGATTCAGTGGAATTTGAAGTCACAATTTCCTTTCTATTAGTGGAGTTTGTGAAACCTACTTAGATATTCAAGTAGTGTCTCCAATCTTGATCTGAATCTGCCTAGAGTGACTATACTCTAGCACTAATCCCCTCTTGAAAAGCCGCTTAGCTACGCGCCTCTTTACGGATCGAAATCGATTAGGTGACGCATTCAATACCCGGAACCGGAGAATAGCAAATCATGAACCGGAAGAAGTAAAACCCGGCTTTGCAGCACGACTCGCGATTGGCGGATTCCGACGTGACCGGAATTGCCCGAATCGACCAGAAAATCGACCACTTCAACGCCTCAGATGCGCGCACCTTCAGACAGGTATGAGAACCGGGAATTCAGAAGCCGTTAAATCCCGGAACGGAATATGAAATTTACCGATTTCAGCGCTACTTCTTCAACAACGAGCACAACCAGGACAAGCGCGGCAACGTGAACTTCCTCTACCTATCGGGAGAGGTGAGGGCCGGGAATTGCCGGAGCCGGAAAATTCTATCCGGATTTTAGCAAACGGCGTCGCTCAACATGATCTCCGGCACGACCAAGCCAATCATGCAGTACGCCGATAAGTTCGCGGCCAATTTGTACGCCCTGGAGCACAGATACTATGGAGACTCGAGACCGTTCCTGTGAGTTTTTGCGGAGAGCCGGCAAATCCGGCGCGACCGGGAACTGTAATCCGGAGTGAGGAATAATGTGAGAAATATTGGTTGTGTTACGAATGGTCGGTTGAACTAAGGAAAGAGGAACCCACAGCTCTCGTACGCGCAGTGAAACTCAGTCGAATCACAAAATTGTCGGGCAGTAGAGTTCGAAATCTCTTTTTTTTTCTGTTCATTCTGCACACTCCGGGGAGAGAGAGCGCGTTAAGTGAAGAGACGATTACCCCAACTTCGACCTATATCGGATAGTAATCAATAACAATCAGCCAATTTCTTTCGCAGTGACACCTCGACCGAGAACCTCAAGTACCTCAGCTCGCGTCAGGCCATCGAGGACATCGCCTATTTCATCAAGGCAAGAATTCAAAATTTGAATTCGCGCCCAATTTCAGTCGAAATTGAAGGCGTAATGCAAAAATGACCGAATTTTTAATAATATGAAATTGCAGACTCTGAACGCCAACTCGGGCTCGCCCGACACCCAGAAGTGGGTGATCGTCGGTGGTTCCTATGCTGGTGAGAGATTACGTCATCCTTAGGCAACCCTAGAGCGACGAGAGAGCCCGCGAAATTGAGAGAGCACTCTCTTCAGGAGCCCTATCCGCGTGGGCGCGTCAGCTGCATCCGGAGCTGATCGTCGGTTCGATCGCCTCGTCCGCCCCGATCCTCGCCCAGTTCGACTTCTACGGTAATTCAAATTTGAATCTCGTCGTTTTTTCGCCGAAATTGCATAGTAATGCAAAATCGACCATTTTTTCGAGTTTTCCTGAATCAGGGTCGATCGGTTTCAGGCTACCTCGAGACTGTGGACAACAATGTGAAGAAGATCCCCGCCTGCTACAATCAGGTTTGAACTTATTATTCCCGCCAAAAGTCAATTTTAAATTTCCAGCTCAAAACAGGCATCAACTCTATCGTTGGCATGTTCGAGTCCAAGAACGGTCGCGACACGCTCGACAAGAAATTCCCGTAAGCAGTCGAAAATCTGGTGTTTTTATGTAGAGAGATTCAAAAATGCGAAAGTCTTGGCGCGAATTCAAAAATTAAACAAATTTGAATATCGCAGGCACTCGCCCAAGTTCTCCGCGTACGCCGACCTGCAGGACAACGACGTGTCGAGCTTCTTCTCCTTCGTTACGGTAAGTGGGAGGCGATCGATAACTGGGGAATACGGTAAGCGAAGGGAGAGACGATCGTTAACCGGGGTTACGGTAGGTTTGAGAAAATCGATAATCGATATTCCGTGCAGGACGTGTTCGAGGGCGCGTCGCAGTACGGTGACCCCAAGTCGGTGCAGGGCATTTGCGATGTGAGAAATTATCGATTTTTTTGATTTTTAGGCTATTTTCAACGGCATTCATGTGTGTTTCAGCGTCTGCTCTAATGTCTAAGCAGACATTTTGGGTGCTAGTCCATCCTTCGATGAAAAATACTTTTTAAAAACCAACGAATAATGACGTCATCACTACGTCATCATGATTCAGGAGTTCACCAACCACGCCGTCGGCTACGACCCGGTGGACGCGCTCGCCGACCTCGTCAAGAAGTACATGGTCGACCCCAAGACCAACACGGTGCGAAATTCAAATTTTGAATTCGCGCCAACACTTTCCGACTTTTGAAAGTCTTTACGCAAAAAGACCAGAAATTCGTAAAATTGCAAAATTGATCTTTGATCTTCGACCTCTTCAGTTCGACTTCAACTACACGCAAGGCATCGTGGACATGCAGGACACCTCCTACTCCGACGACACCGACTGTGAGATTTCGCAAATTTGAATTACCGCCAATAATTCCCAACTTTTGAAAGTCTCTACACAAAATGACCAGAATTTGATAAATGTTAGAAATGCGCGCGAAGTTGAAAAATTCAAATGTCAGACACGGGCCGCCTGTGGACGTGGCAGACGTGCACCGAGTTCGGCTACTTCCAGTCCACCGACCGCGGCGACAACATCTTCCAGTCCATCGTACCCGTCAAGTACGTCTACTGACAATTCTAGGAATTTAGGCGGGCGTGGCCTAAAGTGGGCGTGGTTTGGAAATGGGCGGAGTCTATTCCAGCCTCTACTCGGACATGTGCGCGGACCTCTTCGACATGGACGTCGCCACCGTTAAGAAAGCCATCGATGACGTCAACGCCTTCTACGGACAGAGGGACTACTACACGGTAGGGGATTTGAAATTTTGAATTCGCGCCAACACTTTGCTACTTTTGAAAATCTCTACACGAAATGGCCAAATTTTGAATTCGCGAGATAGATGGAGAGAGCCCTTATTTACTATGACGGAGCGGAAACATAGATGAAAGGCCACAAGATTATTGGCTACATCAGAGTAACTGGGAGGCGGGATTGTAGCTATCCGTAGAAGGATACGGTAGGTGCGGCAACATTTCGTCATGGAATCAAAGAATACAAATAGCAACAATGCATTGGATGGCAAAAACAGAAGATAAATAATCGACTAAATGAAGCTGCAAATATGCCATCCAAGCAATAAAGGAGCAGCGCAAAAATGCTCTCATACTATGCATAGATACAGAGCAGAAGCAAGTGAGCAATGGGATGACGTCATCACATGGAACAAATGGACAGCGGGCCGAATGACGAATGAATTTACTGAATGTGCGCGCCCCAGCCAGGATATTGTGCCAATCACTCACAACCAGATACCTTCCTCTCTGAACTTGAGCAGTTGAGCCTGTGGCTACAGCATCACCTAATAATCAATGCACAGCAATCATCTGATCTTCTGGATTCTTCTACCTACTAGAGATAGGAGGTACCTTATTGTGGGGAGAAAAGAGGCAGCAGGAAGCTTTGCGAGGCTTTGACCTAGAGGAGTAGGGATGTGGAAGGGGGCGGGGCGTCACCCCTCCCCCCACCCCCCTCAGGGTTTCTTGGTGTTGACACGTCCAATAGCTGAGAAGAAGAAGGAAAGCGCTCGAGCGGATCGATGAAAGTTGAGGAAGAGGGAAGGTTGATGAAAGTTTGGGCCAAAGGTCTCAGGATCTCTGGGTCTTTATTTGAAAAGTAAAATGAAAGGGCGGAGCTTCAAGTAGTAATTCTAGTAATACGGTAGCAATTCTCACGATACGCAGTGCATCTGGGGTTACGCAAACAGATGACGATATGAAGAGGCGAGAAACTCGCTGAGGTGGGTCGGAGTTCAAGTGTCTTGAGATGTCATAGTGATGATAGGGATCTGTTGGAAGCGATTGTGCTTCACGACGGCTTGTGTGTTGGAAAGGGTATTTTTTGGCGCTTTGAAAAAAGAGAACGGGACGAATTGTGATTCTAACGCAAACAGACAGCTAAGCAATCCCAATAGGCCTACGCGAACGGACCACACACAGTGGGAAACTATACAATGGGATGAGAGGGACACCCTCGTACCTCGCATCTCTAACGGATCAGGAAACCGAGAGGCTAGGCAGAATGAGGAGAGCCCTCTAGTGACAGTGATTAATGGAGAGAAGAGAAAGGGAGAGACCACCTGGCTTGAATAAACGAAACGAATAAGACGTGCGATAGTCTGCTTCGAATTATCCAACCCCTCTAGCATTCAGGATGGATCGAACATCCATTTCGCATTTTGCATAAATTACGGAGGTAAGGAGCGCTGAGCTGTGAGCAAGACTAGAACCACAGAAAACGAAACGTGAAAAAAATGCATCCGGGAACGTCGAATTGCGATAAATTGGGGGTAAATCGGTCAAATCTTGATCACAATTGCGATAACATCTTCACATGAAATGTTCGATTTTTTGGCACTCGGAGTAAACAATCTTGAGTTCCTACACCTTGCTACTAGCAAGTTATTACTTTAAACGATCAAAGTAATGAACGAATGATAAGAAATATGTTGCAAGGTCGATGCGATAACGGTGGCAATAAACGCTCACGTGGGTCGAGATGGGGCCGACCCCTACGCGCCAGCCTCTCCAGAGAGGGAGAGCGCTCCGCCTCGCCCCCCGTCTCTCCCGCTCCGCCCGCCCTCTCGCCTCCTCGGCCACCCCACTCTGCTCGTCTGTCGGTTCTCTCCACCCCTCCTCTCTCTAGCCCATTGATCGATCCCACACGCACGCTGAGCGACGTTTACTAATTCGCTCGCTGCGAGCTGCTCCTGTTGATTTTGCTACTGGCGACGTTTCCTAATTGTTCCAGTGCGAGCGCGTAACTACTACACCGCGTGGGCTGTAGAAATAGTGGCAGGCGACTTTTACTAATGTGCACCACGCAGGGTACTAATTCACACCACACACGCAGGGCACCAAGGTCTTCCTCGCTCATGGATCCGTCGACCCCTGGTCGTACCTCACCAAGCAGCAGGGCACGCAGCAGCACTGGTCCGTCGTCATCGAGGAGGTGCAAGGTGAGCCGTGGTGTGTTATCGGGAGCGACGATTGGTAAACGTCGGCGACGAGTGCACGCTGTACTACACCATTGCAGGCGGTACTCATTGCTCTGACCTCAACCCGGCCTGCGACAGCAACGGCGCCAACTGCAATGTTGAGGTAGGTTATCTGAGAGGCGACGTTTACTAATACATCACACTTTTTTGTTCCGCTGCCGAATTTTCGACAGGCGACGTTTACAAAACACCACGTAATTTGCGCCGCTGTAGGATTTTCGACAGGCGACGTTTATCACATCACACCATCTCTCTTGCAGCTCAAGCGTGTGCAGCAGCTCACCCAGGAGAACATCGACCAGTGGCTGAACGGACCCTTCACCGCTCCCGACTCGGGTTAGTTATTCTTTTTTCTCTATTCGTTTTTCTCCTACCCATTCCATCGATCAGTTGTGCTTCACGACGGGTGTTTCAGTTATTTGATTGGCATTTGAGTTGATTGTAAGTGGTATGTCGTCCGAAAACATAACTATTATCCACAGCCTTGTCCAGATTGTGTGGGACATATCCTTAGACCCACCGCAGTGGCAACTCCCAATTCACTTGCCTCTGGGACAATAGTCCCGCATCAGGGGATCGATCCATTCTCTACAAACGATTTCTGACGGGTTTGAAGTCTGCAATAAAACGCTTTCATGGAGATTCTCCAGCCATCTATTGTGCGTTTCTGTCTTACCTGCGAGAGATCATGAGCGATGAGGAGTGCACCCCCTCACACAAGACCCCCGACCCCTCATATCCCTAGACCCCCGATCCCAAAATTCCCCGTCCACCCTCCCCCGCCTCTATTGGTGCGCCCCCTCCCTCGCTCCTCCCCTTCTCCAATATCTCCGCCCTCCCCCCTCCCCCAGGTCATCGATTTCCCTCTGAGGGTGTGTAGATGGGGGAGGGGTGCCTAACAAGGAGCGAAGTCGGAAATTGAGGCTTTTACTGATAGTCTTGTCTGGGACACTTTTGGAGATAAAAATGGCTTTTAGTGAATGGGTGAAGGAATGAGGGACAGAATGTTGGTGGAGACGAGCGACTCCCTCAAACTATTCCATATTGGAACACCCAGATCTGCATCTCTTACCCAACTCTAGCGAGTGTCACTGGGCTAGATAATATTGATTATTAATTCCAGTCAAGCTCACCGACACTGTTGGCAAGCGACCCAACTGGTACGATGGATACGTGCCCTCGCCCATTGACATCCGAGCGAACGGAGCGGGCAAAGTTGCGGTGAGTTTGTTTATTATGTAAAATGTACTCAATAAACAGTAAAGAAAAAGTCTTAGACATTATCATACAAAAGAGGGATAGTAGGAATAGTGAGTATTGCCCTCGCCCATTGACATCCGAGCGAACGGAGCGGGCAAAGTTGCGGTGAGTTGATTCGAAATACAGCATACTCAATGCCTCGAGACTGACAGATAAAGCCAGGAGATGTGTGGAATAGTAAGAGTGCCTTGCCCATCGTTTTTTGAGCATCTTATATCAAAAATTGTCTTTTTCCTCTTCAAACACATGTGTCTTCCCTTATTGACCTTATAAGATTATGTCTTTTAGATCGGAAAAGACCCCATCTCTACTCTTACATTTCCAGGGCCAAGCCGTGCGCGCCAAGCGCTCCGTCGCCGGCCGCGTGCGCAACGCGAAGAGCTACAAGTGGAACGTGTTCACCGGCAAGGGCAAGCACCACCTCCTGCCGCCCCCGCCCGTAGAGGTAACTGTAGTAAAACGATATCTGCATTGCCTATCCGCAGTATCAAACCAAGGTCCAGCAGTAAATTGAAAGGGTATCGCTGAAACGTAATCATATCACACTTTTCAGTGTTTGTATGCGATACGAAGACTTGGCACAGGGTTGTTAAAATGATTTCCAGAAGGTCGTACATTAAAGAAGGTCTTTCACTAATGCTCGCTCAATTATCATAGGCGAGCGGCGCGCACCAATTTGCATGCGCGCTCTCTTCATTCTCCTCCCTCTCCTCTCTCGTTTCGGATTAGACCCTGACCTTCAAGCGTCAATGGCACGGTGCCAACTAGCTATAACTCGGTTAATAGGCAAGATATAAACAAAGGGTTTTCAGAACTCTGATATGATTGGAAATAGCTACAACATAGCATTGTCAGATTATAAACCCAAACTTTCATATTTCGCCTTCTTTAATCTAATATTTAATAATATTTGCAGGCGATGCGCCCTGAGTGGCCAGTCAACATCGAGGAGGGCCGAGTCAACCAGCCCTGGGACCACTTCAACCCCAATGATGAGAGGCAGTTCCAGCAGGTTTGTGTGTAGAATACTTACAATTTACAAGTCAGTAAATGCAAAACAAATTGCAGCTGATCCCTTGGGAAATTCCATTGGCTATGATGAAGCAGTAGTAATTCTTAGAGGCAGCTTGATTTGTTATTTCTTAGAACAAATGCTGAAGAAGTATTGTGAAACGCGGTTTTGATTGGGTGATCAGCAACGCCTGAAACATACTTGAGCACAAAATGTTTCAGTCTGGATTTAAAATTTAATATGCAAATTTCAAAAATAATAAAAATAAATAATGCAGCGCTTCTTCGTGAACGAGATGTACGTGAAGACCGATGCCAGTGGAGCCAAGCTGAAGACCGCGCCCAATTTCCTGATGATCGGAGGAGAGGGTGAGGAAGTATCTCTAGGATAGGTAAAATCGGGACTAATGACTATGTTTCAACCTCGTTAGTTCTGATTGGGCAAGCACAATTCTCAATTTTCTTTTGGCCTGAGTTTTATAAACAAAACATTCTTTTCTCAATAACACGACTACTTGCAGGACCCGAATCCGACTCGTGGGTGACGAACGAGGGCCTCGCCTGGATGACCTACGCTAAGGAGGTGATTATAAATAATTATTATTTATTAAAAATTTATAAAATTAATAATTAATAATTAATAATCAAGGTCGGAGCCAATGTGTACATCCTCGAGCACAGATACTACGGACAGTCCAAGCTGAAGTGAGTGCATTTTATTTTTTATTTAAAATACGACGAAAAACAATAAAATTAGTACAAAAATGGGTTAGAAAACGAGCCAGATTCATACAAAGTTCTATCGAAAAGAGAGATGCTGAAATCAATGACCAATTTCTCAGGACGACCGACTTGCAATTCCTCACGTCCTCCCAAATGCTGTACGACGTGGCCCGATTCATCTCGGTAATTAGCTTAATTAATAATTATTAATTAATTATAATTAGATTTATTAATTAATTATTTAATTACCAGATCGTGAAGCGCGACCGCAGCCAGACCGGGCCGTGGATCACCTTTGGAGGATCGTATCCTGGTGAGAAAGGGACAAATAAAAGAGATGAAATCAAAAGAAGATCAGTAAGGTTTCATGAGTGCTATACAAAAGGCAATGCTTTCCAATTTTTTATAGTTGAATGGTTAGAAGTAAAAAAAAACAATTCCGCAGCGTGATTATTTGAGAATAGTGCGACCATAAAGCAAATTGAAAATTGTCTAATCGATCACTCTTCAGGCGGAAGAGCAGAATGTGTATAGCAATAAAGCTTGACTTGTTCGTGCATCGAAAAGTTGAATTATTCTTGGATTTCAATCATAAATGATTAGGATAAATCCCTCCCTTCAGGCGCCCTGGCCGCGTGGTCTCGCGAGTGGTTCCCCGAGCTGATCCTTGGAGCCGTCGGCTCGTCCGGACCCGTGCTGGCCAAGAACGACTTCTGGGGTGAGGAATTTGAATTTCGCGGCATTAAATGGCGAAATGCTTGCGTAGTGCAAAATTGTTGACATTTTCGAGATATTACTTTAGTAATTTAATTCCCAGAATACCTGCAAGTCGTCGAGAGCACGCTGCGCGCCAAGTCTGCGAAGTGCGCCGATCGCACCCAGCAAGCCTTCGATTCGGTAATTATCTCAACTACTTGATTTTTATCGGCGGGAAACAATAAAATTCAAATTTAGCTTCGCAAGCTGACGCACGATGCCGCCGGTCGCTCGACGATCTCGAAGAAGTTCAAGTGAGTTGGCAGAGTTAAAAGATCAAAAATTCCCGAGTTCAAAGATCAAAGACCAAAGTTCAGCCTCAACCCAGCCTGGTCGAACAACGCGAACGATATTGTCAAGCCCATCAACATCCAGGTAGAGAGATCAAAGATCAAACCAGATTTTTAGTTATTAATGAATAATTAATTATTAATAATTGCAGAACGTCTTCGGCAACATCTACGGAGCCTTCCAGGACATCGTCCAGTACTCGGATGACAACAACTCCAACGTATGGAAAAAGAAAAACAAAACAAAAACACAAAACAAAAAACAAAAACAAAAAAACAAACAATTTCAGGGTCGCGACTACACCGTGACTGAGCTATGCTCAATCATGGAGGACGAGGGCACGTATCCGGACCCCGTGGATGCTGTGAGGTAAGCGAGTATCAGCGTGATTACGAAAGCCTGGGAGTAGGGTAGGGGAACGGTAGCTGAAGCATTCCGTATAGGCAAAGGGTCAGATCCCGGTTTTTTTGTCATTTTAGGAAGCCTGTTTAAAATTTATAGACACAAATAATGACCACCCCAACCCTGCAGGTACGTACAAATGTGGAAGAGGAAGGACTACGGCAATCCGGAGACCGGCTCGGACCCCGTGGATGACTTCAACGACCTGAAAGACATGTGGAAGTACATTGGTCAGTGATCTTTGCAGTTTTTAGTTTGTAGTTTGATCTCTGATCTCTGATCTTTGCAGACGGTCACGCCGACAACGACCCGAACAGGCCCTGGAACGATGACGATCTGTCCAGTGAGTGATTGTAGTTTGATCTTTGTAGTTTGATCTTCGAACTTTGTAGTCTGATCTTTGATCTTTGATCTCTCAGGTCTGCTGTGGACGTGGCAGACGTGCAACGAGTTTGGCTACTACCAGACGACCGACTACGGCTATGGACTGTTCGGCAACCCGGTGCCCCTAAAGTGAGTGATAAGCTATAGAATTTCACGGCTGGATCAAACTACAAACTACAAAAGATCAAAGATCAAAGACCATTTGGCAGCTTCTACATCACCATGTGCGAGCAGGTGTTCGGCGTGTCGATGGACCATGTGGAGAAGGTTTGATCTTTGATCTCTCACTTAATCTGAAACTCAGCTCTAACTGGGTGACGGAATGCTAAAATTGAGACATTTTCAAATGTGTTTCAACTCTACCTGTTGTTAAAGAAGGAGAAATATCAAAATTTGAGTGCCTAAACTGGAAACGCAGTCTTGTAGCTATCTCCAACCATATCAGAATTCTGAAAACCCCGTATTTGTATCTGATTTCTGAATCAAGTTAGAGCGAGTTGGCTGCGAGCCAAGTCACCCTGATCCCAGGCAACGGGCGAGAGAGCGTGCGAAATGGAGAGAGCGCGGATATACCCTCTGGCATAGTTGCCGTTTGCCATCCTTCCTTCTTTAAGTGCGCATGGCGCAAGAGCAATCGTGATCCGTTTGGCGCTCAAAAAATAAATAAATAAATCGTATTCAGGCGGAACCAGACCCTATAGGAACCAGACCCTAGGCTTCATTCTAATCTGATCTTTGATCTTCGCAGGGCGTCGCTCGCTCCAACTACCAGTACGGCGGTCGCGATCGCTACTCTGTAAGTGGTCTTTGATCTTTGATCTTTAATCTCTGATCTCTCTGCAGGCAACCAACGTCGTCCTCCCTAACGGCAACCATGACCCGTGGCACGCACTGGGCATCACTAAGCAGGGCAGCATGGATGCGAGTGTGGTGCCGATCCTCATTGAAGGTTAGTGTTTTTATTCTTTTATCTTATCTGAGAAAGCGAATATCTGTGAGAAAATAGCGAAAAGCTAGTTGAAACCGTCCCGATTTACTTTTGTACATTTGGGTTAGTGCATTTGGAGATTAAAAATTTGAACGGATGCGAAAAGACGAAAATAATCCGATTTCGAATACGTTTCAACCCCGGAATTTAGCGGTGAAAGAAGACTACTATCTAATAATTCTCCATAGCACAGTGGAAAACAACAAAAATCGATCACTCCCGTGGTGGCATCAATGCCATCTTGGCGAGCAGGGATCATAGATCAAAGATCAAAGATCAAAGATCAATCTTGCAGGCACCGCCCACTGCGCGGACATGTACGCGGCGCGCGCCGAAGATCCCGCGCAGCTCGTCGCCGCCCGGCAAACCATCCTCAGCAACATCAAGAAGTGGCTCAACGGTGAGTCGGTGCTAAATCTAGAAAGTCCGGAAGGCGGGAACAATGATTCCAGCGGAACAGTTTAAGATTTTTGGCGCTAAATCTAGTTAGTGATAACTTGATTAGCGGCGGACCATTCTCAGCAACATCAAGAATTGGCCAATGGTGAGTCGGTGCTAAAACTAGAAAGTACAGATGTGGAACAATAACACGAACGGAACAATAAAACCTATAGTCGGGCGCTAAACCTAGAAAGGCGGAACGATAATACGAGCGGAATATTCTATTCCAGGCGCTAAATCCAGGAAGATGGTAGCGGAACGATAATATTAGTGGAACAATAAAACATTTTGTTTATGCTAAATCTAGGAAGTCCGGAGGCGGAACGGAAATATTATCGGAACATTCTATTCCAGGCGGCTCGAACCCGGACACGCCCACGGTGACGACGATGACTGTCCCGCCCGTCGACACGACGACGACGTCATCTTCTCACCTCTCCGCCCTCGTCGCTGTCGTCGCCCCGCTCGCCATGCTTCTGGCCTTGTAATCTTTGATCTTTGATCTTTGAACTCTACTTATTTTCGAAAACCCGCCTAAACCTGCTACAAATCATCGCCAGTCATCGTTGTTTTGCTATTGTATGTGCTGAATTTATGAATCGATAAAGCATTAATAAGTGTAGATGTTGGCTCCATCACACATCATCGGTCTTCATGAAGAGATGCAAGATTGTTTGGGGCAAGTACCCTCAAGAATACTCGTTTATTCCGGAAACACTAACGGGAAACAATAAGGTTACTAGCGGCGTGGACTGCGAATCTCATACAACGAGATCCGGCTACTGAATTCTATGGTACACTTGGGGGGAAATAAGATGGAAATAAAGGTGGTGTAAGATGAAATACACGTTTAATCTGCTATTTCCTTCGAGCAGAAATCAGAACAGAATTGCGATGATATTACAATAAAATGAGTCTACCCGTAGACGAACTTCTGTGGAAAGTCTGATAGGAAAGGCGGCCGGTTTTTTGGTGATGTGTGCGAATCGGGATACGGTAGGTTTTGGGAAGATAACCGGAGGGTACGGTAGTAAATTATGAGGATACGGTAGTTATCCGAACTGTCGGTAGACGGGAACTGAGGACGGCGCCTCGGATCGGGCGACTTTCGGAGCAGAGGCGATTGATGGGAGACTGGAAGAGTATTGATTATCGGGGTACGGTAGGCTACGGTAGATTACTGTAGGCTAATTTGCACTACTGCGAATCACACACACAATCTGAGACGATAATCGAATTGAGTTTCATAGTCAGCTCAAAGGTATCGCCTAGATTTTTTTTCGATCGAGTTCTCATTCTCTTGTTTAGAACAATACAAATAATAACAATAATGAAAATAATAACAATAATAACAATAACAATAACAATAACAACGACAATAACAACCTCACCCGGGCGTGCAGAAGCCACAACTGGCAGCGCAGAACTCGCGCATAATCTTCTCGAAGAAGAAGGACCTGTGGAATTTATTTGTTTTGTTTTCTAATGTTGTTTGTTTTTCGAAAATAAAAACATCGATTGGAGTTGGAGACTTAATAACTTACCTGCACCGATCGAGCCAGCGCCAACACAGGTTCGTCCGGTCCGCGCACTCCTCAGCGCCTACAATAATTTTGAATTTTGCGCCAGTAAAACGGATTTTTAAGAAAATTGAGTATTTTTGAATTACGCCGAAAATTTCGTGAAAATATGGCGCGAATTCTAAATTTGAATTGTCTCACCTTCGGATGGCTTGGTCAACCCACTGCCGTCGATGTCAGGCCGGGGCACGCCGGCGATCTGGAATCGTCTGTATTTTTTTAAATGGTAAAGATCACAGACCAAACACCGCCTGTCATCCAGCTTTTCCAAAGTGCCTCGAATATGTTTCACAGTTGGTTCATAAAAAGCGCAATGCCTCTACTCTAATTTCTCGATGATAATGGTTGCAAGTAAAAATAATGAAGCAAATTTTTGGCATTTATTAGCCTAAAATAAGATAAATAAATATAATAAAAGTGTGAATTTCGAGTTGCCTGAGTGATGATAGGCAGGCGGCCGGTGCCGTCAACGACGGCCGTTGGGGTGCCTGGAAAGATCAAAGATCACACTATAGAGATAGAAGATCAAAGATCATAACTGCACTTGCAAACATTTTCAGTTATTTCGTTACACGGTGAATGGAAATACGCTACCTCCAAGCGCAGTCAGCGGCTGCGGTATCCCGGGTTGAGGGATGATCGCCGGCTGGGGAAGCATTGAGCCTGCCATTTTACATTTATAAAAAGATAATTGATAACAATCGTGAATGTGACTGTAATGAAATACCTGGCGGCAGGCTACCGGCGCCCAGCGAGCTGAACGTGCCTGCAAGATGGTTTCGATATTTTCAAAAAGTCGAGTCATAACATAATCAGATACAAGAACCATACTAAACTAGGGACCACCACGTGATATGCAAATCATCGATTCATGACTTATGAACTATCTCAGTATACTAACACGGTGTATAGAATCACTTTTTGTGTGGGGAGGACCAACCGAAAATGTATGCTTCCCGAAATAATTGCAATTTTCGAAAAAATTGATTTTCAAAAACGAGAGACAATCAACTTTGGAGCTCTATAAGTGACGAAATAGGTGTTGCCCGCGAGTTCTGACAATTTCTGGAGTTAGACTGAGGTCATGAGCATATCATATCCAAAAATCAGCCAAATCAATGGCCTCCTTCCATTTTTTTTTATAAGATCAAAGATCATTATATAGGCAAATCTTTGATCTTATAAAAAATATGGAAGAAGGCCATTGATTTGGCCGATTTTTGGATATGATATGCTCATGACCTCAGTTTAACACTAGAAAGTGTCGGAACTCGCGGGCAACGCTTCAAGCGAAAACTAGAGCGCTTCAACTACGACATGTTGTTCAATTTTTTCATTTTTGGAGGTATTTCAGGATAAAATATAATGAAGGAGGCCATTGATTTGGCTGATTTTTTAAGCAAAGTTGGTCCGAACAGTGTGCTAGACACCTGTGAAATCAGAACACGCGGGCAAGTAGCCTCTTTCGAAATATTCAACCTTTTTGTGCGCCAAAACCGTTTAAAAGGGGTGGTGGTCCCTAATACTAAACATTGAAAAAATGTATGAGGAAGTTTGCGAGAGAATCGATCAATCCCCCGCACTAGTTGGCACAGCAATTTTTTTCGAATTCGTCAAAATGTGGTGAAAGAGGTTATCGAGGGTGGTGATCATCATGGTAAAATTTATTTTTCTCTAAGTCGATCGGTGGAGCCATGCTGAAACCATGCTTCATGTCACCATTTTTCAGTATCTCGATAGTCTGTTTGTGA
>LS537540.1:201309-212457 GCA_900490775.1 Pristionchus maxplancki | reverse complement strand
CTAACTCCCATCGATTGCTAATCGATCTGCAACCTTGATACTATCTCTTTGACTCAATTCCATCTTTAAGCTTGCATGAAACGCAAATCGTACAGTTTGCTTCTGATTGCTACAGAGGAACAAGAAACCGCATGGAGGGGCAACAGGGACAAGGGGTTCGGGATGAAATCCGAGCACTCGCTTCCCTCTCCTCTGCTCTTCCCCACTCAAACACAGAGGGCGGAGACACATTTGCATGAGGTGCAAAGCAGTGCTTCTCTCGTTTCAACTGCGAGATGAAGGGAGGGAGGAGGGGGGGGGAGCAAATAGGACTGTACGAGAGATCAACGATCAGTGGTTCAATCTAGACACGACCTGCTTGCTACTACACGCGCGTCTCCCTATTCAATGGCCCGACGCATGGGTTTGAACAGGAAGAGACAAGGGAAGGAGGACATTGAACAGAGACAGAGAAGGGAAGGACAGAGGGGAGAGACTAAAGGTACCCAAGGGGCAAATTACCAATTATATCCGCCCTGGAGGAGCCAGGGTAGTAGTAGCGAATTCGAGGGAGGTCAGAGACGGGACAGGGGGAGGGACCCCAAGGGGGCATGTGGACTGATCGGGGGATGAGGGAAGGAATAACAAGAGATGATGAAGAATAGCTGACAGACGGTAACGAGGATGTCAGTCGTAATTAGAAGAGAATCGGAAGAGAGGAGAAGTAATCAGATTGAGTCCACTTCAAAGCAACGTTCAACCCAATTTAGAATCAAAAACAATCGATTGAACCGGAAACGAACGGAATGCAATGCGTTCGTTCGCAGGGAATGCAACGTAACGACTTGTGGGCGTAACTGTACTCCATTCCATTCAATCACTCGCAGATGAATGGGGAAGAGGGGATGGAGGCTAGTCAATAGGGGTTACGGGGGACGAGGAATGGAGGGGGGGGGGTGGAAGAGAGGCTCTTGTTTCTGCTAACTACAGTTTGAGAGATTGAATAGAGGGCTGAGTGACATCAAGTCTCTCCCCCCTTCCAATCTTGTGCATGGGGTCAAGAGAATCTCCACTTGATTGACTGGATTCAATTCGAAATGAGCACAGATCGATCAGAGTCGATCAAGAATGTGATCTATACATGGATTACAGATGGGGAAAAGTGAGCAGGAGATGAGCGGCGTGCTTAGTTGGGGATTATCGGGAAATTAGAAGGGAGATCGGTTTGACCCCACACTAGTTTAGTGTACACTTCTTCTTTTCTCGCTTGAATCAAGACGCTGGAACCCTATATCAAAAGCGAAATGGGCGCCACATGTTGCGGGTTGCGCCATCACGCCTCATGAACCAAGATCACAAATAAAAAGATTCTTTCGAGGTGAAACAACAAGCGATAAGGAAATCGAAAGATCAAAGATCAACGTACCCTCGATTGAAGAGGAGCAATGGTTGCTCAGCCTTGTTCTGTGTCTCCCTCAATGGTCCCTTCCTTCGCACGACCGGAGTGATCAGACCCTCGTTTATTGTCTGCAACGCATTTTTAGAATGGAGATAGACTGGGATCCTAAGCCAAAAACTATATTACTTGTCACCAAAGCAACCCCTAGGTAGAGGCTGGGAACGAAAAACCACCCAGCATTTTGAAATTTTTCGATCGAAAATAAAGTGTCAAATGTACATTATTGCAGTCCACGCCTTTTTGCCCCCTTACAAGCCCTAAAACCAACCCGTTTTTGGCAAATAAGGGTAACTTTGTTATTTGGAAAGTTTTTCGCAAGTTAATCAACCTCCATCAACTCCCTCGCATATCCAGATCTCGTGAAACAGGAGTTTCACGACTTCAAAATGGTTGAAACTCGTATAGGACTTTTTCGCTTCGAAACAAGATAAGACGAAATTTCGTCATCTTTCTAGCATAGGAAGTGATCGTGAAACTCAGGAGTGCCTTCAAACCTAGGAATGACTGACCCCGAGTGTTCCATCTTCGTCCTTCTCCATTCGCTCCCTCAACGCCTTCGCGCTCTCCAGAATGCCGTTGGCCGGATGATCGAGCAGTGCGGACTGCAATGGGTGAGGGGATTAGAAATATCCTTATTTCCGGCCGCATGGTATCAAAGAAAAGACTACTGCGAGACACGATTAACTTTACTTTCCTCAAATCCTCACGCTATCTGGAATGCAAAGATTTAACATTCCTGCAACATCAACCTCGCTAGCTATACCATTCAGTACAAGATTCCGTTAAATGCAATAGGAAGTTCTCTCCTCTCTTCCACACCAGGGTTGTGCGGAAAAATTTTCCGACCGGAAAATTTTCCGAAAAGATTCGGAAATTCCCGATTATTTACACTTTTTTTCTTTTTTTGGCTTTATCGACCTTTTTGAGTGAAATTGATACAAATTTTAACGTGAAAAATGAAAAAAAAATGTTGTGAACAACCATTTTTGAGGGTCGATAACACATAAAATCAGTGTGTGAGCTCCATTAGCGTCTAAACATAGGTTTAGAACTGAAAGATTGGAGCGAAAAACGAATAAATGGCTCAATTTCACTGATTTGGAAATTTTCCGGGTTTTCCGATTTTTCCGGTTTTTAAATCCGGAAATTTCCGTTTTCCGGTTTTTTTCCGGCGAGGGTTTTCCGCACAACCCTGTTCCACACCATACCTCGGGCGGGAAGGAGGGAGCGGACAGTCGATGTCTTCGAAGCTGTCGAGAGGTCATCGAGTCACGAGACGTCGACGGAGTCTTCTTACGTCTGCAGATATCAGACAAATTATACAAATTGTACGAAGGCAGAGCCACATTACTGTGCACTGAATTGGCAACATCTTGAAATTCTCATGAAACACAAACGTTATTTGTGAAATTCGAAACATCGAGCCTTGTAGTAATTCAATGGTCAAGATATTTGAGAAAATGATACTAGAATTCATTGCTGATCACTGATAGGTACAACTTTAGACAGCCAATGAAACATAAAGTTCATGGTTTTGGAAATTCGCTATTTCTACGAATACTTCTACGCTACCCACCTCAGAACACTGTTGCACTCCTCCATCGTCGGCCCCCCTCCGCCCAGCAATTCCTCCGTCGATTGCAGACTGAAAAGAAGATTGCCTCGATAATTGATATAATTGGAATTCAAAAACTGTGGTATTGTACTGTGGTATTGTATGGTACTGTAGCGATAACCACGTATTTCGATTCTACTTTCGAATATCTTGGGAATTCATTCGTGAGTGCACTATTCGGAAGCAATATATCGAAAATGCAAGATCCCCGTGTCCTTTCGTAAATCCGAAGAAGCACACTACAAACTAGTATGAATCAACGAATTGTAACCACGAAACCTATCCGCTATTCTATCTTAACGTCGAGATAGCATTGTAAACCGAGAGATACGCTCACTCACCGTTTCCTCCTCAACTCCTCCACGCACTGCTTCGTGTTGAGTGCATCGAGAGCGTCCTGAGGAGGGCGAAGAGCTGCAATTCACTTAATTTAGATTATCTTATCCACTTTTCGTTTTGCAGGCAAACTACAACTCTCTACAGTATTACATTTGTAGCAAGAAGATTGTAATATACGGCAACAAATAGAATAGAAGTGACCAACCGGCGATCTGCGAGGCAGTCATTCCTGCAGCCTCTGCAGCCCAGGCCTGCTGCAGATGAGGAGGAAGGAGGGCTGCGGGGCCGGGCGAGGGCGCTGCGATCGATATTTCCGTTTATAAATATGGATGCCGTCTACAGATCAAATTCTTTCGAGCATCCGCCTTCGTATCTTATGAATCAAACACGAGTTCACCTAGTTAGCGATAATCGAAAATTTCCAATTACTATCGTTCTTTTTCCACGTATTTTTACGCTTTATCGCCTCCAAAATGCTTCAATTGATCAGATTCTCTCACCGTGTCCCATCACTCCTCCGTGCTCCGCCATTCTCTTCGCTGCCAGTGAATTGAGACGATCGTCGATTGAGTGATCACGACCGAATCCTGAACATTCCATCGTTATTCACCATTTCTGCGTCCCAAAACGAAGAATAAGTTAAATTGAGTGATTCAAAGAACTCGATGAATCGAAATGCCCCGTAGTTCGGACAAAGGGGAACAAAGTCAGTCGGACTGACGGAGTAATTGACTCTTTTCTACCTCGATTTCCCCATCTTCTTCTTCTTCTTCGCTCCTCTAAACCAGTGGCCGGAGAACACCACAAAAACAACCCATAGAAACAAGTACAGAAGAGAGGGAAAGAAGAGGAGGTTATTAGAACATTGATCTCAGTGCGATCAAGATGGATCACGTGGAAACTCTATGGGAACTAGCCAGGCTGGAAGCAGAGAGAAATGGAGGCGGAACTGATGCGAAAACGACAGAAACAAAGGAGTCGATTGAGGACAGCTGCCATAGGGAAGAACACACACTGAGAGGAGGGAGAGGAGATGAGGAGAGGGGACTAAACCGATGGGGAAACAGTCTCCATTTCTGACCCCCGCTCATCCCTTATGAAGCAGAGGAGCAAAGGAGCAAGAACCCATGTTCGATAGAGTGGAGCTGAGGTTGAATGGGAGTGTGCAAGGTAGCTGTTGAAAGGTATGCCATTTCTCGAGAAAGAAGTCCGAGAAAGAAGGAGACTTGACCTCGGGCATAATAATACATTTCCCTGCCAACGGAAGAAGTTAGATGAATTGCCTGCAGGGGTGCACAAAGGGGAGACCTATGGGGTTCGATACCCTGCTACTACCGTACTCCTACTGCACCCTGGTAGGTCATCGTGCACCCGACTACTGCCAACAACCTTCGCTACTGTCTAAATACCACCTGGGCCTGTCGAAATGCGGGGAAAGTGTGTCCCTCGCAAGGCATTAGCCCTCCCCTAGGTACAGGCTTTGAAAGGGGAAGAAGGGAGGAGTTGGGGGGAAGGGATGAGTAGGAAGAAGAGATCGAAGGTGAGAGAAGAGGCGAAAGAGAACTGAGAGGGAGAAGCACAGAGTATGTAAGTGGAGAGCAAGGATGGATTACCAGAGGAGCAAAGCAGAGTAGGATAGACTGTCAAATTGGTGGACCCGCAGAAAGAAAGGAGCATTAGAAATCAAGCGAGGTTGCATTCATGCAAAGCTATTGCATGTGTGAAATTGTGGTAGCAGAATAGATCAGGAGGCTAGAGACTGTTATTTTTCCGAAACCAATTCGCAAAATATCAAAGCTGAACGGAAATTTTGAATTATACAAAGCTGATGTAACCTCAACTCGCCTAGTCGCGAAAATTGGATTTAACTAGACCAAGGGACGGGACAGATCACATCGATCAACGGGGTTCAATAGAGATCTCGTGGTTGGGATCAGAACGGATTATCTCCCTCTTGAGGCGAGTCAAACCGCCTCCTAGTACTAATCTGACAGAGTAGATGAGTGATCGATCTTGGTTCAAGGCGGCCTCCCCTTCGAACACATATCAATTCAGCTTCCAACAACTGTTCAATGACCTGATTTTCCTCCAATTTGTCACCAATTTATTGAAAGAAAATCGTTTCCTCACCATTGGGTTTGAAGGTGGTGGTCGTATTCCATTCTCTTCCTCTTCCGAATCCATCCAATGCTCCTCCTCCATCACCAATTCCTCGATGCCACTCGCGAATGTTCATCGCCGAGCGGGAACTGAAAGAAAAATATTTAATTGATCGAGTTCATATTTTCAAATTCCAAGTTGGAATTTTTTTTTGAAATATTTTTTGAAGTTTTCACTCCGGGGAGGCGTAAATTGCCTCCGGGGAAGGCGCAAACGCCGACCCTCACCCTTTCGGAGCCCAGCAGTGATTCCAACATCGATCGATTTCATAAAGTTCGGAATAGAAATGCGAATTTGACATAGACGATCGATGCTTCAGAGATTCTAGACATTTCACTTGAAACAGAATTTGCAATTCATGATACATACGCAGTTAAAATCACTCAATCTCGCTATTTTCTACTCGATCTTGTGGTTGACAAAGTGGAATGGGAGTGGAGGGGAAAAGAGATGTGCGACAACAGGGGACGAACACACAACATCGTTATCAATCACGTCTCCTCTTCCTCGTCTAATCCATCCGCCAATTGCCAATCACTTCTACTTGAGAGACACAAAGCTAATCAGGTGATCCTACGCGTTTCTATGAAGTCATAGCGCAAAAAGGACCACCCTGATATCGGTAGTGCTAAAAGGAAGCGCCTCTACCATTAGCACTCTCACAACAGGGTCTCGTCCCTATCCCCCATTCACACGCGCCCTCAGGCCCTACAATAGACGGATATGCAAACGAGGAGAGGACAGGGGAAGGAAGGGGCAACACCCTCTTTGCTGATCACAGAAGTAGCTGGCCTACTCTCGAGAACCATCGAGGAAGAAGACGAGAGAGTGGGCAGAACGAAGAGAGTGTGAGTGAGAGACAATGCAGTCAGGGGAGGGCCCAGAGAGGTCAGCGTGGGCGAGACAGCGGACTGAATGGAGAGAGTGCGCCACCTGCCCTTCCTCCTCCTCGTCTGCCCTTTTGGCACACCGTTTGTTGACGGGTGCGCCCTTTCTCTATCACCCCCTCCACCCCCTTCGGGAGTAGATCACTAAATGATTTGTTCGCACTTTGTCATACATCCTGCAAGTTTATACCATAGTGGTATGAAAAATTGCCAACTAAAACGGTGGAGTCTATGCGAACCTATCCTCCTTTCACAGTGAACTTCTAGCAAAGGTGTCGGATATCCTCGCGGTGGCAGTTAGATTTATCGCTCCCTTCCATCACCTCGGAAGTGTGACTGCCCCCAGACAGACAACAGTTGCCCCCTCGATCGAACGCCCATTCCCCCCCCCCCCCTGAGGACATTTGGCACTCTCCCCAAAACAGAATAAAAAACAGTATATTTCACACAATGGAAGATTTAATTATTTTCATTCAACGCCAGAGAAGGTTATATTGGAAGACTTTGAAACCTCATTACTTGAGTACACGATGGAACACAAACCATCCTACTGCTGCATCTGCCTATCGCATGCTAGCCACAAGGCCTATCACCCACTCACTCTTCCTGGATCTCTCACCCTCTCCTCCTCTTCCCGTCCTCCACATCAAAGACCCTTCCCACGCACTCTCTGTTGCCCGCCTGCTCCCATTTACAACCCCGTGCATGCATAATAATTCCCTTATCTCGAGGTCAGATCGCTTTCTCGAGACCGCAGAGTGCGCTAATAGTAATTGTGGCGCCAGAGACATGCAAAAAAACGCGCAGCAGGAAGGTTGAAATCGCGCGCGAATCGTACGATAATTACAGTAATTGTGCAGGACATAACGGAAAATGATGCCAAGGGCAGAGGGGTCGGGATCAATTTGCGTGTGCCCCCTACTCCGCCTCCCCTCCTCATGTCCCCATCTGATCAATCAATCAATCTCGAGGGGTACGGTTACGCAACGGTAGTCCTCTATTCGGTTGCTCTCTTCATTTCGCGTGATCTCTCATTTCCTCCATCCAACAAAAGATCGCACTAGATCAAGAGAGATGCAGAGACCACCCAGGCGAGAGGAAAAGGGAAAATAGGAATTGCGGTGGATGCACAACAGATGATCAATTGCCAAACCACCATTATTACGTTTCATGACAAATACGGAAGAATTCCATCGAAAACTTTAGATTTCCTAGATACATATCACAACTTGGAACCATGAAATAACCAAGTCAAATTGCGAAATTTCTTTACTGCCCAGATATCACAAACTGCTCCCAATCCGACATCTAGGAAGTTGTTTCCTCTCCTCTTTCCTCTTATGAGTAATAGTGCACTTTCCTTTTGATTACTATCTCGAGTCTTCAAATTTTAATCCTCACCTGGACACTTTCTTCCTCAACGGGAGGAAGAGGGCGCAATTGGCCAATTGGGTGGTCATCACTTCCTTTCCCTGAGACAGCAGCTTCGCGATCTTCTTACCTGCAATTATTTGTTGGATTCTTCGTCGCAGAATAATTAGCGTTTCCTCATCGTCGATAGATCTTGATACATTCGCGTAGCCCAAATACAACTGGCGAAATCCAGTGTGCATGAATCGAAAAATCCATACGATCTGGTTAAATAAACATAATTTTTGCTATTCTCGAACACATTGAATACCAGTGAAAACATCCTCAATTCATTCTAATCGCGAAACGTACAATCACCACACCTGCCCTATCACGACATAGCTCACCTCCACTCTTCCCGAGGGACGATTTCGCACTTGCCGTACCTGACGATGGCTTGTCCAGACGGAACGAACCACCTCCAATCAATATTTACAATTCTACCGTACTCATTCGTTAGCCACTCAATAGGATGAGACTTGCTCCCCATACGTTAGAATAGCCTACTCGATAATAATCACGAAGAACTAAATTAAGGGCTATGGCCAACCGTAGACTTGGCAGTAGAAGAAACTATACATTTTCAATGTTACTCGATGTTTTGCACTACCGTACCTTTCTTCTCGTCGGCATCTCTCCTCAGACTGTTTCTAGCCGATGGGGGTTGGGAGGATGAGGAGAAGGAGGTGGAGGAAGACTGGGAGGAGTCCCTTCGAGTGCCCATGCAGTGAGGAGACGACCAGAAGTCTGCAAGAATGGGAGGATTAATACTCAACAAGATGATTTGATCAGTCACGATTGGAATCCTAGTGGGATACTTGCTCCCCATATCCCAGAATCACCTACTAGATAACAATACCAGGAGCACTAAATCTAGACTCATAACGCACCGTAGACTTGGCAGTAGAAGAGATTATACATTTCTAATGTCATTGGTCATTGTTTTTGAACTATCATGCGCTTTCACAGTTTCAATTCGGTCGTTTTCCAAACGTGTTTTGCAAGTTCGCTCGAGTCCATCGGCTTTGATCTACCCCACCTTACGAGTAAACAGGGCGCAGAATGGTCGATTTCCTACCATCTCGCGCAGTTCTAATGAAAAACAACAAGGAAGCAACAGGATAGAACGAAAGAAGATCCAAAACTCACTCAAACCGTCTCTACCTCTAAACATGAAAAAGCAGCGGCGACGTCTCGATTCCCAAAGTGAAATTCGATATGTGAAACAGCGGACAGCGCTGTTGAAATGAGGAAAGGAAGACAGACGGAAAATCAAAAGAAGATCAGCAGAATCCTAGACTGTCACACCAAGTGGAGTTACGCTTCATCTCTATTACTACTTCTGTCATTTCGGAGTTGACTAATGCGACCTCGAAATTCGGTGCTCAAACGTCAAAACATAGCTCACCCTCCAGATAGTCGAGAATGTCCACCATCCTTCTCCAAGCAGCGGAATCTCCTTCCAAACTCTAAGCGAATCGCCTATTAACCCCTCAGGGCTCTTTCACTAATGGGCAGTCAGAGAGAGGTCACTGAGGGAGTGGAGATAAGGATAGAGATTGAGAGAGGGGGAGGCACTATCAGAGAAGAGGAGAGCGCGAGATGGGAAACAATAATTAATTAGCCATATCTACAGTTGATTGCCCCCGCTTTCTCCATCTTGATCTAGAGCTGCACTGACAACCGTGCAAAGGACTTTGATCACCCGTACCAACAAGCAATATTAGCGTATATTTCTCCTTAAACAGTGGTGAGTGCACTCCTCCAACGTTAGGATTTTCGCGGGTTCCGCACCTTGCATCCACATAGGTAAAATCATTTTTCGCGGGTTCGGGTATACAGAAATGGTTCCCGAGCGCGTGGTTACAGCCCAACATTGGGGATGTCGCTCATCAATGAATCTAGATCTGAACGGAAGGCCTATCTATCGCCTTTACCAAGCGCCACTACTATTCGTAATCACAGATGCGCAGAGAGACGTACCAATGCCCATGAGGGCGAGTGCCTGCAGTGCAGTGGTGGTCGTGCAGGCGGCGACTGTCGGGGGGAGACGGAGAAGCACACGCAGCTCCTCCCTGCAAAGAAAAAGATGCCAATCTGCCCGAAACATTCGTGTTTCAACATTATCTCAAGAACAAGAGACATCGCATCGTGATAATAATGTCAGGGAAATCTTGCGAAACAGCAAAAAAATCTGCATCAATCATCAATGTTTCAAAAAAAGGAGAGACAATCTAGAAACATCCGCGTTTCACCAATCGCTCAAGAGTCCAGGTAACTGAATCGGGATAGTGTGCGCATGGTTCGGATGTAACAAAACAATAAAAACAACCAAAAACAACCCACTTGTGAGTGCAGTAGTGCTCGAGTAGCAGAGGAAGCGATTTGAACGAGTTGGGAGAGGATTGGAGACGGAGGCCGACGGGAGAGGAATGGACGAGAAGGAGATGATCGATCTGGAATGGAGGATACTGTACTATTGAGTACGGTAGGCTATCGACAACTGACTAAGAAGTGAATCCACTCTTCCAGCAACATCTGTGCTGCGCGCGCACTATGAGGGTAATAAAAAGGAAGAAGTCACTTTAAAATATGATCAACATGCGAAATCCATTCCGTTTACACAACATTGCTTCAATACAAGATGCTCATGTAGATTTCAACACACCAACAGTTATTCTAGCCTGTGGTCGGGAGTAAAAGAAACAAGTGGTCCTCCTCTCTCGCATCTCCTTCCGATTGATACACTATGATGTGATCTACCATTAATCTTCCCCCTCTCCATCTCCCCTCGTGGCTTCTACTACATGAGAGGAGAAGTAGCAGAGAAGACTTGACAAAAGGCTACAAGTGGAGCAAAAACACGAGGTCCCGGAGATTTCAAGTGCCAAAGTTGAGCCAATAGTAGCGGTCAAATGCAGAAGCGATTTTGGAGACGCAATCCTATAAAAAAATCCAATAAATAGAATCTTCTCTGACCTCCGATGGAAGATAGCTGGGAGGGAGTCTGATGGAGAGGGCCATCGAGGAGGGACGAGAGCACGAACGAACGACGAATGTCTGCAAGACGACCTCATTATTCTCGTTTTCTTTTCCATTCCCTGGATACATCGAACATGTTTCTTCGTTGTAACAATCGTTTCCAGCGGGGATTACATCACAAAAATTTGAAAAATCAAAGTCAGTAGAACTCGGTGAATGCGGGTCTCATCAATATTATATGTTCGCTTACGAAAGGCCTTACCAATTCGAAGACTCTATTTTCTTCAACAACTACCAATACATCCTATTGACCCATT
>LS537534.1:425709-484760 GCA_900490775.1 Pristionchus maxplancki | reverse complement strand
AAGAGGAGTCGCTATGGAAGAGGAGTCGCTATGGAAGAGGAGTCGCTATGGAAGAGGAGTCGCTATGGAAGAGGAGTCGCTATGGAAGAGGAGTCGCTATGGAAGAGGAGTCGCTATGGAAGATGAGTCGCTATGGAAGAGGAGTCGCTATGGAAGAGGAGTCGCTATGGAAGAGGAGTCGTTATGGAAGCGAAGAGCTAGCTTAATAGTGCAGATGTGACGGCTAAAGGGCTCGGGACGAAGAAAATGGAACGCGAACTGACGATACGAAAGGGTGACGAGGAATAGGAAAGAGAGCGAAAGTCAGGATGGGGAAGGGAAGAGGTAGATCACATAGTCGTATGTCAGCGGGTGCAGGCAAGATGACAGACAGATGGGAAGGAAGAAAGGGAAGAGGGGTCACACCTGCGCGACTCCGTACTTAAGTACGGCGGCCACCCGTCTTGTGAGGGACGGGTGGCCGCCGCTAGGAGACGCGCGTGCTAGGCAAGGCGGGTTAGAGAGAGGCGGGGGAGAGGGAGGAGAGGGGCGGAGCATCGCGGACGGGTGGCCGACAAGTACGTACTTGGCACAGGTATGGGAGTAGACCTATGTGGGCGTATAGCGAATTTAGTTGCGTAGCAACGCCAAGAGAGCTCAAGTAAAAAAGAGTCGGATGTAACCTAATATTTAGCGTTGGAAAGCAGACAAGCGCCAAACATAGGCGTGGATCAGCAAGCCCAAAAGGCTCTTCACTTCCCTGGGCTCTTTCCCACACATATCCTGGTTGTCATCTCCTTCCTCCATCCAGAGGGTTAATCCACGACATCCATTCTGCAGGAAGCTGATGAAGTGATAATCGACTGGATGGGGAACAATCAAAGATCAAAGACCAAAGATCAAAGTTCAACAAAAAATAGTCCTATTGTAGCCATCTTTTGCAGCCAATGCATTGAAATAATGATCTGAGCATATGCTTTATCCGTACTGACAATTCAAAATAAAGGAAAATTGGAGAAGATCTGAGAATTCTATGCATGAAAAGGAAATTGAGTAATGTATCTAAAGAAGTTATAAGTTTTGAAATCTAAGGATGCGGGTTGACACTAACATTCTGATGAACCACTACGTTCCTATAATTATGCGGGTCGACCACTTCTAGGAGTGAATTCCCATCAAAGTAGGTGCTTAGCTGCTTCCGATCTGTGATGGGCAGTTGAGAGAGCAAGCGTATGTGCTGAAATTATCGAAAATTCGAAAATAAAAATATTTAATTGCTGGAAAGCGCCGTAGGTTCATGAGAAAGGATTCAATCTGATGTGAAACCTAGTTGTCTGGGGAGTTTAGGCAGAAGGAGCATACAACTGAGGCGTTACGAGGGGTCTTAGCACTAGCCCTCCATTAGCACTTGAGAGAAATAGTTGAGAGCATTGTTGTGTTGTTGTTGTTTTTTTATGTTGTTTTGAGGGCAAGAAAAAATAGAACTCACCGTAGCAAGTATCCTCGTAGCCCTCTCCCTCGGTTCATCATATTTCTCAGCAGTGGCAGCGATTTCTTCCTTTAGTTGAGCAACGAACGAGGAGAGGTAGGGAGGGAGCTGATTATTAATCAATTAATTTATTATTATTAATTAATTCTTACTGATCTTCTTAATCCGATTACGTTTCAAGCTTAGTACTTGAGCACAGATTTCGGACAATTATTGATTGGTTGTTGGCTGGTACATCAAGAGGAGGACCAAGGACGGATTCCCATCGACTCTAGTGATCTACCGTCAAGACAGGCTCCGTTCAAAAAGACTGCTTCGTTAGTTTATTCTAAACCACGCAAGTCAGGACTTCGGCGGCTGGATGGACTTCTTCAACACTCAAACGTAATCAATCGACTCAGAGCGAAGGACATTTGAGATGACACATCTAAGAAGATCCCAACCCTTGACCCTCCGACACTTTGAGAACGAAGATCCCAATCCCCTCCCCAATGATGTCACCTCCTGCAGGCCCATTGCCTGATGTCAAGATAAATATGATATGATATGATGATATGATGTTGGCTGGTTGTTTTTCTACGAAATTAAAAAATACCTTCGGGCTCTCAGCTTGTGCTAGTGCCAAGACGGTCAAGACGAGGACCAACGCGACGCGCATCGTTGATGTTCAATGGTGATTAGAAGTCGAAATACGGGACTAGAGTGTAGTCTCGAGTTGATGTTCAATGGAGACCCGACTTGAAGCTAAATTGTCAATGAAGTCGCGAGTCCAGGGCGGGAAAATATGAATTAGTAGGAAAATATAGAGATGGGCGACGTAGAAATAATACCAATGAGGAGCGTAGGGGCTACTATGAATAGATGGACGATACATGAAATGGGGAGTATGTTCAATGAGACCCGACTCGAGACTAATAGATGCTCTGAAGTTCAATGAAGGATGAATAGATGAGTCTGGGCAGTGCGTTCAACCAAGTAGAGATGATAGCTTGGCAAGAAATGACTCTCTTAATTCCCCACGCTGCCTCGCCTCTCTCTAACCGGTGAGAGAGAGCGCGAAATGAAGAGATTCCTAATGGACGCAAAGATGGATGTGGGGATAAGGGGAATGGGCTCCACAAGAAGAGATGGGGAGGCGTTCCGGGTGGTTTCACCCATTCTTGAAATGAGATTGGCTTCAGAAGTACCAGTGGTTTTTGAGAATACTATGCTGCGAGTATCGAGAGAAGAGAAAGAAGCGACAAAGGAAGCGCAGAACAGAGTGAATTCAATGAAATTCGGGAGGAAAGGGGAAGAGGAGGAAGGGGGGAGGAGGAGGAGTAGAGAAGGAAGGCGACAAGAAGAAGGCTAGAGGAGAACAATCAAATTTGGAGGATCCACCCCCCTCTTCTTTCTCGGCTCAATGTTGTACACAATGGAGGCTTGAGTTGAGAGAGAATTGAGACTTTGAGATGAAAATGGAGCGACGTTATCTTTCTCTGCACGGTACAACAACGGTTTATCGATAATCAAGGCATTCACAACTCGGTCTTGCGAATTATCCCCATAGCCGCGTGGACCGCACCCACTCTCTCCATTCTGAATTACGTTAATTATGTCTCCATTCTGAATTACGTTAATTATGTCTCCATTCTGAATTACGTTAATTATGTTTTAGTTAATTAGTAAAGATCCGATCAGAACAGCGAGAGAGTGTGCGAAATGAAGAGACGGCGACCAACTCGAGACTACACTCTAGTCCCGTATGTCTCACCGTATGCATCGACCTCCGCATGTACGCTGCCTGGGACTCCGAGCTTCTTTACGAGTGCGTATACCTGGGGAAAGTGTTCGACAATTTACCGATACTTTTTACTCTTTTGATTCTTCAGTTGCAAAAACCTTAAATGTGAACAAATGTTTAAAAATGAACTCACCCTCTGAATGTGTGCAGTCTGCAGGTTCAAGTAAGCAGAAGTGAGAGGGCCCAGTCCCGGGACTCGCTCAGAATTGAACGGATCCTTCAAGATTATACTTACACTAATACTTTATTCACCAACGATTTAATGTTGAAAAAAAAGATCAATATTAATGAATAATAAATTAAAAATCGCAAACCCTTGGCACAGTTTTGTCACCGTATTGATATCCTGTAAAAAATAGTGAAAGTTTGATAACCACAGTACAAGTCTTACTCCTTCCGGCTTGAAACTTGTCCCACAATCGTCGGAACTCGGCAGCTTTCTGATTTGAAAAAAATCAATTTTAATTATGCAATTAGTTATTTAATTGTTTAAATATCATACCTGTTTCCCGTACGAATCGACAAGGTCATCCAATTCCTTCTGGAACCCCACTCGCATTTCCTTAATTTTTTAATAATTATTGATTAAATAAATTTTAATTAATTTTATCGAACATCGAGCTTCTTCTTTAACTCCTTCGCAGCCGGTGACAGTTTTAGTGACGGCATCTGAAATAAATTAATAAATATTATTTGCATTCCCGGAAAACTGAGCGTTCTTTGGAAACGGATTCGCTGCAAATTCCTTCGTATTTAGTAAAACAATTTTTCACAAGTGGTTTTTAGTCAATTGCGCTTTCTTAAAATCTTACCACTTCTGCAGCCACAAGTCCAGTCATCACTAGGGATAGTAGAACTAAGCGATTCATCCTTCAGAGTGATCGACCAATGCGTTTCCGATCGCCTTTATATTAGGGATGGCTTGACTAGAACTGACTCTCTTAATTTTGCACGATCTCTCGCCTCTCTGACCAGCGAGAGTCCCTATGTTATCGATATTAAAGGATATCGAGGAGGCGTTGGGATGTATTAAGTGCTTTCTCACTTCTCTGACTGCTTAGAAAACATGAAAAATGGAGAGAGCTTGTCGAATTTTCGATGCAAAACTAGAGCCGCGGAATTTATTGGATTCGAAAGCGTCGAGAGAGCTCTCAAAATGAAGAGATTTATTTTAGAAATTTAAAAGAAGAGAATTAGAGATTCAGTAAAGAACTGTTTATAGGTAATTCATCAATCGACGTATTCAGAGCTCGGATATTTCGATCTTGAGAGTTATCCGTGGAGCCGGGAGGTCCGCACCCATTCTCTCCCTACTCAATTATGTAATTACGCTGTGTGTTTTTAGTAATTGAGAGTTTTTCGCTTTTCTAACAAGCGTGAAAGTATGCGAAATGAACATATATGTTTATCGATAATTCATGGATCAAGGTATTCACTGCGTCTCCTCTTGAGTTATCCGTATCTTTTCGTTGACAAGACCCACATAATCCATTCTTAAAAACAATTATTGATTTAATTTACATTTTAATTTGTTTACCGTATTTGTCAATCTCACTGAGAACATCGTTGGTAGTATGTTTCTTGGCAAACGTGATCTCCTGAGAAAATCTGATTAGTTAATTGTGTAAATAGCATATTAACAATTGCATTTTCCGGAACGGAATGTTTTTAATCTTTGAAAAAATCTCACCCTTAAACGCTGCGAACCTCTGAATGACCAGATAGCAAAGATAAGCGGCGCCAATCGCTTGCTAGGATTAATCACTCGTCCAGGGTCAATCTAAGGTGTTTTCAATTACTTTTCAATTAATTAATTGATTTTTTATGAGTTTAATGAAAAAAATACATACCGGCTTGTCTGCGAACACGAAATTATCCTCTGAAAAGAATTTTTCGAAATCAGGATGAAATCAATAAAATGCTAAAGTTTGAAAATCTGACTTTGATACTTTTCTGTCGCTTCCTTTTTTTGTTTGTACTCATCAACGACCTGAATTTAGCTAATTAAATTAATAAATTGTCTTTTAATTAATTATTTTAGCAAATATTCCTACATCCTTTGGCCATTTCTTTAAGAAGTCCTCAAATTCCTTCTCGAATCCCTCTGACACACGGAATGCCTTAATAATATTAGCTTAATTAATTAATGATAAATAAATTTTAATTAATCTATCCTAACATCTCTCTTGATCATACATATATTCCTTTGCCGCTGCTGACAGAATTGGAGGCCCTTTTGGCGGCCCTTGAGTTGCTCTCTGCAATTAAAAAAAACTATGTGCTTCAAAACAAAGCAAATCTAACCGCAGAAACTTCCACGACCACCAGAGCAAGCCAGAGGAGGAGCAACCTTTTCATCCTGTGAGATGCAAAGAATGATCGACCAACGTATTCAGGCACCCTTATATTCCTGACTAAAGGGGTATCGGGGAGGAAACTCTATGTGTCGAATGTTCTCTCGATTCTCTGACTGTTTAGAGAGCACGAGAAATCGAGAGAATATTTCGAAAATCGAATGCAAAGGCAGCGCCGAGGAGTTTATTCTAGATCAGAGCAGCGATGGAGCATGGAAAATGGAGAGATTTATTCTAAGCGTTTCGGAAACAATAAAAGAACATCAAGAACAGAGAAGAATCTATAATCTATAAGTTTTGAAGAAGTTTATCTATACTGATGTAACATCAGAAACATTCAAGGCAAGCCAGAAGAAAGGCAAAGTGTCTTTCGTCAGAGAAATACGTTTATTTACAAGGAAAGTCTATTTAAAATCAGCAAACATTTTCTTGACTCTGTACAGATTATTATGATTCATGTAGGAAAATCTTTATCGATAATTCAGGGATCAAAGTATTCAGTGTGAATTGTGAGTTATCCGTATCTCTTGGTGGACAAGACCCACATCGTAAATTCTTTAAAAAAACATTTTTTTTAAAAATCGAATTGAATGAGCAGATTTCTGCTTCCATTCCACAAGACTCACCGTAATTGTAGATCTCACTGAGAACAGCCTTGGTAGTACATTTCGCGGCAAACGCGTTTTCCTGAGAAATATGACCATTTGAACAAGTTAAACCATTGCGAAAAAATGGATAATTCAAATTTGCTAGCGGTTGATTCCCGAAATGGTTTTTTTATGTTACAAAAAACTCACTCTTTTGTCCTGCGAAGTCCAAAGGTCTTTGAGTGCGAAAAAGAGCGGTTTCATTCGCTTGGTAAGAATAATTGTTCCTTGATTGTTAAACTGAGTTGCTTTCAATTAGATAATTATGTATAATTTTGTTTCGCAATTTAATGAGTGAAAATTGCATACCGAACTCGACATTCCATACTCGAAATTGTCCTCTGCAAAGAATTTGGGAAATCAAGGGAACAGCATGTTCTTATTATAGATTTCAAATCTCATAAAGAAAAAATCTTTTAAAAAAAAGGAAAAAAATTGTCTTCAAAAGTCAAGTTATGCTTTACTGGATTCGTGGGACTCCATATTTTGCTATTATTCTTTAAAATAGTAGAATTCTAACTTTTAAACTGATCTCCCGTTTCCTTTTGCTTTTTGTACTCATCAACAACCTGAATTTATAAGAATTGAACAATTTTATGAATTTAATTAAGCATTTGACTAATTAATTATGCATCCTACATCCTTGGGGAACTTTTTGTACAGGTCCTGAAGCTCCTTCTCGAAACCCGCTTGCACACGAAACGCCTTAATAACTTATTTACTTATTTGATATATTTAATAATATGTAAATTTAATTAATAAGTTCTAACATCTCGCTTGTTCATATATTCCTTTGCGGCCGATGACAGAACTGGCAGCTTTGTTGGTGGCCCTTCAGCAGGTTTCTGAAAAAAAGTTTTAATAAATACCTCAAAAACGGGAAAAAAAATAAAACAAAACAAATCAAACCGCATAAATTGCCACGACCACCACAGCAAGGCAGAGGAGTAAACTATTCATCTCAGAGAAGAGAAGAATGATCGACCAACACCCGATTAAGGCGCCCTTAAATTCTGAGGAAATTGAGGAGGCGGATCTCCCGTTTTCAAATGCTCTCTTGTTTCTCCGACTGTTTAGAGAGCACGAGAAGTTGAATTGTAGTATCGAAAGCAGAAAGAAACATCAAGAGCAGAGATTAAATGCAAAAGCGAGGAAAACGGAAATAATGAAATTTCTTTGACGTTTTCCTACACTGATGCAACATGATTTCATAGGAAAAAATTTAATTCAAAAAGAAAAAAATCAACAGAAGATACGCTTTAAAGCTCGCTACCCGGTACTACCCTCCTTGACCTACAATGTACAATGGCCAAATATCCCACTAGAGTAGCTGAGATTCCAGAAAAGCGACTCAAGGAACTGCATCTGACCCACCTTTTCAGGTAATCGTGACTCTCGATGTTGGAAGGATTTCAAATTTCAAAAAATTGCGATAGATTTTTTTTTAAATTCTCATCCTTACAAGCTGCGCACCCCAGAATATCGAAGATAAGCGGTGTCATTCGCTTGCTAGGAACAGTCACATAACCAGACGGCAATAATCAAACGATTCCGGCACTAATAACCACGACAGCGATAAAACTTCTACTGTAGGGAATGCATCCTTGAAAAGTCAACAGATATGAATTGAAACTCAATTTGTTTATCGATACGGCAATAAGCAGAACATTCAATTCTTCTTTCCCTTCCCTCCCTTGTTGGGCACAGGAGTGGTCTTTCCCTTTCCGCCCTTGGCGGGCACTGGAGTGGTCCTGGCCTTACCCTTGCCTCCTTGGTTCTTGGAGGCTAAACGAACAATGGTTAGCTTGGTACCAGGTCTGATCCCGAACCAGTCGGGTCTGGGACAGGGTCTGGTACCGAACCATGCTAGCCTGGTACCGAGTCTGGTACCGGGTCTGGTACCGCACTTACCGGGGTGGAAGTCGTCGAGCTCCTTCTGCACCTTCGGGTCGACGTCCTTGACTAACTTGTCGTACTGAAAACATATTTTCATTTTGATTTTTGATTTTTTAAAGTTGTTAGAGCTAAAAGGTTAGAAAAAATTTAAAAAACAAAAAAACAACAGTTTAATATTTCGAAAACACTCGCCTTCTGCTTCTGTTGCTTGTCCAATTTGACCGCCGCGTTCTTCAGCTTCCATGCGGCCTCGCTCAAACGCATGGGAGGAACGGTGGGAGGAAGCTGGAATAAGATAATTGGCACCGTGCCAGGGCCGGCACCGATACCGTACCGGACGTGGCGCGGTGCCAGGTCCGTGTGGTACTGTGGTTTGGTGCTAGCTGGTACTGTATTTCCGAAAAAAAATAATAAACGAAATCGCAAACCGTGACTCCCTTCTTCTTGGCAGCTGCGGCTTCCTCTGAAATTATATTTATTGTTGTTGTTGTTGTTGTTGTTGTTGTTGTTGTTGTTATTGTTACAAAAAACTCACTCTGTTTCTGGATCAGGAATTTCTGCTCATTAATGAACTCGGTGACGACCTGCAATTAATTATTAATTAATTATAAGTGTACTACTAATTTTAAATTAACATAACTAATTACCTCCTTGGGGAACTTCTTGTAAAGTGTCTGGATTTCCGGTTTGAAGGACGCCTTGAGCTCCTGAATATTTTATAAATTTGAATTTGTCAATTTTTTTAACATACTTTGAGCTTCTGGAGGTGTTCTTTGGCAGCGGCCGACAGCTCCTTCGGCTTATCGTTCTGAAATGTTTATTTGCTGATTATTTTCACAAATTTGTTCCATTTTTTGCCGCCGCAAACCACAAATTTTTAAACTATGTTTTCGAAAATAAGTCTTCATTTTAAGAAATACTTACCTTAGCGGGAGCAGACAGCACCGCAACGGCCACAGCGGCTAGAGAGAACAGAAGAAGACGGTTCATCCTTGAGAGGAGGAGTGATCGACTGATGCTTTTTGTTCCATTTCTGGACCTTTTATAATGGATCCAAGCAATAACTATGGTAGATTCGTCTCTGCTCTCTGTGCGATCTCTCAAATGTTCTAAATGTCTAAGATCATTCGAAATAGAGAGCGCTTGATACAAAAGGATGTTTGATTCTAATAATTCTTTCTAGTTTCTCTGACTCTGGAAAGACAATTGAGAAGGTTTGGTGCACAAAGAGGAGTGCATGGTTTTTCCCTGAGAAGAAAAGAATGATCGGCCAAGGCATTTAGGCGAGGATGTTGAATCCTAAGCACAACGCAAAGCAAAAGGCCGTGAAGCATGCAGAGCAGAGAAAAATGAAACGAAAAAGCGAGATTCCTTTGAAGTATTTCTACACTAATTCAACAACAGAGGATTTCATCAGCAACATGTTTCAAAGAAGCCAAAAAACAACAGAAGATGCGTCTAAAACTTGTTACTCGGTACAAGTCACCCTCCTAGAATGGGTATGACTCCAAGAAAAGCGACCCAAGGAACTGCATCTGACCCACCGAACCTTTTCGGTAAATGGTGATTTACCAAGCTGTATTTCGAAAATCATCGATATACTGAATCAAAAAAAATTGAATTGAATCATTTTTCATACATCAATGATCTGTTTCTGTTGTTGAATGCACTGAAGTTTGAAGTTGTTGAAACGTCGAATTCGAGCAACTTCAAAGGCTCATAATTTCCGGCGCATCCTCCTTCATCTTTCGTTCGAGATGTTCATCTATAAACACTCGTCAAGAAATAAATCTCTCCCCTTCGCGTGCTCTCTCTTCAGTCGTAACTGATGTAGCGGCGCCTCTTTTGCACCAAAGTCTCTCAATTTTGCAGCATCTGTGCATAGTCAGAGCAACACGAGCGGACTATTAGAATCAAACATCCCTTTGTATCAAACGCTCTCCATTTTGCATTATCTTTACACAGTCAGAGAAATGTAGAGATCACGCCGAGCGAAGAAACCATGAATCCAGCATCCCGGATGCCCCAGTTATTGCTCGGATCCAGTATATAAAGTCCAGAAATCAAGCAGAAAGCATCAGTCGATCACTCCTTCTCTCAAGGATGAACCGTCTTCTTCTGCTCTCTCTAGTCGCTGTGGCCGTCTTTGCGGCTCCTGCCCCTGCTCAGGCAAGTATTTCGAAAATATGGTCTAATTTTCGAAAATGTTGTCTTATTTTAACTGTTTTTATTGCGAAAATAGCTCCAATTCATTCACAATAATGAATAAAAACTATATCAGGACGACAAGCCGAAGGTGCTCTCGAAGGCTGCCAAAGCACACATCCAAGATCTCGCCGTATGTTTGAAATATCATAAAATAATATAATAAATAAATAAACAATATTCAGGATCTCAAATCGTGGTTAAAGGTCGAGAAAAGCGCAATTCTCAAGCAGTTCACCAAGGAGGTGAGTAATTATTAATTAAAAATAATAATTATTATTATTATTAAACAATCAATAATTTTAGGTCATCACGGAGTTCCAGGCAGAGCAGAATCTCTTGTCCAAAGCAGCCAGTAAGTAATCTTTTTTGGCAATAATGTGTTAGAAAAACAACAAAAAAATTCCTGGATAATTTGCCGCTTTTCAGGGGAAGCGGCGATAGCAAAGAAGAAGGGAATCACGGTTTGTGTTTTCTTTTATTTACTTTTGTTTTTCGAAACATGGTACCACATTACTTAATGCCATTTCTTGAGCTGGCTCTGTAGCAACTTTGAGGATGATACCACAGTATCCAGAAAAACAGACATAGTGCCAATCATAGAGTTTAAGTTCCTACTACTAGTAGATAAAGTTAGCAAATAAATAAATTATTAATCATTTATAAATTGTTGATCAATTAAAGGTTCCTCCTACCGTCCCTCCTATGCGTCTCAGCCAGCCTGCTTGGAAGCTGAAGAACCTTCTCTTCGCCCTGGACAAGAATAGCGAGAAGAAGGTAACAATAATAACAACAACAACAACAACAACAACAACAGTAACAACAACAACAACAACAACAACAACAACAACAACAACAACAACATAAAATATATTCAACTTGCAGACCGAAGAAGTCATGAAGGCCGTCAACCCCAAGGTGCTGCAGGAGATCAAGGACTTCCACATTGGTGAGTGCAAGTACCAGACCTGGTACCAAGCCCGCCTGGTTCGGTACCAGACCACCTGGTTTGGAACCAACATTACTTCTTTTTGCAGCCGCCAAGAACCAGGGCAAGCCCAAGGCCAAGACTACTCCTGCGCCCGCCAAGGGAGGCAAGGGAAAGTAGAATTGAATGCACTGATTATTGCCGTATCGATAAACATTTTCAAGTATCAAATTCTATCTCTCTTTAACCTTTCCACAATGGGCCAATTCGAAATTTTACAGTAGAAGTTTTATCTCTGTCGTGGTTATTAGTGCTGGAATTGTTCGGTGTCTTCTACTGACTTCACTTGGCCTTGGAAGCCTGGCTTTTCGCATTCGTTGTGGTCTCTTTCATTGCGGAGGCGTCGGTTTTACCGCTCTTCGCGCTCTCCTTAGCCGACACCTTGCTGCAATAAATCGATCAGTTCCTCCTTTTCGAAATTAGCCTCAAGAAAGTTCAATAGCCTAGGAAGAATCTCAAATCTGCCTTCCCGGACATTTATTAGGATTCTAAATACGGTCACCATCTCTTCATTTCACACACTCTCTCATCGATCAGAGCAGCGAGAGAGCGTGCAAAATTGAGAGACGTTTCATACCTAGCCGTCGCTCCCTCCTTCTTGGACGTTATCGATTTGCCTCCAGCAGTCGCATCTTCGGGTTCCTAGGTTGAGATTGATCTTTGATCTTTGATCTTTGATCTCTGAACCTTCGCATCGGTCTCCTCGACAACGTCGGCGGGCGTGAATATCTGCGCCTCTCTGAAGACGATCTTGCCCTTGAAGACCTGCAAATACGGGACTAGAGTGTAGTCTCGAGTTATCGTCTCTTCATTTTGCACGCTCTCTCGCCTCTCTGATCGGTGAGAGAGTGCGTGAAATGGAGAGACGGAACACACCCTGTCCTTCTCATCGTTGGCCGGCGCGACGAGCTCGCCCTTATTGATCTTTGCTCTTCTCTCCTGAGAAAGCTAACGGTTCATGCCAGCAAGAACGACAAAAAACAACTACAACAATAACAACAATAACAACAAGAACAACAACAACAACAGCAGCAACCTCCTCTAAGTCCTCCGACTTTGGCTGGCCCCATTCCTTGTCAATATCGACGTCCGGCAACGTCTTCTCATAGTCGGGATCGGTCGGCGTGTCCAGGGGAGGCGGCGGTGCGGCGGCGACGACGACGGGTTCTGGAAAACAAACAATAACAACAACAACAACAACAACAACTCACTCGGCTCCACCTTCTTCTTCTTGCAGCTGACGACGACAGCGCAGACGGTCGTCGCGATGAGGACGAGGAGAGGGAGCATCTGAAGGCTTTTCATAATTATTATTTTCGAAAATGCTGAGATAAGCCCCGCCCCCTTTCAGCCCCTTAGATCACATGCTTCTAGAGCAGCTTCAAAATAAGATATAACTGTGAAAAACAAACAATGCCTTTTTGAGAAATGAGAGAAGGGAGCGACCCCTCTGCACGATGCGTGACGAGTTGAATGAGAAGAGGAATGAGGAATGAGAAGATAACAAGAGAATTATGTAAATTGAACAGTGAAAAAATATGGAAAAAAAACAAGTAAAACAAGTAAACAAAGCAAAAAGAACGTAGGGGGCACCCGGAGTTGAACCGGGGACCTCTCGATCTGCAGTCGAATGCTCTGCCACTGAGCTATACCCCCGAGTGGAGATGCAAGGAGAAGCTCTCTGTATGTTTGTCAACACTCCATCCCTCCCTCTCTATCTTCTCGGAAGCGCTTTTCACAGCAAGTAGGTTATTTTTAATCGATTTTTCTGATTCGGTATTCTATTTTACCAACAACATTTTCGCATCGCATTATTCCAACCCATTTACCAAATCTCATTCGTAATACAGTCAATAACGATCCGTATAAAAGAAGAGCTGTAGTGTACATTTTTCAGTACATTATGGGTTTCCAACTGCTCTTTCTGGTACAGCATTTTTTTTCTTTTTTTCTTTTTTATTTGTTAATATTCGATTTTCAGATATTTGCGCAAGCCGGGCTGTTGCATGCAGCTGATTTCGAAGATCAGTTGTATACCCCGTAAGTTCTATAAATTGAGATCTGATCCCCCAATCGAGGTTTTTAGCGTCGTGGAGAACATCAAATGGCGATTTATCTGTGCGCCTGGCGGCACGCCAACGCACCCGGTGTGCAGGTTAGCTGAAAAACTCTTCGCCGTTTTTCCATTTCATTCTCTCGAAAATATCTTAATTTTTGATTCAGTTCCTTTTCGCATCAGATGCCCTTTATGTCCAAACCTGTTGACTCTTTTCGAAGCATTCTGAATTTACAATTACAGATGGAGAGATGGTGCAATGATGGATGTTGATCAACTGGACAAACTAATTCACGAGGTTTCTATAGACTCAGTGGATGAAAAATACCCACCAGTTCTCACATGCACGCAGCATGCCGCTGCTAAGTGAGTACCAATCGTTGAAAACCGAGGAGCCAATAATCGCGCTTAAACGAGAATCTTTTAGTAATATCACGATTACTTATCGTTTTTGGATTAAATTTGAATGAGTGTAGCATGAGAAAACATCCACGATTTAACGATTGATTTAGAGTGAAGGAAGCTAAAGAAAGCTATCGGCAACTGCTTGAGGACCGCACCAACATGACGGAAACGGTACAATTGATCAGACAAGTTCTGACTAATCTCACGATAGTTGACGAGCAGGTTCGTAATTTTTTGAGTGAATAAAATTAATAATATTATTAATTACAGACTGCCCAGCTAATAGTCAAGTACGATAACTGGAAGGGCTGCTCTGATAATTGCACGGCCCTCCTCCATCAGTGGCTTCATGCCATGCACAGTTATACATATGGTTATCGAAAATTCTTTGAGAATATTTATGAAGGGTAATTGATCGATATTTTGCGTATAAATTTTGGAAATTTAGCACTATTTATCATTATACGACGGACTCATTTGCTGAGAGCCTGCTTGCACGCGAAGCCTACATTGAATACGGCCTGTCGAGACTTAAAATAATGCAGGCTGCGCTGGTGAAGATACATGCGGCTCTCGTGTCGGTAAGCACTAGCAAAAATGTCTATCAACGCCAAAAAAAATCAATAAAACTCAGGCAAACGCAAAACGAGAGGAGGACGAGGCTGTCCCGGACATTATCAAATGCCTCGAAGACCCCGAAAACGGCGACGCTTTTTTGTGTGTTGTTTTCACAAAAACAAAAACAACAACAACAACAACAACAAC
This sequence comes from Pristionchus maxplancki, assembly GCA_900490775.1. Taxonomy (NCBI): domain Eukaryota; kingdom Metazoa; phylum Nematoda; class Chromadorea; order Rhabditida; family Neodiplogasteridae; genus Pristionchus; species Pristionchus maxplancki. The sequence continues at coordinate 470,193 of LS537534.1, read as the reverse complement.
AACAACAACAACCTTGCAGTGAGCGGATGATGTCAGGCAGAGGGTACGGGGTGGATATCACTGATACTTTTGGAAGGCTCGCCAAGCACTACGATAATCTCAACCAGAACTTGCTGAATGTCAGAATTTACGGTTATTTATAAATTGCGGTCACGAGTAGCAATTTCATTATATCAAAACCAGTTTTTGAGATAACATTGATCTCAGATAACGTAATCACCCTAATGTAATCACTAGGAATGGCTTCGCAAGAAATCGTCTCTCCATTTCGCGTACTCTCTCACCGGTCAGAGAAGCGAGAGAGCACGCAAAATGAGGAGAGTCATTTCTTGCGAAGCCATCCCTGGTTATCACCCTAATCTTATCGCCATGCCTTTATTCATTACAGGCAAAAGAGGTCCAAAAGGAGGAACGGTCGCTGAATAATTGTCGGCATAAAGTCATCGCCTCGCTCTGCCATGGACCAAACGACGTGCTTGCTCGGTATCCGGTGAAAGTCAAGACAATGGTGGACTTCGTAGCGTCAGTGGAGGCAGCACGAGTCAGTCGCGCGGTCAAGTAAGTGTTTCGAAACTTTCGACTCTCTTATTATTCAACGCTATCTCAACAATAAGAGATGCGAGAGAGCAGGTGTCTGTCCAAATTGAAAGTCGTTCAGATTCGATGCACGGGAATGGTATCAACGGGATGAATTGATCTAATATTCAAGATAAATATAAATATTCCTTGTACTGTGTGCATTGTTCGAAAATAATCTGAATCGCTGGAAAACTTGAAATTGTGTGATCGAAATACAATTCTACTGCACTATTACACCAATCAAATGTAAACAATAGTACAATCTACGCAGTAATTGGATTAGTGAGAGATGATTGACGAAATCCGCTTAGTCCGGCTGAACCGATCGCTCGCAACATGTGTTGTTCGAAACAGTTTTAACACGTCTCTCCACATTTCATAGACTCACTCGTCTCTCTATCTACAAAAGAGACTGTAATCCGTATGCCGAACACGCGTTTGATTTTGTTGGCCAATTCATTCGTGAACAATGGACCACCTCCTTCTTCTGCTCTCCACGATTGCTCTAACCTCAGCTCAAACTGAGCCTCAGACTGAGCCTCAGTCTTGTTCCTGTGAGGATTCGCCCTACGACATGACTGACCTTCGATTCAATTGTCCTGTCGATTCCTTCTGCAGTGATTCCCTAGTGGATGGAGAGTGTGGACTGACTTGTCATGCGGAGGGATCCTTCCATTCCATGGTACGGTACTTTCTATTGCATAATCTTTACTCTCTTCACTTATCGTACACGTACATACTGGTACACATAGTGCTGGACAATACTGGATTATCGTATATCACGAACCATACACCAGTTCTGTGCCTTTTAAAGTATCTTACGGTCCCAATTACATTATCCTTGTCCTTGGTCCTGTACCAGTTTCTCTGTCCATCGGATTCTTTCCAGCCCTACGATGACACCGACAGCAATATTGTGATTGGCAACCACGGTTGTGCTGGAGCCAACTTCGATTTCGACTTCGGAGGAAGCGTTCTGTGTGCTTATTCTACTCCCTCGAACGGTATTTCTCGTCTCCATTCCCATTTCAAGATTCTTCCATTGATAACTGGTGACATCTGTCTAGAAACCCAACCACTAATTGACAATTATCGGTTTCTCAGTCCTCTCCACGTCCAATACCTGCAATGTGCAAGTTTTCGAATGTGAAGGCTGCGACTCGTCGGCTATCAGGTTTTTCGAAATTTTGAAATTTCGAAATGTTTGTTACATTTCAGATATTTCGACTTCGATGATGAAACTTATCAAATTTTGTGCGAATCGGGACTGATCCAGTATTTGGTAGGCGATCGATTACTACATTTTCCTTTATTCTCAATTTTGGTCCACCCATCGTGGTGTCTGTGACCCAATGGACCGAAATAACAGCAATATTAACACATTAATTTTGACCACCTCGATTTGTTTAATTTAAAATTATTTGTAGACCTCCGACGGCTCCTCCTACGAGTACGATTATCGCCTCTGGATAGACAAGGAGTCGTGCGACGTCTTTGGAGGTTGATCTTGTTGTTGTTTTGTTGTTTTAAAACCATTAAAATGGTTTTTAGGAGGCACTCGGAGGAGTGAGCAGCCCATCACTGCTGTGTCGTGCAGGGGTGAGTCAGAATGCAAAAACAACAACAACAACCAAACAAACAAAACAATCTTCAGTCCGCCCCTACGAGATCGACGCCTGCGCGGAGGAACTCGGGTCTCCTCAGGGACTCACAGGTATCTCGGGTTTGCAATCGTCTCAAAACTGTGAAAATGGGATTCGATTCATCTCTACATTCACACCATCTTTGAGCTATGAGCAATGAGAAGGGGAGAAATACGATTGCAAACATTACTTCATATCGCACGATGTAATCCGAGACTCATGTATCATCTGAGCGTTTATGCCTGATATTAAAAATATTATTATTATTATTTCATACTAATAACAGGCCACTGCCGCTACGGAACCTGCTGGCTGTACTGTGAGGATAACAAGCAGCTGTCGTTCTCGACTGTTATTGTGCGTTATTGATGCCTTTATTGCGAACCATTCAGAGTTCGAATACTCCGTCATCTACGTATTCCACCCCTGGAAACATTCGTTGTTGTTAGATGGACAGGAAGCGTAGACTTCCGAATCTTGATCGATTTCAGGACGACCCCAGCCCCAGAATCAAAGCAGAGGTCCTCGTCTGTGAGGGAGGCTTCAGCCAGTACGGACAGGGCACGGCGTTCTATGCGTCGTGCGATTAATGCGTCGTGCGATTTGTCATTTCAAATCGTATTTTTCTGGATAAATGCAGTTCGAAAATCGACTTTCAGAGAGTGCGCAGGATGAACAGAGAATGATCAGAAAAGTACGGACAGAGCCATGGTTGAAATCAATTGAATTTTGCTAAAAAAAGTGTAGCTCGAATGATGTGATGGCTTAATTCCATTCCCGTCTCACTTTCGAAATCAAACTCAGCAATACATCATGTCAGAATTACTTAAAACCACAGCTTAAAACACAACTGTATTTTAAACTTTGCTTTGTTGGCATTTTTATCTTCTTTATCTGCAGAGATTTATTTACACGCTGAAAATATAGGAAGGAAGAGGAATGGCCCACTAGGGGGGTATTCACTGGGAAAAGATCAGTGTCTTTTGTGTATTTACCTATTTTATCTTTACAATTCTCCATATCTATCAAATGATATCCGCTTCTTTCGAGATCATTACCAAATGAATCGAGATCATATTCGAGATCGAGAATTCTCCAAATATCAATAGCTGCTCAGTTCGAGTCCTTCCATCAGTCAGATCGAGATACAACATTAGTGTAGTAGTAATCAGGCGTCTCCTGGGAGGAAATGATTGACTTGTGGTTTGCGAATTTTGGTAGTCTTCGACTACTACACTGTTTCGCGAAGTACTTTGTCCAAATTTTGCTTACCCGCTCCATTTGTTGCGCCAAATAATTCCTTACGGTTGAGAAATTCGGACGAGTGGCGGGATCCAACCTCCAGCATCTCAGCATCAGCACATACCTGATGGTGTGTGCGTCAATAGACATAGATTATGACAGAAGTGCTCAGAACCCCGTTGCATCAACAAACAGATCCCGTTAAGATTTCGCATCTTTCGATATATTCATGTAGTACTTCTGTGCCTCCTAATATTGTTAAATCAGGTTGGTTGCATGATTGGTTGAAGTATCCATACATTTCCTCAGTACAGCGCTCTGGTCGCTGCATTCGCTCTCCATCTTTAAGTCGCTGCAGCAACTCCGTCACCGGCCAGTCAGCGTAAGGAGTGGCACCGAGCGTGGTGAGTTCGTATAAGAATACACCGTACGACCACCTGTGAAAGCAACCAAAAATCAGAAATAAAATAAGTGCAGGGCTCACATATCACTAGCCGCGGAGAATATGCTGCTCTCAAATGCCTCAGGGCAAGTCCATTTGAGTGGGAGCCGAAGTTCCTGAAATGTTCTCACAAAATCTTTTTTCAATCATCATGCATTTTCGAAACTTACTTGGTAATCGTAGGCTGTGCTGGTGTCCTTATCCAAGTTGATGCACAAGCCGAAGTCGGATATCTGTAATTTAGAAATATATATGTAAATAATCACACAATGTCGAGTAGTATTCTCTTTTCACGTGGTCTCTCACCAGTCATAGTGTGTTAAAATAAGTGAGTAAGAACATTACGCACTTTCGCGCTCTTGTTTGCGTCAATCAGCACGTTTCGGGCAGAAATGTCCCTATGGACATACCCGCTGGAGCTGAGGTGTTCCTGCACAGTAAATGGGCTTAAAGAAGGAGTCCCACGAGGTGGAATGATAGGCTCCCACCACGACTGGATTGCGCCGCGAGTGAAAATACTGTAGGGAAGAGGGTGAGAGAGCGAGAGAGTCAGACAAACAGAGTGCTTCCTCCTCCCCTCTCCCTTCCCTTCTCCCTCTTCCCCCTGCCCTTTGCACCGCGCATCTTGATTTTCCCTGCGTTATCGGAAAACTTTGAGCGCGCATAGCTCGCTTCAAAGTTGAGCTAGAGACTTCAAATTTCGGATTTGCACTAGGATTCAAGGGATAAACATGGCTGCGCTTCCAGATTGTCCACGAAAAAACTCGTGGGACGGCTTCTTTAAAAAACTAGATTTATTAAACTTACTAGGCCATGAGCCACCTCCATGGCGATCGTGATTTGTTGCTGGACCGATATGAGGCCGGTTGCCTAAGAATCAAACAAGGTCTGGCACAGTGATTTTTGGAAAACTTGTGGAAAGATGTTATCGAGGGTGCTGATAATCGAGGTCAACGTCATTTTTCATGAATTCGACCGGTATGGCCAGGCTGCAACTAGGCTGCAACTCGCCTAAAACAGCCTTTTAATTAATAACTCAATAACGGATATTCAAAATTACTTGAAAAATTTTTTACAAGTTGATGGCGTGTACACAATGACGCTGGTGAAGAATCGCTGTTTTTGGGGATAAGATAAAAAAGATCAAAAAATGATTTCGAATACTAGGCAAAAGGGAAATTCACGAATTACATGGTTGGGTGCGCCTTGATCTGGGGGTCATTTTTCTTATATTGGTCATGGGGGAAAAGCTGGACATATTTTCGCAATCAGCTGTTTTCTTCTTCGCTGATCAGTGCGATACCGCTAACTTTGCGCGAAGAGTGAGGAATGACATGGGTTAGTGCGCCAACGTGTGCGCCGCAGTTGTGTTTCAGGGGTATAATGAATATCATACGTTTTCTTCTTTATTGAACACAATGAACCCCTTTTCGAACACGATTTCGATATTTATTCGTTGTCTGAAACATAACTCGCACAAATAACTCCGCAATATTATTGCTTCCTCCACTGATAAGCGAAGAAGAAAACAGCTGATTGCGAAAATATGTCCAGCTTTTTCCCCATGACCAATATAAGAAAAATGACCCCCTGATCAAGGCGCACTCAACCATGTAATTCGTGAATTTCCCTTTTGCCTAGTATTCGAAATCATTTTTTGATCTTTTTTATCTTATCACCAAAAACAGCGATTCTTCACCAGCGTCATTGTGTACACGCCATCAGCTTGTAAAAAAATTTTCAAGTCATTTTGAACATCCGTTTTTGAGTTATTAATTTAAAGGCTGTTTTAGGCGAGTTGCAGCCTAGTTGCAGCCTGGCCATACCGGTCGAATTCATGAAAAATGACGTTGACCTCGATTATCAGCACCCTCGATAACATTTTTCCACAAGTTTTCAAAAATCACTGTGCCAACCGCTTCGGTGCATTGTTCGATTCTTAGGCAAGCGGCCTCATATCACTGGTTGATTAGTATCTTCGCCTTCCTGTTGTCTCTCTTTTCTACAAAATATGTGTTTTCTTAGGTTATGCAAATTTTTCTTGTTTGAAATCTCACGACGATTCTACCTACCGCTCCCTCATGAATCGCAGGAGGTTGCCTTTTTCACAGTATTCCAAAATCAGAAGATATGGTTGGCATTCGGTAACGCAAGCGATTAGTTTAACTGAAAATGGTATTTAAAAGATATTTTCCAATTAATTTCAGCGCTTTAAATTTCACCGATTCGTTCGTGAGAGCCGATTTTCTTCATAATTGCGATTTCATCCAGAAACTGGAGCTCCTCAGATCTGTCGGCAGATTCTGAGCAACAAAAAAATTTCTATTTTTTTTATTTATTTTTTTAAATTCTATTTTTTGTTTACTTGGGGCTATTTTGTGCTATCAATTCCCTCGATTTTTTATCACATCTTGACTCACCGCGCACCATCTTTACTGCTACCATGGCGTTGAATCTTCCCTTTAGTCCAATCATAGATCGCGCAGGAACATGTGGATGCTGCATGCTTCCTGTAATTGAATTGAGTCAAGTATTTCCTCTTTCTTGTTTCTATAATTATCTATAAACGCGATATAAGTACCTAGATATACGACACCCCGGACACCTTTTCCAAGTTCTCGGCCTCGATTGATATGAATAAGGGATGGATCGATCTCCCACCGATCTTGTTCACTTGGTATCTCTTGTTCATTGTTTTTGACTTCTTTCCTATTGATGGAAAGACTCTTTAAATCTGTTAATTACAAGTTGAGCAAAGAAAATCAAAGTACCTGAATTTGTTGTCTTAGTTCACGATTTTTAATACAACAAGCAACAAGAGCAATGATAAATCCTCCCGATAGAAGAATTATTACTATTACAGGGATATACCACAAGTTAAGCGTACTGAAAGCCATATCGTGGTGAAATGTTGATCCAAATAAAATTGTAGTTAAAAAATAGAAATAAAAGGAATATTCAAACCTCTTTGGTTGCAGGGTTTCATGAGTTCTGTAATTTTGTCCATCGAAACAATATAGTAAAATTGCAAGTGAAAAAGTACCTCCTCACACATATGTTTGATATGAGACGGGTCCCTGATGGAAAGGTTTTAACTGTCACTTCTCCATCTTTTTCTACGATCGCCAATCGCATATTCGAACTAGAACAGAGCTCGGGCACAACAAGGTTGGTGAAATATTTGCTTGCATTTTTGCTGAATTCATAGCCTCCTGCCCATACCCACTTATTAGAGGCTGGAAATGATCGACATTCTGCTTTTGAATAAACAACAGGTGTCCTCACCTTCGTCGCAGGTTAAACTAATCCAAGATGTGCGCATTAAGGTTACAAAACGATTGAAGATCTAAAAAAATAATTTTTTTGATTTTTCTCAAACAAATAGGGAGCACAATTCCAGAAGGGAAGGGAACCAACATGTCTCCTGCTAAGTTACAATGATCCGATGCCACCTATAAATTTTTTTTAGAATATTTGAAGTCACTTCGCACACCAAACTCACTTTGAATGTCATGCCGCCGTTTGTGAAATTGTAGTAGAAACGGTAGCACCAAACATCATCGTGTTCCACAAATTGATGATAATTTGAGGGGCACGAATATCCTGAGACAAAGTAGATAGAAAAAGCGACAAAGAGTACCTACATACCAACAACAGCAGCTGAGAATAATATTGCAATCCAGATTAGAACGAAGAAAAGTTTATTAGAGAGCTTCATCGATTTGTGAACGTTATTCGTTTCTTCTCAATACGGAAAGGCAACAATGATTCAGGGGTTTCTACCTTTGGGAAAAACGATACACTCACCACAAATTCTTTCTTATTTGTGTGTCAAGGATGGACGATGGTAGGGAAACTTTGATTTCGGGAGTTGAGCATGAAAAAAACACGTAACGAAGAGCTCAGTCGCTGTTTCTTTCATTATCGAATAGCTACACAAGTAACATAAAGTGTTGAAGCCTCAATCAGTGGATCATTATTGAACACTCGACAGAATAAAGTAAATTATTGGAAAGGAGTTCTTAGAGTCTGCTAATACTGAGCAAGGTCTCTTTGGATACTCTCTGTAAAACAATCATCAAGATTTGTCCATATAATATTCTTTATCGATTAGTTCCAGGGAAGCGGAAACTTGTTAGGTTCGTGACGACAGAAATATTCCGTTCCTTCGCGAAATTCCTGTCTTTCCTTTTCCGAAAACGAGAAGAGAGTAGTGCAGAGAGCGGAGCAGACTTTTCCCGTTTGATCGATTTTGAACGACGCGGAAACACAACTGCAAAGTGGGGAAATATTATTGATTTTTGAACAAAAACTGACTCGTTTGCACAGCTTTTCTCGCTTTTTATCACTGAAAGATTGCAATCCTTGAAGACCGGAGTAATGGTGCGGTTCTGAATAAAATTCTTAGGTCAGATATTAATTTTTATTGCTAACATTAGCCGAGTTCCACTGTTTTGTGAACTTTTCGCACTCGTTTCTGCACGAATTTCGGTGTTCAAAATGACAGTAGACGTAAATGCATCTTAAATTGTATTTTAAAACAAAAACATAAACAAAAACATATTATTTAAAGGAAAAACACATACGCCATTGCGATGCGATGGTCCCGGAACAGTTTTACCCTTTCTTCTTTTGGTTTAGAGAATGGATCCTTGCCGATCCAATTTTCCATCGAATAATCCGACATCGCCTGAAAAACACGTTTCTTTTTGCTTGTTTATATTTTAAAGGCATGACCATAATGCAAATAACTAACCATGACCATTTTGTCCATGAAGGGGGTGTGAATTACAGGTTGAGCATTGATAAAGACGACAAGAGAAAGAAGGAGAAACTTCATTTCTCTGAATGAATATCCACATCAACATGACCGTATCAGAAAATAACTGCAGAAAAATAAGGAGAAAATCAAAACTCACCAGCCCGAAAGACGCAAAGTGGGAAGAATGAAAAGTAGAGTTAGAGGAATAAGAAGGAATAATGGTAATGTGTCATTCAATCAATGTTTTTGTCGTTTGCAGAATATGTAAATAGAACAACCGACAATGAGGTGCATGTTGCTTCGAAAATGGAACACTTTGCACATTGTGATATCGACTAAAAAAACTTTCCCGAGCTTTGTGGGCGCCAGTGCACATATCCTTTGAAAATATATTTATCTTCTTCTGTTTATCTTCAGTGGCTTATTTACACACCGGAAAATATAGGAGAGAAGGACTTCGGAGATTAATATTGGAATGAGTATGAATGCTTCGTATCGAATTAAGAAAAGACTAGATTAAGAAAAATGCGGTACCTATTGAGAAGTAACTATCTTATTGCTGATCAATGATAGGAGGATGGGGACTGGTACAATCGAGTTGACCTGTATAATAGAAAGGAACACTACAAAATGGATGGCTAGGATGTGTCCTCCATAATGGAAATGGAGGTCGATGGCTCAAAAAGGGACGGATCTTCCATTGATCAGACGTTTCGCGAAGCCTTCTCCTGCATCGGCATCTCTTCTTCCTCAGGCGGACCGGCGTATCTGAACGGATTTATCAGTTCCAATTGAAGCAATCAAATTCGTTGCATTTTGCTATGCAATCCATAAAAATCTCAGTATATATCAGATAAGAGGTTCTTTTCTTCAGCCAATAATCATTTTCCGACCTGCAGCTCTTGGGCAAGCTCGCTAATTGCAATATAACGGTTACTAATTAGAGCTGCGTGTTTCTGTGCGACAGTCTGTCTGTCTGTCTGTTATCCGACCTGCAGCTCTTGGGCGAACTCGACGAGAGGTACGTGTGGTACAGGTTGATGTTGGAGATGGACTCGGGCAGGCAGGACAGGAAGGAAGGTAGGATGATGAGTCCTGAAGGTTTATAATTAAAGCTATGGGTTTTTGTCTTTCCGTCTGTCTGTCTGTCTGTCTGCCACTTACCATGGATCTCAGAACACAACCACGAAGATTGGACTTACTTATAGGTGTTTTATGTCTGTCTGTTTGTTTGTTTGTCCTTTGTTCTGTCTGTCTGTCCGTCCGTCACTCACCATGGATCACGCCCCACAACACGACGAGGAATATGGCACAGACGAAGACTGAGGTATTGTACGACTGGATGAAGAGAAGCGGCAGAATGCAGAAGATAGTACTCGCGCCGGCTTGGAGCTGGAAGTAACAATCTACATTCCGTCTAGATACCCTTTTCTTAGATGCCCTGCACCCTAGATGACTCCTGGGTCCTCTATATCTTATATTCTGGAAACCAAGCATATTGGACATGGGACCACGGACCTAGAACCCAGGAATTTAGTACCGATGGGCCTAGAAAGTGCCAAAAATGCTAACCATGGGCCATCCGACCGATTCAATCGTGTGATGCAGCTTCTCCTGTTGTCCTTTCACCGGGATCTTCACCACCACGCCGTTGTGGATCTCTTTTCGACTGGTGAGCTGCAAAAGAGAAGGTTAATGTAGATACCGCAGGCTCCGCTCCTTGTGAGGGGGGATAATCGACCCAAAACGGAATCATCTTACTGTCCCTAACTATAGGTAAAACCAAGAAGGTTTCAATCGCACGATGCTACGATTGATTAGTCATGTAACCCACCTGATAATGATAACTGACGTGCGCCGTGAAGTCCACGCTCATTCCTGAATTTATGATTCAGATTCGAAGATGACATCAACATACCGATCGACATCGTCAGCGCAGCCATGACCACCGGGTCCAGGTCGAAGTTCCACCACGAGAGGAACCCGATCACTCCTGCAATTGGAAGAGTTAAGGTTGTGTAAAGTATCGACCTCCCCGCCTAGAATCAACCTTTGTCGCCAGTTCGACATCGTAATATCGTGATTGCTGTCCTCATTCTAGCTAAATTCACTCGCTTCCACTTATGAATACCCCACTCCGCGATAAATATGTTATTATAAGGTTTGATGCACAACTTTCAGAGTTCTCGTGCCCCAGGTTCAGATGCAATATCGCCAAATAATACGCTCACCCAACGAGATGGACGTAATCGCAATGATGGCCGTCGCCATGGACACCGGGTTGGGGATGAAGAAAATATTTCCTCACCCAATAGACTCACTCTATAGATTCGTTCAGGGCTGCCTCATAGGCCGCCCAATATATACATCTATGGCCTATTCAATATGTTCACCTGATAGACTAATCGAAAAAACACCCATTTCGACTCGTCCAATCTGGCTGTGTTCGAGAGGAGAAACTCACCCAACGAGATGGACGTAATCGCAATGATGGCCGTCGCCATGGACACCGGATTCGGGATGAAGGCCAAGCAGACGACGCCCATGCAGATGAGAGTGATGAGGGCTGTCTGAAGGTTAAAGGCTGGGTCCGCTCCTTGGATATGTGTTCGACCCAAAACGGAATCATCCTTACTATAGGTCATGCAGGTTCTAAGTCACTGAGTGATTGATTTCCCAGTCATTCCTTCCGTGGCTACATAAATCATCAGAACAGATTGGTAGCCAATGCTATGTCGAAATTGAGTCAACTCATATGAATCACTATAGATCAATGTGTCGCACCTCCCCTGCGACGCCCTTCAAACTGAGCATCTGGTCGACCAGGAACGAGTTCGGCTCCCAGACAGAAGCGTTCAGGTCCGGGTACCTGTCGTTGTTGTTCTGTATCATTTAGTCGCGGTTGAAATAGTAGAGATGATCTAAGGTTCAGCATGCTCTTACTACCACCGTTGCTACGTAAGAATAGGATGAATACTCAGGATTGAAGATTGAAGACTATGATACTCACTGAGGACAAGAAGACTATGGAAGAAAAAGACTACGGAAGACCAAGTTTCGACCTAGATACTTGGTCTTCTGCCAGTAGAATATGGGTTATCTATGGAGCCCTCCGAAACCCTACCTGTCCTTGATCTCCCTCCACTGCTCCATGATGTCAATGCGAATCTGCCATGTCGTCGTCCGCTCGTAGGCGATGTTGATCCAGAACTGGTCGATCACCTGGGAAGATTTTACGATTTTACGATTATAACACATTTATCAAGAGGTCAGGGTATTGAGAGCTCTGATGTGCATGGCATTCCAAGTGGTTTTCCTCGCTTCGTTGAGAAAGTTCGGGAAGATTAACAAATAATATCGTGCATCTTGATGGGGATACATCTTCCGCGAAACCTCCCCCTTCTCTTTCTCTCATCAGCAACACTGACAATGAGATTACACCAGTCTATTCAACATCATGACGGGAATCACTGAGCTCCCCCTTCTATCGTCCATCTTATCTTTTCTCACACTATCTCTCTTGTCTCTCTAGTGAGAAAGTGTGCACAATGAAGAGGACCATGTTTTAAAGAACGAATCTCACGAATATCTGGCCGACAGCGCTGTGAGATATGAAGTGCTTGATACCCGATAGTGATTTCGAAACTTTGATCAACCCACCTTCTCCCCATTCGCATTCACTCCCTGTCTCATAAACGACGACCAGTGCTTGTAGAAGGGCGAGAGTAGGAACTTGTCCAGCTTCTCGAGCGTCATGTTCACCTGGAGTATGTATTATCTGTGCTCCTGTGCGTCGGTCGGTCTGTTTGTCTGTCTGTCTGTCTGTCTGTCTGTCTGTCTGTCTCACCGCGAGCGGGTCGTATCTCTTCGTGTTCTTCACTATCATCTGTCCCATCATGTACGCGAAGGGGTCGACCTCCGGCTCACCGCTAAGATTTACGCATTTCTATGGGACAGAGTATCGATCTGAAAGGAAAGATCAAATGGCATACCGCGCGAAGTAATCCGCATAGTCCCTCAGCCAGATGAGCGACGATGCAGGGCCTGCAATTTCGAAATTAGGCTCCGCCCACTTTTAGCTTCGCCCTCACTCTTGCAGCGCTCCAGCTTCTCGAAGTCGTCGACCATCTGGAAGAACCGCTCCATCTGCGCCTGATTCGTGACGTCGAAGGGCGTGCTGACGATGATGGTGACGGGGTGGTACTCGGCCCAGACTGAGAAAGTGATTCAGAATATTTATCAGTAGTCGCAAAGTTGCGCTGATCAGGGGTTAGGGGAGTTCCATTCTTTATTGGTTGGGCTGATAATAGGAAGTGAAGAATGATGCAGGCCAGACTACCAAATAAGACTATGCCGCGCGGGACCACGTGGTGTGCCCCACTGCTGGATAGTAGAGCGCGAAGTACGAGTCTCCGTCTCTTCATTCTCCGTACTCTCTCGACAGTAGACCGGGCGAGAGAGTGTGCAAAATGAAGAGACAGTAACTCGTATTTCGAGGTCTACTGGATAGATGACAATCGTTTGATATCGTTCTGTTGCCGGGCACACCATAGATTCCATGATTTTACTACCAACCAAACTACCAAACTGCCAAAATACTACCAAACTACTACCATTACTACCAAACTGACCTATGTCGCACAGGATCTGGTTCGTCTTCTGAATCGGCGAGTTCGGCGGGAGGATCTTCGTTCCGTCCAGACTGGAATCATGAAATTTCAATTTTGGGGATTGCAAAGACCACTGGAAGAGAATCTACTCCTGCTAAAAGTATTTGAGAACAAGATTGAATCAACCATCAAACGCACATCGTGTTGATGTTGAAGAGTCCGACCAGGCAGAAACCCCAGTATACGAATGTTAGGGCGACTGAATAAAGGGAATTATTGGATTTTTTTGCATCTTCAACTGAGCAGAAAAAAACCAACCAATAGCAATCGTGAACACCTTGTGTCCGATGATCTTGCAGTACGAGTTGATGATCTTATCGAACCATTCGTCGACCTACGAGGTGACGATCATTAATAGTCTGTGTGTGTGTGTTTGAATGCCTGTGGGTATGTATGTGTGTCTGCGTTTGCATGTCTGTGGGTATGTGCGTTTGTGTGTTTGAATGTCTGTGTGTTTGTGTCCGTTTGTTATAGCATTAACTAACTCACACTCTTCCTCCATCCCTCCCTGTCCTCCTTCTCGTTCGCCGTCCTCTTCTTCTCCCATCGGCAGGCGATAGCTAGGACGGGGCCGAAGAGCACCTGCGATTTCATTATTCCAAGATATATTTTGTCTTCTTCTTGTAGTCAAGACACACAACTGTACAACGCGTATGACAAAGCCTGGTGTAAAAGTAACACGTAAAGTTGACGAGAATCAAAGCGCGTCGCGTGCTGGGATACACCGATATGGGAGATTATGCTGATGAATGAAGATGAATCGAACCAATTGCAGCACGAAGCACACTGCCATGGCGATCGCAGCGGCCAGGCAGAACAGACGGACTTCTGAAATGTTTTTTTGTTTTTATTTGTTATTGTTACTGTTATTGTTTCGATCGTAAAAAAACTCGGTACCTGGAGTAGGCGAGAACGCGCCGATGCCGAACGAGAGGAAGTTTGTGAGAGAAGTGATCAGGATTGAGGGACCGACCTGGAATAAACGATTACGAAGTTCTAAATCGTCTACTGATGCTACAAATTAATCAATTACTTAACATTATGATTTCTCACAGACTAGTTTTATGAGATACGGTGCTGAATTAGGACCTTTTCGCCTATCAGCCCAACTTACCTCCTCAAAGACCATGCCCATCCTTTCGGGCACTCCGTAGCCCTGCCTGCTCATGCGATGCCACGCGTGCGTCATCAAGAAGGCATCGTCGACTCCTGCAACTCGAGACTAGAGTCTAGTCCCGACGGGCGCCAATTCAGGAACGACTTGACGAGCATGAACGGAGTACGCTGATCAGCTTGAACAACTCGAGACTACACTCTAGTCCCGATAGGCGCCAAAACTGACCGATGCCCATAATCAGGAACGGCATGACGAGCATGAAGGAGTTGGTGCGGCAACCGAGAGCGGAGACGACGCCTGAAGTTGATCTTTAATCCTTGAACTTTGATCACTTATCAATAAATGATCCAACCATAAGAGGAAGTAATAGCGAGGATGGGGCAGAGCGTAGCGACCCAGGCGATCAGCCTGCAACGATCAATTCTAGACTATACTCTAGTCTCGATAGTGCACTCACAGCTTTCCTCTATCCATCTCATTGTAGAAGATGGCCGTGCCAATGACGCAGAGGGACACGAAGGAGATCATGATAAGGAAACCTGAAAGCAATCAGCAATCGATAACTGACTACCGTAATCTACCGTACCCGCGGCAAAGAAGGGCATGACGCGCTCGCCGTCTCTGAGCATCTCCCTGTCAAGTACGTCCGTTCCCCAGAACTGCAAAGATCAAAGATAAAAAATGACAGGATATAGTATGTAATATGGTGTTATTATTAATACGGTTTCGTGATAAGAAAGATCGAAAAAGAAAACCCCACCATGATCTCAATCAGCTCGCTGTTGTAGTTGTACAGAGCGTGGTCGTAGCTGCAATGCGTTGCTTCGCTTTTATTTTTCGTCTCAGAGGGAGTGTATTTCGAAATCTTGTGAGTGATAAAGCGCGAAAACGTACGCCCCAAGTTCCCACGCGGCCATTTGCTTGTCCAGTTTGTCCGTGCCCTTGTCGCCACGGAAGATCATCATTATGACCTGATATTATTTGTTTGCTGTTGTTGTTGTTGTTGTTGTTGTTGTTGTTGTTGTTGTTATTTGTTATTTTTGCGACACCTCGACATGCTCCATGTTCGTGATCTGCTGCTCGATAGGGGCCGATTCGGCGGCGGGAGTGCTGAGTTCTCGAGTGCGCACGCCGAACATGGATCTGAATTGTTTTTTGAGCTCGGTGAAGTAAACAATAATAAATAATAAAAACAAAAATAAATACTACGAACCGTTCCAGATGCACCTCGAAGCCGTTGAGGTTCGCCTGAATGTTGGATGTTAGGTATTTCGAAACTGAGAGCTCTACAAATTTTAAGACAATCCTACACAGAGAACCGCGTAAAAGGCGACATCTGGAGACATGGAGGGGGCAAATCACCAACGCACCACCGGGAAGTGCAGCCTCACGCCGGCCGTCAGATTCTCGCCCTTGACTGCCTTGTCGTAGACGCCGTCGTACTCGGTCTAGAATGTTTTAAGTATTTTTTATTTTGTTATTTTCGAAAATACCTTGAACATGTCGAAAGCCGTGGTCATCCCACAGTACGGCTCGCACATCTTGTCGAACCTGCAAACATTGATATGTTTTATTCATTGTTTTATTTTTACGGAGGTGCCTAAATATAAACAAAAACAAAAACAAAAACAAAAACAACTCACACTAGCTTCTCGCCGTCCAGAGTCACGCTGAAGTTGGTGTTGAAGAATCGGATGGCTGACGTTGCCTGCAAAGCTTCCAACGTCTTCTATGGCGAAGTCACCAAATAGCTACGTACTGTCTACTCTACTCAATCTCTTCAGCTTTTCATGAACCCTATACATAAGATACCAGTAACACTTCACCTCATCAAAATACTCCTTTCTCAACATGCTCCCACCATCCTTGGCTATCATGATCATCATTGCGGTCATTGGGTCGCCTGAAATGACATGATTTCGAAATATCGCGGACTCTTGATCCTGGCACACTTGCACCGATAAGAAAGGCGAACGAGTGTGCGAAATGAGGGGACTATAAAAAACGAACCACTCGAGTTCCAAAACTGCCGGATGATATCGGTCTCGAGTCTCGATGGCGCATTAATGGGCGTGTAGCCATCGGTTACTCGGTCCTGCGCAATATTTTTTCACCTTTTTCTGGGCCACTTTTAGAAGAAAGTAGGTCATTTTATCGTATTTTCGAATAACCAGATTCTACAGCCTCATAAATAAGCCCCGCGATACCTTGAGATGCATTTTGTACATGCCTGCCGAAGTCAGCGACATCAGAACGGCGATAATGATGTAGATGGAGGGACGGGTGCCGACCTTAAATAATCTTTAAAAAATCTTAAAAAATGGTAACCCCAATTTAAGATTGTCTACAATCTGTAGATCCCGTGCAGAATATAGAGTGCATTATACTATAGACTAATAGGCTTTAGGATGGAGCATGATTGATCGATCCTAATCCTCCATATCTCAGGAGGTGCAACACGGGTATTACATTGATGTTCCTTATTCCGACCGGCAAAATTCGCCTACCCTCTGTCCCAGCCTTCGGAACATGCCCCTCAGAGTGAAGTACTTCCACTTCGAGTTCGACGCCTGTCCTGCAATTAATGGTCTCTAGTTTATGATCTTTGATCTCTAACCCTTATCACCAAAGGCCAATGTCCATGGACTGTAAGGCGGATGGCTCTCGCGTTTATGAGTGGTGATAGTGATAGGGGATTACTGATAATGAGTAAACGCGTTTAGAAGGAGATGCTTGGCAGCACGTACGTACTTCAACCTCAGTATATTTTTAGAAGTGTAGACTACATTGAGACAACCTTCATGATTATTTCAGTAAAAATTCGGCCAAAATAGTGGTAAAATGTGTCAAAAATGGAGAAAAGTAGCCAAGAAATTGGAAATCCCAAAAACAAACTTTTCGGTGCCGCTCCAGTCCCGATCACATAATGGTCCTCATCGTGCACTGAGAGCAGCTTGGAGGAGGGCAGGGGTTCAGGCGACGTGCCGTTGAGGGAGGAACCGTCCGGAGGAGCCATGGTGATTACCTGGAATGGGGATTGCTTGATTTGTCATTCGTAATCTACTTTCGGAAGGTAAAGGTGAAGGTTGCCCCGTTAATCTATAGGCACTTGCGTCCTGCGGGGAGCCATTGCTAGGCCAGCGGTTATATTACAGGCCAATTCAGTCCGGAAGGCCTAATCTCTTCTACTTTACCGCGTGATCTAGTCGCTCCCAATTTCCCTTGCGGGCGCCTTTCGGAAGATCGAAGTGAAATTGTAGCGCAGGATACAATCCATAAAAGAAGAAGGAAAGGAGCCCGGCAAGTACATTAACAGCAACAGATACGAAAAAAAACGCATTCGTCACGCCCCGTAACGTAAGGAGAAGGGCAAAGAGAATTGCTGAAATCGTCTCTTCATTTCGCGTACTCTTTCACAGATCAGGTCGACGAGAGAGCGTGCAGAACGATGAGAGTTTTTCGTCGGAAAGAAGAAATTCGGAATGAGCAAGGCAACGTACAAGTAGAGTTCGAAATATCCTATTTACCGCTCTTGTATGAGCGAATGCGCGAAAAAGGCCATATTTCATACTCTTGATGGGACATCACAACTCGACTAGCCAAGCGAGAAAGAAATTGTACTGCTCGTCACGCCAACACACGGATAAGGGCAAAGAAAAATGCAAGAATGAAAGAATGCAGCGCATCCAATTAAAAATGGAAACACATCTCTCCTTTGGAATGGTTCCCAAGTGATTCAGCTTCAGAATTCGAACACTCTTATTTCAACACGATTTCTCGCTCCCTTTGCTCCCGACGTTATTACACGCTGTGGTTCAATAATCCCTTGCTAAACTATGACAACAAACGGCCAATTTCATTCCGCCGCACGCTCTATCGCTATTATTTTCAGTTTGGAAGTGTGTAGAATGAAGAAAACTACTGAGCTAGAGATACAAGTCAATGGTAGGTCAGAGAGGGCGTGAAGCTCTCTCGTTCATGATAAGGTGCGTGAGGATGCCAACTTACTGCTATTAATGGGTAAAGATAATGACAAGCTACGTTGTTTATGGTCCCAGGTCGTAAAAAGGGCTCATACAGCCATAATGAGAGCAGAATCTGGGAGTAAGTTTGTTCTTGTGATTCCGACCGTTGAGACAGCATTGCTAACCGAAAATGGCAGAGAATTTTCACTTTTTAGAGCTCATTAACCGACAATACGTTCAGAGTAACTTAGACCATCTAACCGGTGTCCCATTCACTTTCCACCGCGAACTCCCTACATGTCATTACTTTCTGCATTTCTGCACATAAAGGGTGGCGTAATGGGAGGAACCGACAAGAACTTAGCTAGAGAAAACACGTGCAGAACAGAACGAAAGAAGAGCATAGCTCATCATTTCACGCACCAATTCTAGAGAGAATAGGAAGAAATATAATGAAATACAAACATATTTCACAGACTTTCTTACCACTCTGACCGCAAAAACAGCGTGTAGAATGAAGAGATTACCCCATTTCAAACTCTAGAAACGGGAGAAAGGAAGGAAGGGAATCGTGAAATCGAGGGATTCTGATTCAAAGAAATGGAGCGAAATGGAGACGTGGATGGGATTATGGGTTGCCCGGAGCGATTTTTTTCTTTGGAGGGACTCTCTCACTTTCCCACGCTCTCTCACCTTCTCTGACCTGGGAGAGAGCACTATCGAAATGAGATGCACGCGGCCCGCCACAAGGCATCAATCAGATGGCCGCGCTAATGCATATCCGAAGGAACGGAGAGTGGAAAGTGAGAAATAAATTTGGAGAGAACGTGGTGATTTTGGGCCGCACCTAGCGTCAAATGGAAGGAAAAAGGTTGCATTTCGCGATTTTTTTAGCTTTGTCAAGGTTTAGGGCGTCTATGGTATCTGTCCCGCACGCAGCGCCATAATGCAAATCCGAGAAAGTGGAGTGGAAAGTGAAAGTGGAGATTTTGGAAGAAAAAGTTGTGAAGTTGAGAAGGTAGGGTTGAATTTCTGGCAGATATCGAGAATGACATGAAGTTTTTAGCTTGATCTCGAGAAAAGGTTGGGATTCAAGCTTTTCTGACGTGAAGTTGACAAGTTTTAATGCGGTCTCGTCCAGAAAAGTAACCAAAAAGGGGGGAAATGCGAAAGGATCGCTCCTGGACAATGAAGAAGAAGGAATGAGCTGACTCAACCACACTCCTGTATTGTTTTACCCGTCCCATCTCTCTAGGTAGCGCCCTCGGAATGACGTGAGGTGGAGCGATGGAATGCACACTAATTCTCATCTCCGACATCACTCAGAAAAATGTTTTAATTAACACTCATGGTTTTCATACCCGATGTTTGTAGTTTTGAAACTGTAATGAGAGAAGTTTTGAAACTACAAACATCGGGTATGAAAACTATGAATGTTAACGTTTGACAAACATGAGTGTAGCCTCATTGCATGAAAATGTTAGTTAAATTTAACATACAGACACTGGTCACCAATCTTTCAGAGTTATTAGTGATTCTCTTCTCTCCCCCGCCATAAGCAATGGTAGCCGAATGGTTAGTGAGCTGGGTTGGTATCACAATGTTGTGATATCGATCCCAGCCTCGCTTTCCAACTTTTTTTGCATGCTGTGCAAAACTTGTTAAATTCTACATACATCGATGTTTGTAGTCTCATAGCCTGCAGTGTGTTTCTTGAGCTCACCTGTGCATACGCTTGTATGTTAAATACTGCAAACATTTCTCTCAGTGAGGTGAAAATGTGGAATGATTGAAGAAATCGAGACCATGATTCAGGGGTTGGGCTCTCACCGAAAAGAATTGAATGAGATCAGAACAAAGCAGTTCCGAAACGGAACCCAAATAAGTTTAATGTGCAAGTTTGAGTCGTTCAACGGCAAAAGGTCGAGAAAAGGGGGCCATTCCGACTAACGGTAATGAGAGAAGAATCAGTTTCGAGCGTTAGTCATTTTCGTGCAATCGCACCTTCCTTTCTTGCTCTATTGTTGCAGTGTTCACAAAAAGGGAGCGGGCGCAAAAACTAAGCTAGACATTTCTTTTCTGCTAGAGACGATGTTCTTCCAAATCTGCCCACCGGAAATGAATGCTCACGAGACTCGTACTATGTAAATGAACCAGAAACAAGCATGGGAGTGAGGAAGTATCCGCTTCTTTCTACATGGAGTGAGATACTAACCAAGAAGACTGACGACATTAATGAGCCGCTAAATGAGCCGAAAGTAGGGGATACTGAGTAAGAACTGGGTACAAATTCTGCAATCTGACGAAAGAGCAGATGGAATGAGAGCACGACGCGAAATGTGAACTATTGTAAATAACAAGGAGGGTTTTAAATCCCTTTAATCCGACGGACCAAACGAGGAAATGAAGAGGACGTTCGATGTGGAATTACGTGCTCTCTCGCATCTCTGGCCGTTGAGAGAGCTCGGGAAATGAAGAGAGCATTTTTCTCTTCATTCCTTCAATGAAGAGAACAAAGAGATGATTCAGCGTTCAAGCGCGCTTAATTACCCCACGGATCCATCTCGGCTCCATACTTATAGGGAGCTTCATTGATACTGTCAATCAAGTTGTCAGGCATTCTTTGCCGTCCGTCTCTTCACTCCTCGTGCTCTCTCGCTGGTCAGAGCGACGAGAGAGCACACGATATGAAGAGACAAGAGATGGTTCGGCTAGAAATGACTGTCTTTATTCATCATGTTCTCTCACCGGCAGGAGAGGCGAGAGAGTGCGTGGAATGAAGACACGCTTCTGACAACCCTAATCAGATAGGAACAAAGGCTAATCAGACGAACCGAGAGAGCGTTTGAATCGAGGAGCGACTACTTTTTGCCTGTCAATAATGAGTGACAGTTCTGGGAAAGGAGAGATATCGGGGTTTCTAACGCCTTTTTTGGGTTGGGGATGAGAAGATGAGAGCAAATGAGAAGATCAGATAGTGATGTAAGTGCGCGGAAATGATGGCAAATGTCAAAATGGGACGGGAATTCCTCTTAAATGAGATCATCAAGGATTCTAACTAGTCAGAAGAGAAGAGTGTAGGAAGGAGAGAGCGACTACTTCAATTTGGATTGAGAAAGTACTGGAGATGAAATGAGATACCTATCAAACGTCTATTAGATCTGATCCAGGAAGGAGTGATTAACAGTGAAGGGGATTCGTTAGCCCGTCCCAATAAAAAGATTAAAGAAGTCAACGAATGCAACGGTAGGTGTGAGTGACTATGAGATCGTCCCTACTATGAGAATGAATGAGAATGACAGTTCACCAAAAATAGCTATGTCTGTCAAGGCAACCAGTCATCCTAATATCCCACAAAATGAGAATGTATCCGATCAGAGAGCAAGACAGTGCGACTAGTAACGATGCAGTGAAGATGACAGCTATCGAAGATGAGGAATTCCCAATCTGGATTTGCGGTTGTCAACCAATCGTTGTGAACTCAAATCGAACTGATCAGAAGCAAAATGGAGCAACCACAACGGAAACCGTCAAGTGGGTATGACAGCACTCGAATGTGAGAAGAAAACGAGAAGATATCAAGGTTTCAAACTACTCTTTCTGCGTGCCAAAACGGCCCTGCCAATCAAGTGGGACGATAAAAACACACTAAGTAATCCGATGGAAGGCTGATCCACCACTCTCTTCATTCTGCGCACTCTCTTGCCTCTCTGACCAGTAAGAGATTGCGCAGAATGAAGAAAATGCTCCATTTTTTGACTGTGAAGGATATTGAAGGAGGGAGTATCTGAAAGTGAGAGAGGACTATTTTTCAGCGTCAAACGAAACCGTCCAGCTTATCCATTTATTCTGCCTGTCAATCAAATAATACGCTTTATAATTCGCACAAAACAATGCAAACCAATCTTCTGTTGACAACGAGAAGAACAAAAATCTGTCATCATGGGGGTTATAATAAATAATGAAGCATTGAATATGGATACATAATAAATGCATCGTGACGCTAGAAGCATTGAACGGTGTGAATTTCCTGGGTAAGCAGTGCACCTCCTTCCTTTTCCAACCATCCCTGTTCGGTGCAGACAGGCTTAGTAAAAAATCTATCAAGGTTTTCGCCTCTGGCCTTGAATAAAGCCCATTTGAATCCGGGGAAGCACTCAAACGCACTGCCTTGCAAAATAACATTTTGGTAGAGAGGCACGTTCAAAGTGCATGCGGGGAACCTGAAATGTTTGTATTTTTGCTTATTTTTAGTAATACTGCCTTACAAATCTGGCTTGTGCTCAATGCAGGTGATGTTCTGCACAATTCGGAAGTTTGTTTGATATAGTGTGGTTGTGGAACTAAAGAGCGCCAATGTGTTGCCAAGAATGATGCTTTTGCCACCCGTATATTGATATTTATCCAGTCCCATGGCAAATACCACCTCATAAACCTGAAAGGCTATGTTTTTATAATAATAAATAAACGAACTGCGCACCAAATAGCCTGTTGGACACTCATAACCTTTGCTGCTGCAAGTCACTTTTTCGTCGAGTGTTGTAGGGCCGCAATTGGGGTCTGGAAGTAAAGCCATCAAATATCACTAGTTCAAGCATAGTAAAGCATGCGTGTACGCCCGTTTCGAAATCTACCATCAATGTAAACGTTTCCTTGCAATGGATCAACTCACTTGTTGAACATATATCACGAACGTAGAGCTTCTGAAAAAAAACATTATATCAAAATTACCAATGACAACTCACGAATAGGTTTGTGCATGTGCCCATTAGTGCGCCTCCTAGCAGATAGCATAATGAACGATCCGGGTCAAACGAGTAGGCGAGACAGTTTCCCCTTGTGGTAGGTGGAGGAAAAGATGTGCAATTAGTCTCCACTTCCAATTTAGTAATTCCACTCTCGCAGTCGCATGCGCGAGCGCACGAATATTGATCAGTAACGTTGAATGGGTCGTGCAATCGCAAGCGGGCTTGACTAGAGCTGCTCGCCCGGTAGCACTGCGTGCTCACCTAAAAAAAGGTGTACTTTAATTTCGAAATAGACATTTCGGTGGGTTTATTATTTTATAACTCGTTTTTTATCTCAAGAGGTGTTTTACGACATTCTATTTTGCCCCCTGTAGAGTTCTAGAAATGTCCAGTTCTAAAATTATACACCCCCAGACATTACTTACCTCTTTGAGAGCAAGAAGGCAAAGCAGCCACACAGTGTAGCTCATACTTGAGGAAAAAGAGAGTAGACGAAGTGAGAATGGGTCTCCCACAGACGCAATCTCAGCATAAATCAGAAAATGGAATGGGTCTGGCAGAGAAGGTGTCTTCTCTTGTGACTCTGACCAGAAAGAGAATACGCAAAATAGAGATACGATTTCTTACGCATCCATCCCAGTTCTGGAGTATCCTAGGAGATAGTAAGTGGAGAAGCCAAAAGTTCGGGCGACGAAGCCAGTTTTCAGTTGAGTTCCGTACCAGATAATAAAAATATTAACAGAACGTCTGCATCGTGCACTCGTCTTGAAAGTAATTTAAGCCGATAAAGATTTTTATGGTATTTATGTGAAATCAGCACGATGTTGCACGTTGCACATGCTAGTAAGCCAGTCACGTGCCATTTCCTCTGAATTCAATTACCCGTGACTACGGCGCATTTATCGCAGCTGTTCTGTTCACTATTGTAGACTATTGTTCATCACAACTTTATCCCTATTCATAGTTCATTTTCACCTTGTCTGGACTCTTAGCTACTCGCTCACCTGTCAGATAAAGAGAGCGTATCTCCGGAAATTGAGAGTTAACCACAATTGTTCCATTGTTCCTCACACCTCGATGTCTATTCATCGTTCGTTTTTATCGGACGCTCTCAATATTACCTGCTCACTTTTGTTAGACATAATCAGAGAATGAAATGAGATAGTGAAATAATTAATCACAATTGTTCCGCTGTTCTATTAAATGGCACTACTCGAAGTAGACAACAAGTAGTTAGTAGTCAGGCAGTTACTCCCTCTTTTTAATAGGCTGACTCAGAAATAGTCAGTGTATCAGCGACTGTAATTTCGTTTAACGTGCATTGACCATTCCTCAAGCCGTTCAGTGAGCCTCGCTTGATCCTAAATTTCATACTTTCAGAATGACAAACTACACGCTCGATGTCTTCTGGATAAGCTTTATGCCGATGTATCAACACGGAATCGGTTATTTTTTAATGATTTTTTTACAATTTTTTTATATTTTAGATTATGATCAAAGCTACAATTTTATGACTTCAGGCGCCCTCACAGTCTTCCTCAGCGCTCTTGCTCTCTACTTGATGATCTTCAAAACGCCGGACCAGGGCAAGCCACTGGCGCGGTATCTGACATTGATGCAGGCGAGTGTTGTTGTTGTTGTTGTTGTTGTTGTTGTTGTTGTTGTTGTTTAGTGTTTTGAATATTACTTGTCAAATTAAAATAATGCATGATATAAAAACATCACTGTCGCGGTGTCAAACTCTGATGCAGGCGAGCGGTTTAAAGTATTTTTGGGACATTAACATAAAAAAACTCAAAAATCTGTTCCAACAGAGAAAAGTTCATCTGTTTCTATTAGAAATACGATTCAGATCTTCATCCTCTCCCTGGACGTCGTTTGGGGTTTCCTTCTCTGCCCGGTCTACCTCTTCCCCATCACTGCCTTTCTTTGTTTCGGCGTGCTCTGTGATTCACCGACAACTAGACATATTGGAACGGTGAGAATTTTTTTTGGTTTTGTGCATAGCCATTTACATCAGTTGAATAAATTACTAGTAATTTGTTTGGAAATATCCTAAGATTTAGTATTAAACGTGCCGAGCACGCTCCAACACATGCCTGACAGTAAATAAGTTAATGAGCACGGTTGTAAGAGTCATGAAATCGAACGAGAATAGGCTTGTTGTCAATAGAAGCCCGATCGAATTAAATATTTGCACAGTTAGTTCTCTGTTAACTTCGTTTGCAATTTCTTCTGCTGAGTAACATGTTGCAAACTACAATACTTCCTTGCAACTAGTAAACAACTAGCAAATGTAAAATGCACGATTTCTTCCATTTTTTAACTACCGTTGAATTGCATTACGAATAATAAAAAAGCTTCTGCAGAACAGAAAAAGTAAATAAAATAAAAATTTCAGGTTCTCCTCTTCCAAGGTATGGCCCAGGTAGCCATGTCTGTCTTTCTCACTCTCCACTACAAATACATAACGATAGCATGCATGGCGGGACATCGACAGATCAAGGTGGGTTTAATTATTCTGCCCGCCCATTAAATGTAACCCAAATATACGAAAAATAATCCACATTTCTCAGAACCTGGAAAAGATGGCGGTCCGTCTCTTCTTCTGTCTGGTCCTGGAAGTGCCGGTTTTCGCGATCGCAACGAGCGCCGCAAATCAACAGGAACTGTATCATTTTCTCGTTGATCAAGTACGTGACTTTCGAAGTTTTAGTTGTTAAAATAGAAATGATCGCGATGACCCGATTGCCTACTGTACAGTATCACTGTTACTTACATGTTAGCAACCAAACAACATGTATTTGTGTCTAATGTTTAACTGGAACGGTTATCTAATTAACATAGTAATGTGCGGGGGGCAGCAAGCAACAATGAATCACCCTGCAGTATCTGGCTTTACAATAGACTCAACGAAAATTATTTTCGAAAATGGTAATTATTATTATTTTAGCGCCAACTCACGCTCGCCTCAATGGTTGACAACAAAGTGATCCACGGAGTGGCAATCTCAATGCCATTCCACTTCGGTGTCCCGATCGTGGTTCCGATCATTGCCGTAAGTTATAGTTTTCGAAAACAAAAAGCAACAACAATAATAACAACAACAACAATTTAGTCGCTGGTGATTCTAGCTACAGCGTGCAGCTACTTCGGCTGCAGGACGCTTGCAATGCTGGCGAAGAAAGTGAGAATTAATCGTTTGAAGGGTTCGGTTATCCCGAACTAGCCAGGAAAAAATGTAGGAATTGGAATACTATAATTTTACAAGGAGTGAATCCTCCGAATCCTTCATTCACCGAATCCTTCAATTCTAATTCAGGGAACATTTGTTCAGACCTCCTCTACTATGTGCGAAAAGACCCGGAAGATGCAGCAGCGTCTAATGTACTTATTGCTAATGCAGGTTATTAATTTATTAACTATTAATTTTTTTTAAATATTAATTATTAATTATTTCCAGCTCGCTTTCCCTCTCGGCATTCAACTTATTCCCATCTTCATAAGCGTCACCTCTCAAGCATTTTATATCTTTAATCCAGGTTATTATATTTTTATAATTATTCTTTGTAGTTTTAAAAATCAATTATGTTTCAGATGAATGTAACACTGCGCTCTGCTTCCAACTCTGTCATGCCAGTTTCCACACAATCTTTCTTATCCTGACGACTCCGAGTTATCGGAAGACCCTAACGGCGCCGTTTAGAAAAGCCTTCCCTAACCTGAATAGAAGACGGTCTGTCGAGCCAATCTAATGACAAGTTATTTGACGGCATTTGGTTAATCCAAAAATGTGATTTATTTCAGAACCAGAAGAATTTCCTCCATTAAACCTGATGATATTCATCTTGAAATATTTTGATGATGCTTCGTCAATTCATCTTCTACTGCTTTTTTTTTATTTTTCAAGAGTTATTCTCTGCTCGAAGATGAAGACTTGGCGATTATAGAGATTAATCTAGCAGATATTGTAATGTTTTCCGTGAAAATAAATAATGTGAATGAACGTCTCGGTCTTCATCAAGTTTTAATGCTTATTTTGCAGATAAATATCGAATAAATTATTATCGTTTATCTCGAACGGAATTCATTCTCCACTGCGCCTCCACTCTTCCAGATATTCACTGAAACGTATTTTAATTGAAATTTTTTAATGATTCAAATGCCTATTATCATACTTGACTGCGCGAATCGGAGCTGCGTCGACTTTTGCGATAAAGTCCTTCTGATTTTGCACTTCTTTCTGCTCTCTGGTCACGATTTCTTTGCATTTCGTGTCTTCATTATGTCGGCACTCCTCCAGATCGAATGAGGATTCGTGAATGATCGTTGACTGCAAAATATATTAGATCTATTTAAAACTATTAGATGTTATTTTTATTCATTGAATTACAAAAATATAAAAAAATGGTATAAAAAGATCATCAATCATAAAAAATCTGATGTGAATGTGAGAATGGAAAGTCGAAAAGAAAAGACTCTAACACCGACCAGTTTGAACAATTTTCCGAGATTGATAACGTTCTGTTTCAGTTGTACAAAAGCTCCAGGAATATTTTCGCTGTATTCTGTGACTTGCGATAATGACCAACTGTAATGGTTTTCTAAACGGAATACGGTGATTTTCGCACCGGAAATCATTTCCCATGCTCTCGCGGCACCTCTTTTCCTCTTCTTCAATTCTGAATTCGTTCTCGGCTATTTTTGCGTTCGCCTGAACAGTTTTTTCTGTGCAAAAGTGAAACAAATCTAGTACAATTTCAATAGCGCTTTGCATCTTGGCCAGGTATTTATTAATCTTTCTGTATCGGATATTGCTATCGTCGAGGTAGGCCTCTCGCGCGATGTAGCTCTCATCGAATGGAGATTGCGTGGGGAGACGGTGGCTGCAAATTCTCTCAATTCTATTCGTTCAGAGTACATACGGGTAATCGTCTCTTCATTCTCCGTACTCTCTCACCGGTTGACCGGACGAGAGAGCTCGCAAAATGAAGAGACGATTACCCGTTTTTTGCACTCTAGTTCATAGAGAATGCAGTAGCGCTGTTCGAGTAATGATGCAAAACTAAGATTGAAAAGTCAAGAGATCAATCTAATGTTAGTTAAATACTAACCGCTCATGCTTGCTGCTGATTTCCCGGTGATTCCCAGTGATATTCTGCACGTACTCAAACCAATCGGTTTTGACCTTATCACAATCTTCTGGGGTCTTCTCAGCGTCACAGATGATCCAATTATGGTATTTTTGCACTACCGGACCGGCCTAAATTCCATTTTGAAATCTTTTCTAGTATTGATTCTTACTCTCAAATCGAAAGAGATCAGGGCATCGAGGTACTCTCGAACGCGTCTGATGAAGTATTTCATTCCGCAAACGTCAGAGTACTTGCAGCTGGGGCTCTCGAGAAGGTCGCGATAGCGCTTCTTCTCACGCTTAGTCCTGAGCAAAGAAATGCCGACTTTTCATCACCACTTATAGACGGCAACGTAATTCGAGCGAAAAATTGAGGAATCCCACTTGATGTCCACATATTCTGCGCAAGTCGGAGCGTACGGGTCCTTCCACTTGGGGTTGTAGTCAGGATCGGACTGGCGAACGAGCTTTTCGAGGTTGTCGAGACCTATTATTGGGGCTCTCTTCATTTCACACAATCTCTCGCAAGTCCACCTGGCGAGAGAGTGTGGGAAATGAAGAGACGCGAATCTACCTCTCATCGCGTACTTTCTCCATAAGCACACGCGATGATCTGGAGAAGCGCTGGGCGCACAGACGTGGTCCCATCTGACGCCCGCGATGATTCTGAAGGAGAGATGTATTGATCCAAGGTCCACTGAAACGTAGAAGTAGCTCTGAAGTAGGGATCGCTTCGCAAGAAATCGCGTCTTCATTTCGCGTACTCTCTCATCGGGCAGACTGGTGAGAGAGTGTGCAAAATGAAGAGAGTTTTTTTCTCTTGCCAAGCCAATCCTACTCAGAAGACTTACGGTGTCTCCACTGCATTCTCCAAAGACGATGCAGCTTGAGCGATGAAAAGAAAAACTAGAAAGTCGAGGTGGAATCCCATAGTGAGTTCTGCGTGAACTCATGTCCACAGCTCTCTTTTGTAGACACATCGCTAAGTGGATTTCGAAATGGTAATGGAATAACGCGTAAGGAGATCACATTGTTCAAACCAGAAAAAATACGATTTGAAATGGCATTAATAACATGATGCATTGAATGCTACTTGAACCTATTTGTTCTCTCTGTTCAAACTACATTTATTCCGGCATAATAAAATTAATTTCAATCGCATGATGCGTTGAACGCCTTGCCCTGTCCGTACTGGCTGAAGAGAACTCACAGACGAGAAAGTCCGCCTTGATTCTCGGATTGGGGTCCTCCTGATATTTGGTCGTTTTTCCGCGGTTCTATGCTTTCCGTCCATCTAAACAACATCAAACAACAACAACCCTTCAGAATGATCATTACGCACAATATGAGGCCGTTCTCGAGAGAGTCAAGCAAAGGTTGGCACAGGCAAAAATGGTCGATTCTCTGAAACTCCTGGTTTTGGGGTTCCCGAGGGTGACTCATTTTCCATATTGAGCCTCCGTTGGTTCCAAATGACCTCACGTCGAAAACGGTTTTTGGGGAATTTCTAAGTTCTCGGGGTCGCTAAAATTAAGCAAAATTGTTTCCTGGGTGGAATTTGATGCTTATGATATATCAGTTGAGAGGTCAGCTGCTGGTTCTCCTCACAAGTCAGCCAGCGGGTTCCGAATAGAACTAAACAACGTCAGTTTTCATTTAATGTTATTCGATTATTTCTGTGTTTTTATTTTTCTATAAATTTTGAACAAGATTTGGGAGTACAGTAGAAATTAGCGGATCGAACAAGTTATTTGAGTTTATTTGGAGCGGCACCGATTTCTGTCAAATTGTTTAAAAAATTTCGCGATTCGGACCGGAATTTACTATATAATACTTTTTTATCGACGCAAATTAGTGACAAAAAAGTGAATTAGATATCATCTTTGTGTGATTGCACAAAATCGTCTATCTTCCAGTGAAGCCGAACTCTTCCTTGATTCTTTTCAACTCTCCTTCCTCTTTCAGCCTATCTACTCGGCCTCTGATACTGCCCAGGGATCTGGAATATTGTTTTTTAATTGTTGTTTTTGTTTTTTGTTTTGTTTTTCTTCAATTAAAATAGAAACGAAACCTGTGCGGAATCAATTCTCTGATCGTAGCCAAGTTCTCATCAGCGCCCAGCTTATCATACTTCCTCGTCTTCCTCTTCAGCTGTTTTTCGAGCCATTTCCTGAACATTTACGTTATCTTATCAGTAAAAAAGATATATATATATATATTACCTGCACACTTCAACAATAATCCCGTCCTCTTTCTCCGTGTAGTAATCGTTCGGCTTCGATGTTCCTGCGGCTGCACGCGCTGATGCTGCAGCAAATCTGCCTGACGCAGAATACTGGGCAGCCTTGGCCGCTCGAGCTGCCCTGAAGGCAGCGCAGAGTGCTGAGCCAGCCAGGATCTTTGGACGGCTTGAGGGTGGTTGAAGTGGATCAGTAGCATGAGTAATGGAGAGATTAGATGAAGAGGCATCACTCCCACTCGAGGAAAGAGAAGTGCTTGCTTCAGCTGCATTATGTAGCGGTGCGGTGGTTGCAGCAGGGATAGTTGATGGAGTTGATGATGATGATGCTGCAGCAGCTGCATCATCAACTGCCGTAATTGAGTCGCTAGAAATGCAGGGAGTCTCCTCTTCCACCTCCTGCTTGACCCTCTTCTGAGGCGGTTCGCTTCTGTGATCCTGCAAAAAAATCATATTTTTGAAGAGAACTGTACTGAAGCAGAGCGAAAAAGCCTCAACTCACTCTTGTCGATTTATTCTCCTCATTCTCCTTTTTCACCGCCCTTTTAATCCAGTTACGATGAAGCTTGGCAGTCCGCTTGGGAATGTCCATTTTGGTTGGATCAATCAATTCCTCGTTGAGTCGACGAAGTCTTTTCAGAAGGCACTGAAAGGGGGTGAATATTGACGTATTAGCTAATTCGAAGACGTCTCCCGTCTTCTAAAGTTGAAACTTACAAAGAACGTATAGACGAGCGAGTTGGGTCTCGTTAGCCCCTCAGGGACATTGACGTGCTTCTTGTCGAGCAGCGCTTCCAGCAGTGACTCCCACTGGACGACCTCAGATGGGTGAATAAGTTGTTGGAGAATATCTGAACGACCAACTACTGTATTCGATAATTTTTTCTCCTGCAGTCAAGCTAGGAGTATCTGAGGAATTTCTGAATGCAGTATCTAAAATAAGATAGAAATAGTGAAAAACTTACCCTCGTCACATGGAATTCCGCTAGCACGGCATTGCTGAGGAATGGGCTGGCCGCAGGGATTGGTGCCCTTGAAGCTAGCCTCGATTTCGAACTGGAAATACGAATATTTTTACATAAATTGAGAAAAAATCATCAAAATGAGATAAAACATACATGTTTCGGATGAAAAAAGAGTAAAGGATCCTCAGCAAAGAAGAAATCGTCGAGATCGGAGATCTGTGAGATTAAAAATGATTTAAATTATTAATAATGATTTGCGAAAAGTAATACCTTGCCATCAACATCGTTGTACTTGTCGATGATTCTCTTCGTTTTCATGTACTCCTGACACTCTTCTGAAATAAATTTAGATTTTTTTTTATTTCAATTGACGAATAATAGGGAACCACCAATTCTCCGATTTGCCCATGCATCCTTGCGGCGTCGATCGTAATCATGTTGCTGGGGCTGAAACACAATAATACTTTGAGACAACAACAAAACAAAAACAATAACAACTCACAATAATACGATGCCTGCCCTCCTCGATGTACTTCTCTCCCACATACATCAGTCCTTCCCTTTGGTGATTTCGTGGAGTGGGACGGATGTGGCGACGGCCAGTGGCTTTCTGAGCATTTTCGAAATTGACCGAATATTTTTAGCTCAAACTAAGCCGAGAAGAAAAAGGAAAAAAAGGTTAAGGGAAAAAACAAAAAAAACAAGTAAATACCTCAACAACATGGTCCATGTAGTGCAGGAAGACCTCGTCGGCGTGTGGGTACTTTTCGCGCTTCTGGAGCTACAAAAACAAATTATTATGAAAACAATAACAGTAACAACAACAACAACAACAAAAACAAACCTCCAACTTCTCTTCATGCTCGACAATCTTCATCTGCATCTTCAGGCTGCGAGGGTGGATGAAATTGCCACCGAAGACTAACGAGTCGACGGGCGTGAAGACAGCGTGGATCCAACCTGCACAGATTGAATTATTACAGGACCGATTAAACAATTTGTATCACTTAAAAAAACTCACCAGCAGGTAGCATGAGCGTCTGACCAGCCTCAACGACCACTCGTGTGCATCTGAATAATTAACATTATTTTAATAATTAATAACTAAATTTGTAATTTTTATTAACTCACTTCTCCACTTGATCCCCAAAGAAAGTAGTATCGTTCTCGCTTAGCAGGTATTCCTCATACTTTCTGATATTCTCGTCGGTGGGCTCGATGATGAAGAACACCTGTTATTGTTGTTGTAGTTTTGTTGTTATTATTGTTATTGTTGTGGTTATCACTCACCTTCTGTCCCCGCAGGACGTGGTACCACACGGAACTGCCGTGGAAGTCGATGTGAAAGCCAGTATAGGATGAGGAGGCGCTCATCAGGCAGTAACTGCAATTTTTTTGTTATTGTTTTGTTTTTATTATTGTTTTTGTTTTTGAAAACAAAACAATACTTCTCCACGCGCGGGTACTTGTTGTCGAAGGAGAAAAGAGTGAGCGAGTCCTGCGTTTCGAAAATGGTTCTGCGCTGCTTCCGAGCGTCCGGCCAGTAAGAGGCGAGGTCGATTTGGCGAACGAGAGCAGGGGCTTGGACCTGAAATATTATTTATTAATTATTAATTTAATTATTAACACAAATATTAATTACCAGATCAACCATCTCCGTCCCGCTCACTTCCAGTGAGATCACGTTGTAGGTGGCGATGCGGTGTGCAGGAGGGGTTCTGCAAAGCGAAATTTGGTTGTTAAAATGCAGAAAATCGAGTAAAACTGATCGACTCACTCATAATATTCAACGAACGCTTTGAAGCTGTTGGTGAAGGCTTCTTGAGTCGCGACACTGATGAATTGAACTGCCTGAATTAAGATTTTTTTTTAATTCCAAATACAAAAAAGTACCCTGTTCTCGCCCACTTTCTCCATTACGTTCCGAGGGGTGAAGGTGTTGGGAGGGACTCTGAAATTAAATTCATTGTTTAATAAATGAGTAATTTGATGCTCACTTCATGCCAATATCTTCAGGTTCGCAACTGAAAACGAGCACCTTCTCAAGACCTTCCCTTCGGTAGTAGTCCATGGTAAAATCTGGAATAATCATAATTTTAGAAAAACACAAATAAAAACAAAATACCTTCAGGCTTCATAGAATGCACGACTCCATCATGACTGAACTTGTCGTTGGTGAGAAGAGATTGATCGAACGTGACGGTTTTCTGCAATTAAAATTTCTTTTGAATCAAATCGATGATGATACAAAAAAAGGTGATACAAAAGATAAAAATATGTAGAACAACGTACCCTCAGCTTCTGCTTCACTAGATCAATTTTCTTCGACTTTGCACTGTTCTTGTTAAGGGACGGCATGATATCTTAAAGGGTGGAATTGAATGATACAAAAGAGGGAAAATCGAGAGATACCAGGAAAGCAGCGATGTGTAACTGATCCTTTCCAGATTGGCGGGCCGCTTGAGCTTGGGGCCTTCCGATATTTGCGGCGCCATCCAGCGAGAGAGACAGATCGGACCCCAAGGCTTACCCACTGGCTACGCTTTGTCGCCTGCTCGTGGGTCAAAAGATTAGATCAGGATATGCATAGATATTCATCAAGGCATTTATCAAACGGATCAAATAATAACCATAGAACAAATAGAATAATATAAAAATGCGAAAAATAGAATAATATAAAAATTCAATCCGAGTTCTCCAGACAATCGGCAAAGTTGAGCGGTTCGAATTCGACTTCGGACTTTTCTGAAAAACATTAATTTATTGATTTTTCGAGCGAATAAAAAATAATAATTCGAAAACCAACCCATATCATTGCTGACAAGCCACTTGGCTACTCGCTGCATGAAGGATGGAGGTTTCACAGTGAGTAACTGCCTATTGCACCCATGTCTATCGCCATGGAGCATCACTGAGAATTCTTCGGCGATGAGTTTGGCTTCCATGGCCTGAGATTGGGGTTGTTATTGTTTTGGTTTGTTGTTTTGATTATTGTTTACCTCCACAGTGCAATCTTCCTCTGTTGTTTCACACTTGACATATCGATTATCGGCAGCCGCTCGAATCGCATTTACGGCCAACTTTGAGTACTTAGGGGAGTAGAAGGTCCACGGCGTAGCTTTTTGAACCTTGACTGCGTTTCCGGGATAGCAGCGATTCTTCTTAGCAGGCGGCCGATTGAAGAGGGAAGAGGGGAGAAACATGCTGGACGGAGAAAAAAACATGCGTAAAATATTTAGTGGCTAATGTAGGGAACCCGATCTTGGCCGGTTGTCAAGGAATGAGAAACTGGCAACATCCGATGACGCTGGAAAGGAAACGGTCTGACATTACCCAGTGGGTATTCGTGATTATATGAACTTTCGTACTTTCATGAAGATCATGGAATAATATCTGCTGATTAAAACGAGGCAAAATTGAACAAAATTGTTGTTTTTGACAATTTACATTTAATTTTGACTTATTTACTCGACAATGGCCCCCTATAAAAGAAACACACCTCTTTCTTCCACTCATATCTTCTTCATTTCTCCTCATCTCTCGTCCGCAGGTCGGTATCCCTTCTCCGAGACGACCTTCCCACTCCTTAGGATCACCAGGAGATTCCGTAGAGATTCCTTAGGCCCACCAGTCCCCATCATGTCCTCTTTATCTATCTCGTGGGACTCAACTAGGCATCACTGATACAGTAACCCGATATTCCAGATGGGAACCCACCTACCACGGCTCGCCCTTCTGCTAGCCATTCTACAGTATGCTGCTGTGCTTGTTGCGCCCACGGGTACGGTATCAAGACTGGTTACTGCAGCAAAACGGATACAGTAAAGCAGATAATGCTGAAGGATATTCAAACTGTGGGGTTAACTGTAGGACTAGTGTTGAAAGAGACCATGATGATTACTGTAACCGAAGGGTACTGCAACGGCTGTTTCAGGATTGCCCATGGACGAATTGCTGACGGAGGGTGGGCGGCGCTATCTCAAATCGCAGTGCAAGCAGACGTACCTCACCGGACAAGTGGATTACAGCGAGTAAGTTTGGTGGGGGAAGCTGGTACTTCTATAGAACACTGGCCATGGCCTCCCGATACTTGCGAATAGATCAGAATGAGAAAGAGACTTTAGACGTGACCGGTGTTCTATAGTGCCGGGAAATTTATTATCGCGACACAGCTCCCGAGAGAACTACCGTAGGTACCGTATTCTTCAGTATTCGATTAGGTCAAAACGGGTGTTTGTAGATGCAGATGCTGGATCTCCAGAGCCTTGTCAGTCTAGGGTACTGTGGGAATCGGGCAAAAGACGAAAGACTGTGAGGGGATCGAACCCTCAACCTACAATCCCTAGTCGACGCCTTTCACCACTGAGTCACCGAGTCCCTTGCAGGTATACCGTTGTTCTGAAGCCCGGACCGCTCGGGAGCGCGCACCACTGGACGATTGTGCAGATGAACAATAAGGAGGTTGTTGTTGTTGTTGTTGTTGTTGTTGTTGTTGTTGTTGTTGTTGTTGTTGTTGTTGTTGTTGTTGTTGTTGTTGTTGTTGTTGTTGTTGTTGTTGTTGTTGTTGTTGTTGTTGTTGTTGTTGTTGTATTATTATTGTTTCAGGTTGCATTCCGGGCGAGCAACGGCCTGTTCCTTCGCCACGCAAGCACCGTTGATCTCCAGACAGCCGTCGACAGATGGGAGAAGTGGACACCGAAGAAGAACAAGGACGGCACTTGGTCGTTCAGGTTGGAAATACGGGACTAGAGTGTAGTCTCGAGTTGGTCGTTCAGGTCTGTTTCCGTGACCTGATACCATTGAATCTGCTCGCAAAAGCGCTTTTGAACCATGATATAGACTGAAATGAGACATAGTAATTCAAAGATATGCAGCTCTGTTGCCGGAAGTTGCATGATGATCATGGTTCAGAAATGGTTCAGATGTGGTTCAGAAAGTGGGAACTTTTCCAATTCCGTGCCAAATCCCGCCTCGTCGGCTCGTCCCTATGAATAGGGGCGCAATGAATTGATAAGGCTGAGATTCCTAACCATTCATGCACCCTTCAATAGGGGAAGAACCAAGGGCGGGGCATGGCACGGAACTAGAAAAGTGGTTCAAAAGTGGTTTAAAAGTGGTTCAAAAGTTGATTCAGAAGTGGGCACGACAACTGGTGGCTGAGTGCGCAGCGCAGCGATGGCTACGTGGAGAGCGCGCCCGCGATCACTGACTGCGAGAAATGGACGCTGGAGACGTGGCAGCCTGGTGCGGTCTGTTAACAATAACAATAACAATAACAACAACAACAACAACAACAACAACAACAACAACAGCAGCAACAACCTCCTTATTGGGAAAAATTCAGGAGCACTTATGGCCGAGCTCATGGCGAACGGCGGGCGGCGCATTCTGAAGAATACTCACTTCAAAACTTACCTCACCGGACAAGTGGATCCCGGGAGGTATAGATTAGAAATACGAGTCGCCGTCTCTTCATTTTGCACACACTCTCGTCCGGTCGGAGTATGGAGAATGAAAAAAACGGTGACTCGTATTTTGAGCACTAGTATGGATGTCAGAGAAGCGACAAAAGACAGATGCAGGCTCGAGGAATTGAACCCTCAAGCATCCAAAATGTCTCTTGCAGCAAAACCGTTGCAATGAACGCCGGGCTGCCCGGGGACGCGAACCACTTCACTATCTTACAGATGAGCGACACCGAGGTATTGTTGTTGTTGTTGTTATTGTTGTTATTGTTATTGTTTTGTTCAGGTCGCGATGCGAGCCAGCAATGGCAAATTCCTCGGACACCGTAGTCCCGTAGCCCTCCGAAATGAAATCGAAAAATGGGAGCTGTGGACACCGGTGAAGAACGGGGACGGCACCTGGTCGTTCAAGAGCAGAGACAGCAAGGTGCAGTACGGAGTAGAGTTCGAAATACGGGACTAGAGTGTAGTTTCGAGTTGGTAGCCGTATCTTCATTTCACACACACTCTCTCACCTGCCAGAGAAGCCAGCGAGTGCGTGACATGAAGAGACGATCACCCGTATTTCGAACTCTAGTGCTCTCCACATTCTCTCGAATCGCGCCCTACCCACAACTGTATCACATGTGAAAAATCGATCTACTCGACGGACCTTCTGTACCTCTTCTGTACCTCTTCTACGCAACTTATGATAACAACGGAATTAAATAAATAAACGAATGAATGAATTATTATTAAGGAATTATGAATTATGAATTTTGAATTATTAATTATTAATTATTAAGGGTTGGCTGAGCGCGCATCGCACGGATGGCGTGGTCGAGGGCGTGAGTGCGAACAGCAAGTGCGAGAAGTGGTGGCTGGAAGCGTGGCAGCCGAGAGGTGCGCTTATTAAAGCTCCCCTCCACTCCCGATATCAGGTTTTGAATTCCCGCCACAGGTACATATCAGTTCCCCGTTGAGCAATCGACTAGAAGTCTCGGATGATTTGGCGCTCATTTAATGAACGAAGTCTGTTATAATGATTATTTGCGTTCAGATACGCTGATGGCCGAGCTCATGGCGAACGGCGGACGGCTCGTGCTCAAAGCGTACAATGATAGATACCTCGCCGGGCAGGAGAATGCCGCCAGCGTTGAGACCCATCGGTAGGTTTTCATTTTTGATCTCAAAGATCAAAGATCAAGTTGATTGCCAGGTTAAAATGCCTGCAAAAGACACATGTCGCGGGGTGGGGTTGAACCCTAGCCACTGAGCCATCCATTCCAGGGCCGAGGTCGTTGTCTCTCCCAAGGACGATTCGCTCGTGGACACGAACTACTGGACGATTGTGCAGATGAACGATAAGGAGGCATGTTGTTGTTGCTGTTGTTGTTGTTATTGTTGTGTTTTTCAACGGCTCTCTCTCGCTAAGGCACGTAAAATTGTCATTTGATCTACTAGTGCTGATCAAAATCGTGCTCAGGTGGCTTTCCGGGCGAGCAATGGCTTGTTTATGCGACACAACAGTGGATGGAAAGCCTATGTGGACCTCACCACGCCACCCGACGCCTGGGAGATGTGGACGCCGGTGAAGAACGGTGACGGAACGTGGTCGTTCAAGTGAGAAATACGAGACTAGAGTGTAGTCTCGAGTTCGGTCGTTCAGGAGCCGCTACGAGAATGGATGGCTGAGTGCGCATATCTCTTCGACTACTCATTTTGGACTAGTGAACACCGCATCGAAGAACGGTAGATGCGAGAAGTGGAGACTGGAGAACTGGTAGCACTGAGGATAAAATGCTTTTAATACCGTGAATTGAATATCGGATTTGCTTGCTGTTTCACACTCTTTTGTATCATATTAGATGTGATACAAAAAAAGTACCGGGCTTTTTGCAGAAGCAATATTCGTGCTGCTATCCTCTCGTAAATTCGTGAAACAAAAGTTGCCGTCGACTGTGCTCGTTAAATTACGGGAAAAAAAATTGTTTGTGGTAATTTGCGTTTCTTTTGTACTAATTTGATCAAAAGGGAAACGAACAAATGACTATAAAAGGAGCCCTCATCTATCCTCCCTCATTTTTTCTCCATTTCTCCCCACCTCTCGTCTGCAGGTCGGTTTCCTACCCTCTAAATCGACCTTCCCCTGGCCCACCTACAATATCCTGATATTCCAGATGGGAACCCAACTACCACGGCTCGCCCTTCTGTTGGCCGTCCTACAGTATGCTGCTGAGTTTGTTGCTCCCACGGGTACTGTATCAAGATGAATTACTGCAGCATGTATCGATTACTGTAGCCGCAGATCTAACGATGGGGTGCGGTAACTAAGCGTTTTATCTTTAGAATCGGCCATGCCCGAGCTCTTCTTGAACGATGGGAGGTTCGTTCTCAAGTCGTGGAATAAGAAATATCTCTCCGGACAAGTGAATTCCGATAGGTAAGGAAGCAAAAGAGAAATGGTTGAGGGAATTGAATCCTCACCGTATTTGTTTCTCACTACTGACTCTACATCCCTCACATTCTTGCAGCACTTCCGTTTCTCTTACGGACGGAACTCCCGGTGAAATAAACCACTGGACGTTTGTGAAAAAGAGCGATACAGAGGTATACTCAAGAATGCTCTTGTTGCTCTTTTGTTGTTGTTGTTGTTGTTGTTGATTTCGTTGCTGGGCACTTTGCTAGTTCCGTGACAAGCCCCGCCTCCCTTCATTGAAGTCGTGTTCAGATTGCCATCAAGGCGAGTAATGGCAAATTCCTGCGACACAATGAGAATTCAAAGACATATACGTGGAAAGAGAGTATTGACCTCGCTGAAAAAGTAGACGCTTGGGAGATGTGGACGCCAGTGAAGAATGCGGACGGATCCTGGTCGTTCAGGTTAAAAATACGGGACTATAGTGTAGCCTCGAGTGCGCGTCGTTCAGGAGTCACGAGGGTCCCTGGCTGAGTGCTGGTCACACTGGTGTGACGGTAGAAGATAAGAACCAGGAATGGGAGAGGTGGCTGCTGGCGCCGTGGACTGCTGCTCCTATGGGTACGGTATCAAGATGAATTACTGCAGCATGTTTCGATTACTGCAGCCGGAGACTGCTGTAACGGCACTTCTTTACGTTGTTGCCCAAAGGTAGGGGGAATAAGGGGGTTGACCGCGCTCTGACTGTTCGTGAGTGAGAAATGAGAGTTCGAGCTATTGAGTGAGAAAGGTGGAAAATGTCCCTCTACCCGTGGGCAACAAAGTAAAGAAGTGCCAAAGTATTAATGCATTGAATCCTCAGGGCCCGCGAACTCGGTGAACGAAGGGCGATTCTTTCTCAAAGCGGTTTGGAATGAGAAATATCTCTCCGGACAAGTGTATTCCGGCAGGTAAGCATGACGGAGAAGTGGGCAAAACAATGCGGGCAGAAGGAATTGAACCATCACCCTGCGACCCTTAGGCCGACTGATTTTACCATTGAGCCACGGTTTTACCTTGCAGCACTTCCGTTTCTATGAGGAAAGGCCCGCCCGGGGAAATAAACCAATGGACGATTGTGAAGAAGAGCGATACAGATACAGAGGTACACTGAGCATGTTGTTGTTGTTCTGCTCGATGTTGTTGTTACCATGGTCGTGTTCAGGTTGCGCTCAGGGCGAGCAATGGGAAGTTCCTTCGAAACAATGAAGGAATGGAGAAAATCAAGTGGCCAGCGCACATTGACCTCGCTGAAAAAGCCGACGACTGGGAGATGTGGACGCCAGTGAAGAACGAGGACGGATCGTGGTCGTTCAGGTTAGAAATACGAGACTAGAGTGTAGTCACGAGTGCGCGTCGTTCAGGAGTCGCGAGTGTACCTGGCTGAGCGCTCGTCACGAAGATGGGCCTGTGGTGGCAGAAGATGAGAACCAAGCCTTCGAGAAGTGGCTCTTGGAAACTCCCCCCGACCTGCGAGACGTGGCTCCTTTTGAAATGCCTACGACGAGGAACGCCTTCTGTGCACTTAGTAAGGAAGTAATGTTAAAGTAATGTTAAAGCGTTTAATGTTTAGAATCGGCCATGCCCGAGCTCTTGGTGAACGACGGGAGTTTCGTTCTCAAGTCGTGGAATAAGAAATATCTCTCGAATTCCGGGAGGTAAGGATGCAAAAGAGAAATGGTTGAGGGAATTGAAGCATCACCCTATTTGTTTCTCACAACTGACTCAACATCTTTCATATTCTTGCAGCATTTTCGTTTCTCTTACGGACGGAACGCCCGGGGAAATAAACCACTGGACGTTTGTGAAAAAGAGCGATACAGAGGTACACTTGGCGCAGCAAGAATGCTCTTGTTGTTCTTTTTTGTTGTTGTTGATTTCGTTGATGGGCACTTTTCTAGTTCCGTTTCAAGCCCCCCCCCCCCTCATTGAAGTCCTGTTCAGATTGCCATCAAGGCGAGTAATGACAAATTCCTGCGATACAATGAGAATTCAAAGACATCATATACGTGGAAAGAGCGTATTGATCTCTCTGAAAAAGTAGACGCTTGGGAGATGTGGACGCCAGTGAAGAACAAGGATGGATCGTGGTCGTTCAGGTTAGAAATAAGGGACTAGAGTGTAGTCTCGAGTGCGCGTCGTTCAGGAGTCACGAGGGTCCCTGGCTGAGTGCTGGTCACACTGGTGTGACGGTAGAAGATAAGAACCAGGAACGGGAGAGGTGGCTGCTGGTGCCGTGGACGCCTCTTCACAATGATGAGCGTCGGAAGGACTACGGCAGAAGAGAGTGGATCGCTTCTGGAGCGGCTGGAGCGGCTCCAGCAGCGAGCTGGATCGCTTGCGCTGTCTTTTTGTATCGCTGAGGATACTTTGGCGTGGCCAATCAACCAATAAATCAATTTATCAATTATGGCGTTAATCATTCCACCAATGGTATTTGCTGCTGTTCTTATGGAAACGTGACCAAAACAATGAGACTGTTATTTGAGACACTTTGCATTTAATTTTAACTAATTCAATCGAGCCAAACAATTAATAATGGTCACTATAAAAGGAACACTTCTCTTGTTCTCCTAATTTCTTCTCCATTTTTCCTCATCTCCCGTCTGAAGGTTGGTTT
Organism: Pristionchus maxplancki; assembly: GCA_900490775.1. Taxonomy (NCBI): domain Eukaryota; kingdom Metazoa; phylum Nematoda; class Chromadorea; order Rhabditida; family Neodiplogasteridae; genus Pristionchus; species Pristionchus maxplancki. The sequence goes on along the minus strand of LS537534.1, from coordinate 428,165 downwards.
TCTCTCCTCCAAATCGACCTTCTCCATTCCTTCGGGTACCCCTTTGAGGCCCCCAGAACCCTGAAGATCCCCTATGATCCCTTCGAACCACCCCCAGTGCTCCCACCTCTTCTCCTAAGATCTTCTAGCACCCCCAACAGTTCCTGACGATCGAATATTTCCGTGCCCTTGAGGACCCCATTGACTACTGAAGCTGAGATTACGGTACCTACGGTTACCCGATATTCCAGATGGGAACTCAACTACCACGGCTCGCCCTTCTACTGGCCGTTCTACAGTATGCTGCAGTGCTTGTTGCTCCCACGGGTACGGTGTATATCGCTGTTTCCGAAGGGTACTGTAACTAAAGAATCTTCAGGATTACTCATCGACGAGTTGCTGACGCACGGCGGGAGACGCATTCTGAAGGCGTACAACAAGAAGTACCTCACCGGAACGGAGGATCACACCAAGTAAAAGGGGGGAAGCTGGAAAAGCAGCAAAAGAATTGCAAAAGACTAATGCAGGCAGAGGGAATTGAACCATCAACCTACCGTCTATAGTAGGGATGGCAAAAACTGTCTGAACGAACCGCTCCTCTCTCGAGTTGAGAGACAGGAATGATCCGAAAGTGGAATGCTCTCTCGCTTCTCAGACAGTCGACTGTCCGAAAGATTTTAGTGAGCTTTTCAAAAGGCATCAGAGGGTTAAAATAACGACTTAGAACGGTTCGCTGCGTTTAGTCATCTCCTTTAGTCCTCTACTCTTTGTGGATTTTTTTCGGCCGAGAAAGTGTTGATTGTACGTAGTGAATTGAATATGTTTCACAAGAATTATATAACATCGCCAATTCGAAGTTGGGACAGTGGACTGTCTGAGACAGTTGACTGTCCCAAAAGTTGGGACAGTCAATTGTCTCAGACAGTCCATTGGAAACTTTTTGCCATCCCTAGTCTATAGGTGTACTGCTCGCACCACTCAGCCATAGAGTCCGTACATCTCCCTTCCAGTGAGTACGTCCTTGTGCAAGATGGACCACCCGTGGCCGCGAACCACTGGACGATCGTGCAGATAAGCGACACGGAGGTATTGTTATTGTTATTATTATTGTTGTTATTGTTGTTATTGTTTTCAGGTCGCGCTCAGGGCGGCCAATGGGATGTACCTTCGGCAGAGCGGTACGATGGACCTGGCCAAGAAAGTGGACACTTGGGAAAAGTGGACGCCAGTGAAGAACGAGGACGGGACGTGGTCGTTCCAAGGTAGAAATACGGGACTAGAGTGTAGTCTCGAGGGGTCTCGTTTCAAGCTGGACGCAACGATAGATGGCTGAGTGCCTATGATCCAAAAGGATACGTGTATGGAGGAGATTATAATAAAAAGTGCGAGAAGTGGACGCTGGAGACGTGGGAGCTCGGTAAGCAATTTCGAAGTGTATCTGAAGTTTTGATGAGTAGATGATTTAGAACCACACATGGCGGAGCTACTGTCAAACGGTGGGCGTCGCTTTCTGAAGGCGAAGTGGAATGACAAGTACCTCAACGGACAGGATGAGCACTTTGCGTAAGTTGAGAGACTGGCAAAGGACGAATGGACGGCAGGGGGATTGAACCATCAACTTAATGATCATGAGCCAACTGCTCTCACCACTTAGCCACGTTGCATAGGGTCACGCCCTTTGCAGGACCTCCGTCGAGATGAGCCAAGGACCGCCCGGGGACGCAAACCACTGGACGTTCGTGCAGTTCAACGATAGGGAGGCATGTTTTTGTCCTTGTTGTTGTTGTTATTGTTGTTGTTCAGGTCGCGATCAGGGCGGCCAATGGCAAATTCATTCGACACGACGTCGGTGACAACATTAACCTCGCTTATCCTGCCCAGGCCTGGGAGATGTGGACGCCAGTGAAGAACGGAGACGGAACGTGGTCGTTCAGGTGAGAAATACGGGACTAGAGTATAGTCTCGAGTGTGGTCGCTCAGGAGTCGATGGGCCTGGTTGAGCGCGCATAACAAAGATAACAATGTGTACGGAGTGCCTGCGAACGATGCCTGCGAGAGATGGATACTGGAGACCTGGGAGCCCAGCGGTGAGTTTGGTGTGTGGTGTGGTAAAACGTCGCCTTGTCGAAATTTCGACAGGCGATAATTATTTCGACATGCGACAATTCAGACACGCTCATGGCCGAGCTCATGGCCAACAGCAGCCGGACTGTTCTGAGGGCCTTCGATGGCATGTGGCTGACAGGCAAAGAGGATACCAGCAGGGCTGGTGAACTATTGAAATGATAAGCGCACACTCCTATCACCACTATCACAAGCAACGCGGGAAACGGATTGCTGGATGGGAATAAAAGAGGGCAAATCAATCAGAATAATAACTTGTTACACTGACGCAATTCAGGAATTAGTGATAAATTCACCAATTACAAGAACGACGTGGTGCAAAGTAAGTTATTTAGTGCCAGAAATCTACCCAC
>LS537534.1:393418-416708 GCA_900490775.1 Pristionchus maxplancki | reverse complement strand
GAAAAGTCCTCGAAATTCGAGCGAAGAGAAGATTCTAGAAAGTTAGGAAAACTCGGCTACCGTAACTAGCGAAACATTTTGTGCTACGCACACAACAACAAACTGACTTATTTTAAATAAATAATTAAATAAATATTTAAATTACAACTAATTATATAATAATTAACGAATTATATAATAATTAGGCGGGTTAACTACAGAAGAGGTCAGTGTTGAGTGATTCGTCAATGGATAGATTCGAGGGCCGCTCAGATTGATATCAGCTTCCACAGTTTGAATCTGGTCATCTACTGAAAATATGGTAAGTGGAGAAATCGTCTGACTCTCTCATTTCGCCTCTCATCAGTCAGAGAAACGAGAGAGCATAGGAAAGTGAGAGAGTCAGACCATTCCTCGGTACGTGATCTACCGAACGGGTTACGGTGTAAGATGAGATGGAGGAAAAATGATTATAGAGCGAGATTATCTTGATAGTGAAGAAGCTTTCAGGCCATGATCTATCATTCTTCTCTTAGAGCGCTATCTAGCATCAAGAAATTGGTCGAGAGAGAGAATGGAGGGAGGAGGCAGTGTAAGATGAGATGAGAGAGGAGCAATGCATAGAAAAGCGAGAGTGGTGAATAAGTGGAGAAGTGGAACAGAGAAAGGGGTGATCTTAAGGATGCTGCGGTCTTGTTTTCACCTTATTTTGTTGTCGAAGAGTTATTTTTGCACTTTTTAGGTTCCCAGAACTGTTAGAGATTGTCAAAGAATAGTATAAGGAAGAGCCGATCTTTAGAAGTGCATGTACGGCTGGTTGCCAGGCAAAGAGGAATAGCCGAGTGACGTTAACGGCTTCCCCATTCTACTCCTATAATAACAAGCGAAGCCGCAATTTCTCGTTTTTCTATTGACATAATAGAGATTCCATCCTGTCAGTTGCCTAGTTAGAGACTTGAGGGACTGTCTCTTCACAACATCAGTTGAGATACGAATTGGATCAATCATTCCTGTTTGGATCGGATGCGGAAATTAAAGGAGCCATTAGGGAGGCGTCTCGATTTTCTTTGAAATAATCTTAGCCTAAGTCATGAAAGAGTGAAAAAGGCGTGGAAAAACGTGGAGCAGTGCTGACTTTCGAGATATCGAAGGTGGATTGGAAATCTGAAGAGTGGGAGGGGAGACGCGAGAGAGCGAAAGAGGAAACCATAAACGAAGTGGGCCCCCATATCTCCAGTTGTGCACACAAAGAGCGAGAAGTAGTGCAGATTCGACTCTCCCTATTTCCCAGGGTCTCTTGTTGGTCAGAGAAGCGAGAAAGACTGTACAAAAGAGAGACTAGGAAGGGATTTTCCACGTATAGAAGCGGATCGAGTGTCGATTTGTGCCGGATTGGCACGATGAGATTTGACGGATTTGGACGGATTAAAAATATAATAAAAATAATGTGAGAAAATAAATTTAAAGAAAAAAATCAATAGGAAAAATATTTGAAAAGTACGGTAGGCAACCAGTATCGAGCCGACATGTCACATCGTGTTTCCATCGAATCCAGCCAATATTTTCAGTTTTCAAGCTGCCGCGCGCAATATTTACGCGGTTCTCTTTCGTAGATGGATGATCTGCTAGAAGGTGAGTCAGTTGGCTTGTTTTGGTACGTTCACGAGCTTATAATTTGGGTGATAAGACCTAATTGTAAGTGGATTTTGACCCGTCTAACTAGTTAACTGCGCTATTTCCAGAGCTAAACGGCATCGCGGGCGATGGCGCGGCCTCGAGCAAGAAAGAGGTATGTTTTAAAACTGTTTTGGAGCGTAATAAAGGCCTCCTAGAGGTGGTGATAGCCCTAAGGCCCTGGCTGGTTGTACTAACGTTGGCTATTTGCACCTGTATCGCTGTGAACCGTTGCCATGGAAACTTGTTCGAATAATCAACATTTATTAATATAATTTAGAAAAATAATTGTAAATATGGACTTGGTAACTTCAAAATAATGACAAAACATTGCAAATCCGGTTCAGGACCGTCCCTCGAGCCCGCTGCGGCCCAATCCCAAGTACTGCTCGATGGTACAGCCGTCTCCGATACGACCGGCATCCGCGAAGTGAGTTCGGTTACCCGGCACCTCTCGGCACTACTTTACTTCGCCGGACCAAAGGGTAGGGACACCGGCTAGACCGATAGTTTTCCCTACCGATAGCACAGAATGAAATGAGCCCCGCCCTGTATCCTTTATTCGGTGGTCCGGTGAAGTAAAGCAGTGCCCACCTCTCTAGTTGATCAACCGACAGTGCAATAATGTTCGAATAGAGTGACCACATCCATAAAAATGGGCACATAAGGATAACGTAGAGATGAGGTGATGTTGCAGTTATGAACGAACATGGACGAACCGCCCTCCACGGTCACCACCTCATCAGGGCTCCACTCGAGGTAAGTATCAAATTATGTCGTTTTGATATTAAAAATAGCATCATATTGCCCGTTTGTCATACTTCTAGCGCATGACCAGCGTTACGGCGTTATGATATGTCGACGTTTCACTTGATGCTTCAGGAAGTACCTACTACTCCACGCCTACCACACGTGCTACGCCAACTCGCCCCTATCCGAATACTTCCTCCCCGGCCATCCCCGAGACAGTTCGCAAGATTCTGGAGGCATCTGGTGAAGGTTAGTATTATTTTAAAAACAAGGTTGAACAAAGTGGCAACGACAATCAGCGGGGAACACCGTGTTTACCGTTCACTTTTTTTTAAAATTTCAATTTTAATTATTTCATTGGCTGATTCAGGCACTGCCTCCTTCACTCCTCCTCCAACTCCCGTAACCCCAGCTGCTCCCGGAGTAGTGCAGAGGATCTACTTAGGAATGGAGATCGATGGGGACGTCCAGAGCTCGGATGTTCGTTAATTAGTTAATTATTTAACTAACTAATTAACTGATTGATTGATTAATTAACCACTAACTAATTGATTTTTTAAACTAAAGCTAGCGATGAAGATATCCAAATGATGTATGTTAATTAGCAACTATTATAAATTTTTAACGCATTATTTCAGAAGTCGTCCAGCCCGATCAAGCTGAACGAGAAGTACTGCAAGATTGGTGAGCAAATTTAGATCGGTTGGCTACGATTCAAATAATATTTTTACATATCGTGATCACGTTTAGTGTCCAAATTATCCGAGAACCTTCGAAATCTCAGATATATGAAAACCATGAAACTCGCATTTAAGTGTTCAATAGGTGTTTTTCGCGACGAATATACATGCTATTCCAGATAGAGAACAATTTATCATTTATGAATGGCGTGAAACCCAACATTGCAGTGCCCCCGTCGAAGCCGCCGGTTGCTCGCATCGCGCCTCTTCCCGCAGTGCAGCACGCGCGACCCGTGCAGCACAGTTCCCGCAGTCCAGGTCAGAGTGGAAAAAAGGTGGTCAAGAACTACCTAAAATCCTTAAACATTCCCGAGAGATCGGCCAACATAGGAAACTATCAAAAAGTTGAAAATATACCCGATTTTCGACGTTTTTTCATAAACACCCTCCGTTTTTCGAAAAATGTGCCACCTGACTTTTTCATCTATGGTCCAGGTGATTAACCCTCCTTGTCGCAAGCTTTCATTTGTTTTTTTAAAATGAAAATTGAATGATCTCTCTAGTGAAACAGAGCCGAACAAATGTTGGCTCTTTGGAGCAGCAGTGCCCGGCGAAACATTATTATTGATGCCATTAGCTCCCATAAATAAATAAAACAATGCAGACAGACGACGTCGCAGCACCTCTCCGTACCCCAGCTACAGTAACCCGATCCCGTCCTACCGTATCCCTCGCGTCTCGGGAGCCAACGCGCCTCAGGACTACAGTACCCCGGACCCGCCCCCGCCCGGCAACAGTACCCGGCCCGAGCCGATGGAGCGGTCGCCCTCGCCTCCTCTACAGTATGGCGGGAGCACGCCGGCGAGTGAGAGGGCCGCCCAGCGCCAGGGTACGGTAGTTTTGGGCCCCCAAGGCTGCGGTAGATTTAATGAATTGCTTGCAGCTCGCGAGAAGGCGGTGTCCGAATGGGACTTGCAGAGGTCGATTGAGGAGCAGAAAAGGAGGGAAAAGGACGAGGAAAGGAGGGCGGAGCTGGAGAGGAGGAGGCAGAGGGAGATGGAGAAGGCCAAGGGTGGATTATTTGCACTTTATAGCATTTTTGATCAATGGACACTTCGGCGCTTGTGCTGTTTGGGGGTCTCCAAATACAATATTAATTACAACTGATTAATGATAGGGGTACATACGCCGACTAGGGTGGCGAAAACGAGTCCCGGGTGAGTCATGCTTCTTGGCTCTCTCAATGACTCACCCGAGAGACGCGCGTTTACAGCCCCACTCTCTGCGGGTGAGTCACTGAAGGAGTAAACAAGTGCGGGTGAGTCATTTTCGTTTGACTCACCTATGACTCACCTGGTTTTCTCAGCTCTTAGTAGACCAAATGATACAGTTTTTGCACTATTGAACTTGCCTTTCTCAGTACAGTCCAAAAAATGGTCATATGACCAGAATATGAGATTTTTTATTTTTTTCGATTTTTTTCGAAATTTTCTCTGCGGAATTCAATTTCCTCATAGATGATACCAATTTTCACATTCCATGTAACACAAAGTTGTATGCAGGGTATAATAAGCGTTTATTTCTGATCAGAGTGAGAGAGTGAGAGAGTACGAGAGTCAGAGAGACATACAGAATGAAGCCACGCCCCCTCGACATGCCCGCTGGCAGCCTCCGATTAGAAGACCAGACGACCATGCCCGCTGGCAGCTTCTCATCAGAAGATCAGACAACCAAATCAAGAGATCAACGTAATCAGAAACAACAACTGAGCGTAAAAATGAAATAGAAAGCCAAACAATTCAATCAGAGATAAGGAAAATGCGAAAAAAATAGAAAAAAAATAAAAAATTTCATTTTCTGGTCATGTGACCATTTTTTCAACTGCACTGAAAAATACAAGTTCAATAGTGAAGAAATTGTGTCATTTGGTCCACTACGAGCTGAGAAAACCAGGTGAGTCATAGGTGAGTCAAACGGAAATGACTCACCCGCACTCCCTCGGTTTATTGCCCCCTCGCTTACGGGTGAGTCAGAGGGGGTGACTCACCCGCAGAGAGAGGCGATCATGACTCACCCGGGACTCGTTTTCGCCACCCTAACGCCGACACTTCTTCTGGGAACTACACAAATGCCTGTTTAAAATTGAATTAATTGACTGTCAATTAAGCATTGTTTCCCACGTCATAGGGGAGTGTTGAATTGCTGAATTGCGAACTGAACAGCTACGGTAGGGTGGCGATCATTCAGAGTACTGTACTTGCAGCTGCAGAGAAGCACCGACAGTCGGAGAAAGAGTTGTGGGAGGAGCGGGAGCAGAGGAGGATAGAGGAGAATAGGGCGAGGCGGCTGGAGGTGGGTCGGAAGTTCGACAAAGATTGCATTTACAATATTATTGAACGTTAAACTATTGATTCGCGTGCTACACGCGTAGTATTATCAAGCTGATGAAACCGCGGAGTCGCAGCTGAAACATTCACATGTCGTGATTGTGAGTATTCAGGCAGAAGCGAACGATCGACGACGACTACATGCAATAGAGGTGCAGAGGAGAATGAGAGCAGAGGTGAGGTTAAGAAATGAGTGCGTGCTAGAAGCGCCGGGTTAGATAAAAATGGTGATGGTACAGGTGTATTGAGGCTTCGACAATGGGAGATGGATCTAGCAACGTTGCTTCATTAGTGCGAGACAAATAAATGAGGAGAAAAGTGTGTAATGGGAGAAAGGTAGCAGTCGTATTGTCTTCATCGATATTCCTGGCCATTTAGATTAGTGGTGAAACAGCGGCGTACGGTGTGGTGATTATTGATTTGGTAATAGCTCTCGATCCTAAGCACAGTTATTCCTTCATCAGTAGAGGAGAAGTGAGGAATGAGAGTAGTATCTATTACGCAGTGGCATCTGAGTGTGATCAACTCCCTAGATATTCAGCGTCTTTGAGGTATTAGTGAAACCGCAATGTAAACGGTGTGGGTTCATGAATAGAGGGCAACTCAGTGGGGTCTACGACGCAAGTAGGATAATAGTGTGCTACGGCGCGAGATCTAGAAGTATTTGGAGTAGTAGTGAAACCGAAAAATGTATGGGGGAATAGGTTATTGACAAATAATTATATTGCAAATTGAAATAACTGTTATTCAGGCGGAAGAGGAGCAGCGGCGACGGTACCAAGCTGATGTCCACAAGGTGTTATTTGTTATTATTATTTATAAACATCAAGGAACAATAATATGTTGTTTTGATGGTAACCCTCGCAATCTAATAAGCTGAATTTAGTCAGTGGATGCTCAGCGACGGGCGGAGATGGAGAGGCGAGCGAGAGGCCAGGTGGGGTGATGTTTAAGTGATTTGAGATATATCTTTGATATTTAGCATCACTAATTGTCCCTCTATTCGTATTTGTTATAGTAGTAATCAATGTTTCGGAATTGTGTTATGCATTTTGCCGATAACTAGTTAACGTGTGCGCAAGCTTGTGAGGGGATTTAAGTGATCGCATCTATTACTCAGGCGTTGCCTGGAAACATCGTTATCTGAGTAACCGAGGGAAAAAACTGTATTAGCTAATTAGCTACTTGCCTAATTAATAATTAATAATTTCAATTTTAATTAATTATTTTCAGCCCGCATCGCGCGGTGGCGTGCACTCGCGGCAGCCGATCGACATGGAGGAGGACACCGTGCGACTGACGAGAGAGGTACGGTGCTGTAGTGTAGTGTACGGTATCTTGAGAGTGCCAGGAATACGGTATCTTGAGGATACTGTGGCCGGGGTACGATACAGATTATTGATTAGCCGATGCCCCATAGGGGCAATGAGCGTCCAAGTGTGGCATTTGCGATATTCCTGTGTCGTCTTCGGGTTTCACGGTTAGTACATCTCGCTCTCAATGTGGCGACGGTTGCTACCACTCGAAGAGGATAGTTTTAAAAAATAGCACAAATTAAAGGAAATTGAAGCCCTGAAGGCTCGGTGCAAAGCTTAGTGTTAACATGGTGAATTACTGTACAAAATGAAAAATAATAATCTTATTTTTAAATAATAATAATATTTAAAGGAACTGGAGGAGATCAAGGCTCGGTGCAAGGCTGAAGGCGAACAGAAGGCGATAGAAGAAGCGAGGAGAGCGGAGGCTGTGAGGAGACTCGAGGGGTGTCTGGAGAAGATCGAGGGGAGGATGGAGGAGGTACGTTAGCGAGGGGATTACTGTAGATCTATACGGTAGTTCAAGGTTACGGTATTCAATAAATCAATCGACAACTGCAGCCCGAGCCGATGGAGGTGGAGGAGTCGGACATGGTGGAGTCGTCGGTGCCTGCCAGCAGCTCCCGTACTGTGATAGCGCCCAAGCTGCTACTGATAAAGGGTGAGGATGAAACACGAATATTGGGGGAGTAAAAAGCGGGGTTACTTTGTTATACTATGGTATTCCCAATAAAAGTATAGGGGTTTTACTCTAGAGACTAGGGGAGGGGTAGCCGATGCCTCTCGAACACGGCGAGAGCGCCCAAGCTGCTCCTGATAAAGGGCGAGAAACTCGCTCTGAAACGTGAATTCATCGAGCCTGCCGAGATTTTTCTAGTTCTGGAAATTTGTAAGCAACGCAATAGACTTGCTCCAAGCAGCTGCTCATAAAGGGTCAGGATGAAACCGAAATAAAATTGGATGCGTGCTTCCAGGATGGGTGAAAATGAACAAATTGTGAATAATCGCAGTGAATAAGCCAAATACGCTTTTTTAAAAATGCTTGACTCCCGAGTGAGGCTGAAATATCAAATATAATATTTCCAGCCGAGCCTAAGGATGAGGACGTCAAGGACGTGAAACCGATGGCCAAGGAAGAGGACGTGAGCGAGGTTAGACCAGAGTTAAAAAAAGGGTAGAAATGGGGTATCAAAAATGACAAGGTTTATGTGCGCGTAGCTGTAGAGTGCAGGGTAGGAATTGCGTGAGAATGCATCTTATCCTGCGAATTTTCCTAGTTATTATTCTCAGTCCGATCGAACTGTAATCAACTTGGCGATTCCTTTGACTGATGAGATTTTCGCGTAGCACAAGAGTGTTGTTTGGGAATGGCTGATCCAAGAAGTTTACCTCGAAAAATATTTTTAGTTACTGTTCTACTTTACACACTGTCATCGGAAATATGTGAATCCTCATACTGATGAGATAGTTGTGTAGCACGATAGTTCCGGGTAGGATTGCTAACACGGAATCGTATTTTTCAAATTGTGTTTGGTTATTGTTCTACGCTGTTTACCGTAATCGACAATGGACGAGTCCTCAGACTGATGAGATATCAGTGCAGCACGATAGTTCCGGGTGGTGATCGCTTAACACAAGCGACTTCCTTTAGTAGACTTTTTGAGAATACAGTGATCCACACAGATTCCTCTCCCGCCTGGCCCGGCTCCGGTGCGCTCCCTTTACGCACCTCGGGAGTCGATTCCGAGCCCGCCTCCTAGCCCGCCTCCGAAGGCTGACGAAGAGGTGAAGAAGGAAGAGGAAAGGGCTGAGGAGGAGGTGGAGATAATCGAAAAGTCGCCTGCGGAGGTACGAATATGGCGTTTTGAGGATACTTTTCATAATCGAGTTTCGGAAGGAACTAGCTGGAGCAAAAAAAACTAGCTTTTCATTTTTGACTGGATGTGAGAATGTGATGGCGTTTAGAGGGATCTGCGATCCTGAGGACTAGGTGAAACACGTATCTAAAGTGATAGTTGGAGAACTGATTGGGCACTTTGTCTAGAGTAGGAAAATCAGTTCTCGATCACAGGTGGTCACGCTGAGCGACGACGACGAGGGTACGGACCGTACGGTAGCCGGGAGTACGGTAGCCAAGAAGGAGGTCAAGCAAGAAGAACCCGACGATGACCTGTGGATAGTGGGCAGCAAGGGCATGACGAGGAAGGTACGGTAGCATTGATTTATTGATCGAGTTTATACAATTTGACCGTCCAGTTATGCAGAAACCCCAGTAAGGAAGACCAGGAACTAGTCCTACCCCTTCTCGTGTTTGGAGCTCTTGCACAGATGGCTCGGATCAGTTGTAGAGTACAATTTAACTCGTGTCACTTCACACTTTATTAGAACAAGTGAAAGAAGAGAGAGCACGAGCTCTTGGGATAGCAAAAAGATAAGAGTGAGCAAGGGAGAGATGAGAGAGATGAGAGAGCAGAGAGCGGGAAGAAAAAGAGATAAGTCCCACCCCCTCCTAAACGGTGGATGAAATTCAGGGGTTTGAGATTCGCCTAGACATGTTAAAGCTTGGAGCTGAATTTGTCTATGGTCTACTCGAAAAGAGTACAGTCCCACCGAGGACAAAGAAGAAAGAGCAAAAGAGCTCAGCCACTAGGCATTTTGCTCGGAAAACGAGGAATAGAGGAAGAAAAGTAGTGAGCTCAGCCACTAGGCATTTTGCTCGAATTGGAAACAAGTATGCAAGAGCTACGGTAAGAGAAGCAACAGAACTGGGGAAGGCAATGTAGATCAACGAACAACGAAAAAGAAACAAACAACAACGAACGAAACAGTGTGAGTGACGATACTAGTGAAGATTGACGTCGCAACAAGGGAGACGAGACGCCTTCGTCCGATGGTTCCTGCGCATGGGTTTAGGGGGTTAGGAGGGAGTTCCTGGGGCAGAGCCCATAGTTGTGGGTCTTGTCTCCACAGATACTACATTTTTCCATGACACATCGGTTGGCGTCGTGGGCCCTATACTTACGCCAGCATTTTGTGCAGCGATTGATCTGCCTCAAGCGATCTTCACGTTCGCGGCGCGAGTTCACAGCTTGGCACGCTTCCGGTTCGTGATCATCCGACGAGCACAGGTAACATCTGGGTCGTTTGCCCCTTTTGTTACGGTTGAGCTGATCGTCTTCGTGGACAAACATAGTCGAAAGTTGACTCGGCGGAGAAAGGACTCGGCGGAGGGAAAAACTGACAGACTGAATGGGAGAAGAAGAGGAATGAGAGACTGTAGAATTAGAGAATCAGAGAACGGAGGGAGAGAGCTGAATGACTCATTTTCTCCTTCCTCTATCTCACAACTCTTTCTGCACTACCTTGTTTGATCCTCGTCTCCCTCGAGACAAAGACACTCTCATTCTAGAAAGAAGGAAGGGCATCAGCCAGATGGTAATGGACACTGCACACACCACAATAGTAAGGCAGAAGACTGTCTCCATCCAATAGTGAATGAACACAGTAGCAATGTGTTCGAAGTCGGGAAGATTTATGACCGTCCCATTGAACTGAATCTGCTGCGTTCGGCTACTCTCGCTCTCGAATCCTGCGAACTGCAGAACTCCTCTAAGCACTACTGGGTCTCCGCAACTGGAGATGCAGATTTCAGAGACGGATGCTGTCTGGAATGACAGCGCTCTCTCGGTCACCACTCCCTTCGAATCACAACTGATTGAGAAGGAATCTCTGGAACACTTGAGAGTCGCTAGTCCTTTTCCCTCTTTCGTCAGGCATCTGAAGGCGACCTTGGCACCCCGCATACATCCGTAACAGCCGATCAACGGTGAGGTCGAAATCGCGCACTGAATGGGGGTCACATCCTGATGATCCACTTTGATCTGGTCATTCTGTAGGACTACTGTGATCTCGGTGGAAACAGACTGATACAAAGAAGCCTCGGGGATTCCTTTCCTGGAGGTCAATCTCAATTGAGGAGTGAGCATCGGGAAGACCTTGTCGATATCGAAGTTCTTCTCCAATTCACTCTGTTTACAGTCACATGTTACTGAGTTCTCTGTGGGTAGACAATGGCACTCTTCCTCGCTCGAGCAATTCAAAGCTTCGGCGTGTCTCTTTGACTCGCACAGCACATTAGGGAAATGAGTGGTGACAGCCATTCGGTTCTCAGTCAGAGAGTAGATGAAAGGCTTGCCGAGAATCGGAAGAGGAGGAACCGCGAAATTGGTCAGCTCCAACTCATATGGGTTCCTTGATGCTCTCACATTGGGACGGAGATCAATCGTATCCACCCGAGTCTCATTGCCAATAGTCAGAGAGACTTCGATCGTAACAATTGGTCTCCACTCAGGGCACTCGAAGGTCTGGTAGATCGAATTTGATCTAGGTTCGCAGAAAGTTCGGTAGAAGAGACATCCGCTGTTCAGCCAGAAACAATCGCATCCGGGTCCTCCGCAGGATTCTTGACAGAAGGTATGCCCGGGATACTTATTGCCTGCCTCGAGTTCATGGACCAGTGAGATCATCGTTACGTTTCCACACTTGGGTCCCACACACGAACCAGTATGAGGGCACCGTTTTGCATGCACGTACTTCACTTCCACATCTCTATGGAACGCGTGACTATCGGGATCGCAGATCAGCTGTGTGTCTTTGATCTCCATCTTAATCTGTCCAGTCACGGTATTATTCACTACTAGGGCGATGCACGCGTCTTTCGTGATGGGGTTGACCTTGAGAACAGAAGTAGTCACCTCTGAACACTCACTATTCACGCACTTTCTGCCAGCCACTGTCAATTCAATCACGTCCTGACAAGATCGGGCAAAAGGGGAAAAGAGGAGTATCAAGAACGAGAGGAAGATGATCTGTCTAATAGGCTGTTGTCTCTGCTGCATAGCAGTCCTCCCCCTCCAGAGTCGGCGAATAGCCATTAGGAAGAAGAAAACACATTTGCAGGAGAAACTTGCCAGACCACAGAAAATGTGAGTCACTCCTCTGATTGGTCGGCTCAAAGTGAGCGGGGAAAAGCAGAGGGCATAGACGAATAGTCCAATCACATAGAGAATGCATCCAAGAGCGACTAAAGCGGTCGTCAGATTGCATTCGGGATTGGCAAACGAGGATAAACAGAGGACGCATTGCACGGTCGCACAGAAATCGAAGGCCGGGCATTCCACGGAAATCGACTGAAAAGAGCCGCCGCGCAAATACTTGACCGAAGCAGTGAAACCGTGTACTGTATGGGCTGGATCGAATACTGTCAACTCAGATGGAGAATGAGGATCCGGATGAACCGTCGTGCAGTCACCATCACCACAAATCTGATAAGGAGGAGACATTAGCTCATGATTGAATCGGGCTCCATTCAAGTGACATTCGATGCTCTCTGAGGTGACAGCTGGGGCCAGAATGGCAATAAACAACAGTGCGAGACAAAAACCACTGAAACTCCAAGGGCCAGACAGGGGAGTAATTGAAACTCGAACTCGCTTGTGAGAACCACGTCGGTCGCTGTCTCGATATTCGCGGAAGGCGACAAAGAACATGGGCATCTCGTGCTCAGGAATGGGATTTTTGAGAAAGAGTCGCCCGCCTTTTTGCGCCTTCTCCTTCTTTTCCCAGAAGTCAAAAAGAGCATCTTCTAGTAGGGGATATTCATCTTCCATAATTACCGGATTACCTCGACTATCCGTTTCTCTGGCAATCTTATCTCGGGCCTTGATGGAGGCAATGCGAGTCGATTTGCGTAGAGGGGGAATCTCGGCCAGTCCGATGTTAGGGGGATTGTCAGTGTCGGAACTGACTAGCTCGAGGGGAATGATACGATTCGCTGGGCGAGATATCGTCTGGCCAGCCGAAGGTAAGAGTGTAACATCCCTCTCATTCACTTTGATCACCTTCGCCATTTTCCATGAACCACGGGGCACATTCTCTTCCACTACAAGCACGATCTCGTGAGGAATTGGGAATGGATTGCGATTCTGACGACACTTGCGAATTGGATGAAGGCGATGATGTTCACGCAGCTCAGTGACATAATGACGATGGAATTGATCCCAGAACTTGTCCAGAGTCGCTTCCATCTGTCGGAAATGGTCGAGGAGCGCTTTGCGCGAAAGATTGCCCTTGGACGAGGGAACATAGTCTGGGTCGTCGAGTGTTTCTTTGATCAGAGCCGAATGGGGAAGTGCCAGTTTGACTCTAGGAGCGACGAAAACGCATGGTCGTAGTACCGGCAGTACTGAAAAAACTCGCGACTCCCGTATCCTCTCAGGAGGCAGTGGAGGAGCCGGAGGGTAAGGGAATGGGCGATTGTTCTCGGGACTCTCCGAAACATCGGTCAAGGTCGTGATGGGAATAGGTGAGCGAGGGTAAGAATCACTCGCTTCCTTCTCTCCCGCGATCATCACACCCAGTGTAGTATTCACCACGTAGAGACCACTGGGAAGTTGATTGTTGGACATTCCTGTCACACGATAGAAATCCTTCCCTCCGATCAAAAGACGGGGTTGGACTCTACCTCGGCGGTGAGCGGAATCAGCGAGACGGACACCCTGATTCTTGAGAGCGCGTTTGTCGGCTCTGCTCAGTGTAGCCATCGGAATGGAACCAGTGAGAGGTTCGGAATGGACAACGGCCTCGATAAGCAGAGGTCCATCATTAGTGGAAAGGCAGATCTGGACTACATCGTATTCCGCAGACCCAGTACTCTTTCCACCAAGTCCAGCGAGATCGCGATGTTCTCTCCTTACGGTTGGTAGGGACAAGTCATCACGTATCGTATTGCTGATCAGAGAGAGACCAGCACCGCTGTCAAGGAACACTTCTACTCGATCAGAAGCTCCGGAGGTCGGATTGGATACAATCGCACTGCCAGTGAGCATTCTGATCCGGTCGGTAGAAGTAGTGACAGTAACTGGAACAGGGGATGAACTGGAACCCTTCTCCTTAGTGACAGTCGTGTTGTTTTCCCTCGGACTATGACCTGTGGTCGAATGGTACGGGGCAACATGACGCATTTTGTTGCACACAGAGAAGTGGTGGGCCCAGCCACAGATTTCGCAATTACGCAGGGAACACTTGTCTGTGATGTGTCCGTGTTGGAAACACTTCAGGCATCGTCCCTGCTGGGCGAGAAGTTCGCGTTTTTGAACTTGTCTGATCGTCCAACAAGAGCGTGAATTTGAATGAAGTTCACAGAAAATGCATTTCTGTGCAGTTCCCTCATCTTTTTCCTTTCTGTCGGAGGTTCCCTTGGGCGAGGAAGGTTCTCTCACTCCTGTCTTCTCTTTTCCCTCTTTCCATTTCGTCACAGTTTTCCCCCTTTTTCCCTTCGAGGGAGCCTGGGCAGTCACAGTGGTAATGGGTGTGTTAGAGGAAGGAGAAGAGGGAGAGTTGACCTTTTCCTTTCCGTTACGGGGACAAAGTTCACGCAATTCAAGTTCATCTTTCAGTTTCTGCTTCAGAACGGAAAGGGCATGAGATAAAGACATGGTGGATTCGGCATCACCTTCTCTTATCTTCATGTGTATGAACTTTTGGCAAAAGGGCGAAAAACGTTCGAGAACGTTGTGCCGACAAAAAACGTTATTGTCGGGATCCGCATCCATGCCCTTGAGGAGGGTTATTAGAGTCTCAAAGTGTCGAATTGTCTTCAACTGATCGTCTAATGACTCACTCTTAGGTCGCAAACTGCCGAATTCTTTCATGACAGTTTTGTGCGATTTGACGGTACTCTTGTATTCATTTTCGAGACTCGTCAAGATTACATTGTATCCACAGCTTCTCTTCATGAGATGACTCAATAGATCACTCGCCTCACCACAGAGGGAACTTTCAAGATATCTCAGTTTAGTCGAGTCTCCAAGATCAGTTCTCTTGTCAATGAGTTCGCTAAAGGTTTTCCAGAAAGTATCCCAACAGCTCTTCCCATCATAGGAAGGGAGAGTGAGATTGGGAAGGGAAGGAAGAGGGACCGTTGCAGACGGTGTAACAACAGTAGATGATGGAAGAGAATGAATCGGGGCCGCATGAGGGGTCGGGGGATTCAAACTCATTCTACTCAGAATGCGATCAGTATTCAGGACTACACCATCCAGGAGAGACGATTTGGTAGTGATCACATCATGAAGAGACTCAATAGAATTGTGTGGCTGGGTTCCACTGTCTTCAAAGAAGTCATTAAGTTCTTTCGCATGAGCTTCTTTGTCAGTTCTATCAGTAACACCTTCAATGAGTTTCTGCCACTTCCTCCCATTCTCAGTAACTACTGTGAGAGTGGAAGACAGTTCACATTTGAAGCGAGTGGCTTGATTGGAAGCTTGAACTAGCTCTTCTCGAGAGAGATTCGTAAGGGCTCGATCGATGAGCTCGTCAACGCTTTTCAGTAGAGGAACTAAGTCATTCCTCTTCCGAGTGATCAGACGCCTAACATTTGCGGATAGTGTCGACATTGCTGCCACGCGGGTCTTGGTCTTGTAGAGGTTCTTTTGCTAGCGAAGCAGATGCACCATATACAATTTGACCGTCCAGTTATGCAGAAACCCCAGTAAGGAAGACCAGGAACTAGTCCTACCCCTTCTCGTGTTTGGAGCTCTTGCACAGATGGCTCGGATCAGTTGTAGAGTACAATTTAACTCGTGTCACTTCACACTTTATTAGAACAAGTGAAAGAAGAGAGAGCACGAGCTCTTGGGATAGCAAAAAGATAAGAGTGAGCAAGGGAGAGATGAGAGAGATGAGAGAGCAGAGAGCGGGAAGAAAAAGAGATAAGTCCCACCCCCTCCTAAACGGTGGATGAAATTCAGGGGTTTGAGATTCGCCTAGACATGTTAAAGCTTGGAGCTGAATTTGTCTATGGTCTACTCGAAAAGAGTACAGAGTTTGGGTTGATTGGTGATCGGATACTGTAGAGTACGGCAGGACGGTATTCGATGAGGAAAGTACAGTATTATTGATTTATTGATCGAATTAGCTTAATCTATAGTATTGATTGTAGAATACAGTAGGACGGTATTCGATGAGGAAAGTGAGGCAATGTTGATATGTAGGATACGGTAGCGTCGCTGTAAATCGATAAGTACGGTGGAATACAGTATCCCTGTTGCAGCCTCACGTCTTCGATCCGAACAGAGTGAAGAAGGAGAAGGAGGAGGCGCCCAAGGTGAGTATGGCGTACTGGGTTGATTGCTGTTTCAATCTCTAATGAATGTCGAGCAGTGGGGTTATTGCTAGTCTCAACTTGGAACAGGGCGAAATAAACTAATTGTGGACCTCTGAGAATGATTGCTGCATCACGGGGCGGATTGGTGGGTTGACGTTTCAAACTTCACTCAAAGGAATGTAGCCGGGCGATCGATGGTGGTGTCACATTGGATTGTGCTTGAAATAAAAACAATTATGAACCTATGAGAATAGCAATAAGAATGGCAAGAACTGTACTGGGTGATTTGGTTGTTTCCTGTTTCAAGGTTAGCTCAAAGCTACATCGTCTAATTAAAGCCAGTATTTTCTTTAGACTTGGTGGTTCAAAATAATTTAAAATCCACTTTCCTACGGAAAGTGAGACGCTGGGTTTCTGCGAGAAACCCTAAACTGTTGTTGATTTGGGTCTCTCTTTTTGATAAATAGTTGAAACTCAATAAAAGTGACGGAATCTGTAATGTTGTTCACAAGAAAAGTATTGGAATCTTTAATGTTGTTCACAAGAAAAGTATTTAAATCATGAATGATAAACTCAATAAAAACAACGGAATCACCAATGCCTCGGGACTCAAATTCGCGACCGTTACTCCCCGCATGAGCTTACAATTCCAACACCGGAGGATCGGGAACCTTGTCGACTATTTAAATGGCCATCCTCTGAACGTCTAGGTCTTATTTATAAAGTGCCTGAAAATAAATCTGTCTCTACATTATGACGGACTATGAGTTAACTCGTTTAATTTATGATTTTTGTAACTTTGATAATCTCTTCCAACCCTTCTCAACCTGCCTATCCTTTTTAGAAAAACTTCTAACGATGGGCTCGTAATATCAGGCGCGAATTTGAGTCCCGAGGCATTGGTGATTCCGTTGTTTTTATTGAGTTTATCATTCATGATTTCAATACTTTTCTTGTGAACAACATTAAAGATTCCAATACTTTTCTTGTGAACAACATTACAGATTCCGTCACTTTTATTGAGTTTCAACTATTTATCAAAAAGAGAGACCCAAATCAACAACAGTTTAGGGTTTCTCGCAGAAACCCAGCGTCTCACTTTCCGTAGGAAAGTGGATTCCTTTACTTTTATTGTTGCGCAGCTCGAAAACAATGTTCGAATTTAATTTTGCTCACCACGAATAACTTCTTCGCTTGACTTCACTCAACCGCGTCACTCTGAAGCCAGCAAGATCACGCACCGGAAGCGTGAGGGAAGCGGATGCGGAACGAAAGGCGCGACACACTGATTCTGCTTGACTTCACTCAACAACGTATCTATGTAGCCAGATAGGCCCATTCACCTCTCAAGGCTACGCGCCGGAAGCGTGAGGAAAGCGGATGCGGAAAGGAAGGCGCGACACCCTGACTCCGCATGACTTTACTCAACGACGTCTCTCTGAAGCCAGCTAGGCCCATTCCCCTCTCAAGGTCACGCACCGGAAGCGTGAGGCAAGCGGATGCGGTAAGGAAGGCGCGATACCCTTATTCCGCTTGACTTTCCTCAACCACGTCACTCTTAAGATAGTTATGCCCCTAACCCTCAAGGTCACGCACCGCAAGTGTGAGTTAAGCGGATGCGGAAAGGCAAGCGCATCATCCTGTTTCTTATTGACTTCTAATAAGCAGCAAAAAGCAGCAAAAGTGTTTCCCTCTAACCCGAAATCGAACACACGAGACCCCGATCTCAAGCCTGCCACCTTGCCTTCACACCACAGGTCACATGGGAAAGGAGACCATCCAGTGCACTAACTCCCCTCTCCATCCTCTCCCTCGTGTCTCGCCATTTCCTCCCACTGAACTGCTCAAACTTTGAGCGACCGCCCTGGAGCGCAGGATTGATCCAAGCTCCCAATTAAAAGAAGTGAACCTTAGAATCGACCCAAAAGCTTAACGGCAAAAATTGGAGAGCTTAGCTCAATTCCCACGAGGTGATGGAAAATAGGTGGACGTGCACAAATAGGCCCTATCGAGGTGGTCGCCATTTGGCGCTCCGTGAATATTTTTTCACAAAAATTGGAATGGGACATCCTCAGACCATGGGACTAATGCCTACAAAGTTTGGTGAGCTTGCCATCACTTTGAAAATTTCGACTCCGCCCACCCGTCCAGGGCCCGAAAATAAGGTTGGGAAATTTGTGGGTGAGACCCAAATTGCTGTGGCGCTTCGCGCCACAGCTAATTACGATAATTATAGCAATAATTAGATGCATAATCAAGATGATAATTAATTAATGACTAATTACAGGGGGCAACAACCGCACCGAACCTCCCCTTCGACGCCGCGGAGGTGAAGCCGGAACCAGCGGAGGCGGCGTGGCCATCGGGAGGGACCGGGAAAGATACGGTAAGTGGGGGTATTGATTATTGATCAATCGATTGATTGCTAGAAGGATACGGTAGAGGGGTACGGTAACGATCGATGGACTTTATGTAGATATGATGGGGCTGGACTACGGTAATAGATGAAATTGTATACGGTATCGATCACTGCTATCGATCGCCTTCAGGTACGTCGATCGAGCGTAGTCAAGTCGGAGACGGGCGGGGAGGAGAGGGAGGAGTACACTGTTGCCCTGCCACCGGGATTCGCCAAGGAGGAGGAGGAGAGTGGAGCAGGGGTGAGTGCAGTAGGGGCGATTAGGCATTTCGGCACTTCTGTTGATGTGCAGATCATAGGAAATATTGGCCTGTAAGGAAGCAATATTCTAACTAGGAAACCCTAGGCCCGATTCAGGTTTCATTGGCAAGCTATAATGCGATGAGGTGTGGGATGAATTGATAAAATGGCGTTTTCGGTCCTATATAAAATTATAACATCCTTTTCGCATTTTAATGTCAATAAAGCTAATAATAACTGAATTCCAGACTGCGGACGGGCCGGCGGACATTGGCGCGGCACTGGGCGCTGCGAGGAGGCTGATCAGAGAGGTGAGGAGGAGGATGCGTGCTAGGCGTGACGGGTTAGAAAAATCGGATAGAAGTAATGTTCCCAGAAGAAGATTGTGAATAAGGCGTCTTTGCGTTTCGGGCGGTTTACGAATGGTACATTTCTTTTCAGCAGCATCTTGAAGTGGCACTTCAATAAAGTATATCATGGTGGTATTGTGTTGAACAAGTGCCCAATTTCGGTTTCCTGAACATGACATGATATGCGATTAGTAGCCTGGATTAATGGTATGAGGATTTCGTTTACAAAATCATATTCAAAGCCTAAAAATACACAATGTGGTGGCTGCTTTCGGTTGCAATTACATCATAAGATAGGTTGGATGCGGTCTGAACTGATAGAGCGAAGTGCTTGATGCGAGAGTTAAATTCAGAACCTACCAATTATTGAGAAGAGTGAAATGGCGGGTTCCAGTTGCAGTGATAGGATATCCTTGGGTGTTAGAGGCGTTAAATGGTTAATGGATTGGAATTTTCTTTTCGAAAATAATAATAATTCCAGATCGGCGCGACGGTGCAGTCGGCGCAGCAACAGAATGAGAAGGAGAAGAGGAGAAGGAAGAGGCCGCCCTTCGTGCATGTGGTGAGATCAATGATCTTATTGTTAGGAGAAGGGCGCGTGCTAGACGCGACGGGTTAGAAAGTGGGGAGGGGGGAGAGAAGGAGAAGAGGAGGAGGGAGAGGGAGAGAGAGAGAGAGGGAAAGTGAAGGAGGGAGAGAGAGCGAGGCAGTACTGCCTGTGGTGAGCACTTCGGCCAGCATTTCGCCGTGGGGTTGTTATGTTTCACAAATGGTATAATACAGACTGAAAGTGGTAACACTGCTATGAGTTCGAGAAGAATACGAAAAAACATATTGCGAATCGAAAGAATGTGGCTTCATGCTGAAAGCCACGGGGAGCTGTCCCAATGCGATGTGCGTTTCGCCGTTGCATTGATAGAGATTGAGAATCTGACGCGTTTGTTATTTGTAGAATTCGGGTCTGTAAAAATTGTTACGCTATCATGGGACGGGTTCATTCATTCATTATTTATTTATTCCGTTTACAGATAGTGTCATGTGATATACAGAAAATGGGTGATCGTAGATCGAAGAAAAGAATGGGCGATCGGGTTGATTTGAGTTCTACTGATGCTGTAACGGTTGTTATTAATTAGTACTGTGAAGCGATCACGGAACATTTTCTCAACATTCTCAATATTTGCAGCCTGCTGCCGACTCGTTCCTGCACTTGCTGAGGACGGGCAGGAGGAAGAGGAGGATGTGTGTCGATGAGGATGGGGATACGGTGGGTTACGGTAGATATGTATCGATTGAAGGTTACGGTAGATTACGGTAGATTTGAATCTTTCGAGGAGTTACGGTAGATTACGTTAGATTTGGATCGATCGAAGATTACAGTAGATTACGGTAAATTTGTATCGGATCGAGGAGTGACGGTAGATTACTGTAGATTTGAATCGATCGAAGATTACAGTAGATTACTTTAGATTTGAATCGATCGAAGATTACAGTAGATTACTTTAGATTTGAATCTTTCGAGGAGTGATGGTTGATTACTGTAGGTGGGGCGGTATTACTGTGAATCGATCGAGATGTTAAGGCGAATTACGGTTGGATACTACAGTTATTTATCGATTTATGTTCAGTTAGAGTGGTTGCGGCGCAACGAGAGCCTCGATAGGCCCACGTGGAGCGAGAAGAGAGCGAGGATGGAGGAGGAGGAGGATTGAGGCGACTACCGCACTTCCCTTCCTTGCTACAGTAGTCTACAGTATTCCATCCCCTACAGTATTCCCTCCCCCTTCCACAGTATGCCTAATCACTCCCCACTGTTTATCTCTAGAAGGATTGTAATTAGTCGTATCAAATCCAACTGTTGAAGAAGTTCTAGAGTTGTTCGAGTAGTTCCCACTGTTACTTTGAATTCTGGCCCGCGCAAGAAGATTATTTTACTATCATGCTGATTTCTGCCTCTCTAGCCGTTTCGAACAGCTGAATTTGATCCCGATATGTATGAAATTCCAGAATCTCTTGCTTGTACATAACGAGTTGTTGATTATACTTTTTCGTATATCATTGCCAGAAGTTGTGTCCCGATATATACTTGCTTTTAATTGCTTTGAATTGTCTGTAATTGAATTACGCATCAAGACGTTCGCTTTTGTTTTTACCATGATCACATAATTGCTGGTTTTACATTCCATTTCGTACCACGGATGTGATTTTGCAGAAGATTTTTATGAATAAATATGTAAATATTAAATGTAGTTAATATGAAATGGAAAAAAAATTTTTGAACCTTCATTCATTCATTTTAAAATATAAAGCCTGACACCGCTCAAACACTTTGTTGAACGGAATTACGGTAGCTGTTTTCTGATTCGAAAATCGCCCTTCCAGTGCAGCGTTCATCGGCTTTGTTTCTCTACTGATTTGACGTCCAGAATCAGCGATGGAGACCGGGTAAGTCTTCTTATGATCAATTTTAGGCATTAGAGGAATTGGTCGTGACCGTTTTGCTCTTTTCATTTTCGTTTGCGTAACTGGGTGATTTTGTGTTTCGAGCTTCGCTCAAAGTTAGTTGCTGATGTGTGATCGCTAGTTAATCCTTGTTTTTCGTTTGTATACGTCCATTATGCCCGTTTTTAACAATATAATGCATCAATCTTTCACTCATGGGAGCCAGTGTAAGCGCTTTGACTGCTTATGCTATAGGATTGCCACATGGGATCGAGAAACGTGCTGGACATCCATAATTCAATCCCTGTACTTCCAGAAACCTGCGTAATGAGGATTTCCGCAAGCTGCTCACGCAGAAGCGGACTGAGGCGCCCAAGCCGGCGGCCGGAGGCGGCGAGAAGAAGGACAAACCGAAGAGTGAGTTATTTTAAACTAAAATTATCGAGTTTTTGGTTGTTTTTGAGGCTGGATTTCAAGCTGATGTTCTACTTTTTCTTTGTGTTTTACATAATAAATATTCAGACGCCGCGTTCTCACACAAGCAAGCCGCCAAGCAGCAGTACAAGAAGAAGGTGAGTCGAATGTTTGAAAGGTAGCCTAACGTATATTGCCTTAACGCTAGCCCATAGACTTGCCTCAACGTATATACGTCTTATTTGAGTGGTAATTGCAAGTCGTACATTATCCGCACTAGTCGAAGTTGTATATCAATAGTGGTCGCAACCCGCAAGCCACAGGGCGGCTTTTGTCTTTGTTTTTATTAAAATCATTCTCAGAGGATTATTAATCCACGAGTCTAGAGTAGCGCATTCAATTGCCGGTGTAACGAGAACGTTTCCAGTGTGGTTACGGCTTTTTTGCTATTTTTAAAACTCACAGCTCGAAGGATTATCAATCTACGAGTCTAGATTAACTGTTTGGTTCATCATAGAAACTAGAATGTTGCAGGGCGGTCACGGCCACAAGCACAAGAAGGAAAAGAAGAAGACGGAAGAGGGAGCCGAGGAGGAGGAGGATGAGGTGTGTTCATTCATTAATTATTTGTTTTATCTCCTTGATCCCATTGAAATTGTTATACATCCGACGTTATCGAAGATGAGTGAGAGACGTAGCTCAACTCCGCCTTGTTGTTTAAAAATTTAGGATAATTTTAATATTAAATTCAATACAATTTAAACAGGAAGACGAGGACGAGCGCCTGAAGGAGATCCTCAAGAACTACAGAGATCGCGCCCTCGAGAGAAGGACCAAGGGAGATGTGAGTGTATCTTCTATTCGATCTTATTGTTAGATGGAATAGTCAGGTGATAAAATCGTCAGAATCCCGGGTATGTTTATGCAAAAAAAACCTCGACAATAGGCAATATTTTCGAAAACCGGGTATATTTTAAAATGCTAGGTACTTGTCCAAGTTGACCGAACCCTCGAAAACCGGGTACGTTTGCGGATTTTAGGTAGTTTTTGACGACCTTATCCTACTCTGTATATGTTCTATTCGCTTGATCACTGACATTGAAAAGTTAGGCAACGAAGTCTTTGCAAGCCGCTTATTCTTCAGAAGTTTTGGTTGTTATCTCTCTTTCTACGCGGCTGATTACTTTTTCGGAGCACATACGACCTGGAATTTTCGTGTTGCAATTGGATTACTTGAAGCGCATGTTTTGTGTACTGCGATTCAACTGAGAAAGCCATTTCAAAATTGGCAAACACAAATCAGTCTCGTAACATTGCCGTTCCAAGAATATCGTATATATCGTTACTATCCTGAACAGTCGATAATAATATTCTAAAATAAATCAAATTAATATACTTGCAGGAGCCGGAGATGGACCCGCAGCTGGCTGCTGCGTACAGGGCCGTGCCGGGAGATAGAAGGGCAGTCTTCGA
>LS537534.1:334812-345993 GCA_900490775.1 Pristionchus maxplancki | reverse complement strand
ATAGACGCTGGCATCAAATACGGAAGAGCGAGGCGTAAGCTGTGAGAGGAGCGAAGACCACGAGTAAGAGGAGAGATCGAGTATAAATTAGAGGTGTCAAGGCGAACATGACCATGAATAGAGTCATATAGGAAGTAGATGTCAGCTAAGGCGCGGCGGTACTCAAGAGTCTCCAGTTGGAAGCATTCGAGGCGCTCGGGATAGGGACGATAAGGCAATTGGGTGCGCCAGAGTATTCGCCTAGTAAACTCTCGCTGAACGGACTCCAGTTTATTTACAAGGCCAATAGCTGTAGGGTTAAATACAATAGTCGAGGATTCAAGAAGGGGTCGCACATAAATTTTGTATGCTTTCACAAGGACATCGGGGGAGGAAGTAAGGAGTGAACGGAGCATAAGGTTGCACATGGATCTAGCTTTGCGCGTTATTTGTTCGATGTGTCGTTCAAAATGCAGATTGCCAGTGAAGAATACACCGAGGTCACGTACTTCTTGTTTTGGCAAGATAGCACAACCATTTAGAACGTATTTCGAACGAGTTTTAAGACGACCAAAGTGTAAAACTGCGCATTTAGGTGCACTTATGGTCATATTCCATTGACGGGTCCAGCATTCTAAATTGTCAATGGCTCTTTGGAGATCAGGACTGTGCTCGGGTACTGTGGCGTAGATCTTAAGATCGTCAGCAAAAATGTTGTAGTTTACAGAAGGAGGAATACATTTACCCAGGTCGTTTATGTAGATAATAAAGAGCAGTGGACCGATGGCTGATCCTTGAGGGACCCCGGAGATAATGGGTGAGGGAGGGGAAAGGTAATCACCAATAAATACGCGTTGTGATCTACCGAGTAGGTAGGATTCTAACCATCTAATTAAGTGGTTCGAGACACCCAGAGAAGATAGTTTATGCAAAAGAAGACGAAGGTCAATAGAGTCAAAAGCTTTCTGGTAATCGAAGAATATGGTGTCAACAGATTTCTTAGAACTTAGCGCCTTTGCATAAAAAGCAGTAGTTTCACAGAGAGACGAAGTGGTGCTTCTGAATTTTCTAAACCCAGCTTGACGTTCGTCAAGAAGTGAGTTGTCATCTAAATAGGTCACTAAATCGTTGATAATAATTTTTTCAAAAATTTTTGATGCCGTTACTGTGAGTGAGATGGGGCGGTGGTTAGAAATTTCAGCATTACCTGCCTTTTTAGGGATGGGTTTAACGTGGGCGACTTTCCATTGGGAAGGGGCAATACCAGAGGTGAGGGGAACGTTAAAGATGATTAAAAGGGGGGCAGCAATAGCAAGCTTGCATTTGGTATAGACTAAATTTGGGATTTTGTCGGGGGAGCCGTTTATTTTAGGCACAAGCTGAGCTATTGCAGTAAGTACTTGCTCAATGGAGATAAACGGAATGTCGAACGATGTAGCAGGGGAGGATGGGAGGGGAAGGGGTGCTATCAAGGGAGGTGTTTGGACCTTAATGAAAAATTTAGAAAATGCAGTTGCCTTATCTTTAGAAGTAAACAGAATGTTAGTTCTTGGAAAAGAAGTTGATATCGATAGCTCCGTCCTTTCAGTTGTCTCGAACCCGGCACGAAACTATTAGTCAGCAGGACGTTTCTTGCATTTGAACGTGCATCAAGTATTTTGTCATTGTTTTGCACTCGAAATGTGAAAGTCACTGAATGAAAAGAAGCCCTAGGCATATTATCGCTAACCGCGAAACAGCATTCATCCTTGTCCTTTCATGCTAATCAGGTATCTTTGCAGCCGCCGAGCATCACAAGCCGGAGTCGGCCGGAGCCGGGAAGAAGGCGCTCACGGGCCCGGGCGGGCCCGGCGGCCTGGTCCGCGTGTACGCGGGCGACGCGACCGCAGCTGCCGCTCCGGTCGCGGGTGCTGCGAAGGAGGGAGAAGCCGCCACGGCCTTCATCCCCTACTGCAACCTGACGCAGGTGCGTGATTTTGGCAAATAATTGTGGGGAAAAAGAAGTAGGAGATCTTGTGTTTCAGAGATGAATTATATTAGGATGGACTTGGTGATTGTAATAAGAACAACTGAAAAATGCGCAATATGTGGTGCTGGAAGCTGTGCGTGTTTCGAGGAGGATTCAGAGTGTTGAAAGTAGGTGAACTTGTGTTCGAGGAGGGGCATTAGTGGAGCAGGGAGTGTGCGATTGCAATTTTGATCTTCCTTCCGGATGTAAAAAATATATCACAATTTTTTACCGACAATTTGGTAATTTTACGGAAAAGTGAAAACAATTTGACGAGAGAAAAGTAGGTGATCTAGTGCTGCGGTGTGGCCACATAATGAAAGGAAGGGGGCGTTTACAATGGGCATCCTTTCCCTTCCTTTATTATAAAAACAGTTAACACATCAATAAATTATATGTCTATGCTAATCTCTGAGAGCGCGCGATGCATGAGTGAATATTACCAATTGGAGAGACACATTCTTACTACAGGCACAGTTCTCGTTCCACGGCCACAAGGACGCCGTCAAGTTCTTCCTGTCGGTGCCGGGTGAATGTGCCGAATTGGAGGACGAGTCGGCGCCGCCCAAGCTGCTGGTGATGAGCGGAGGCGACGGATACATCGACTTCCGAGTTGGTGAGTGGTGTGAAGATTCTAAATTGGGAATGGGGAGGGTGTAGGATAGAATCTAAAGAGCAGGTGGTGTTGTGTTCCAAATTGGCTGTTAATGCCGAAGGTGATCCCAGTTGCCAATGGGATTAGAATTTGTTTGGCAATTCATCCTAACCTCTGGCATGTTGCGACGGAGATTCGAACTAGGTGGTCTGATGCTGCGTGAATACTGGAAAGGGGTTGCTAACAGCAATCGTTGCTCGATCCATTTACATAAGAAAATATCAGGTTGTAGACTGGAGGGATGGGTTAATTAGCGAATCAGTTTCATTTTTGATAAGGTGAGCTTGTGTTTCGAGCTTGCTGTAAATGTCCAGCACTATGTGGTTAGGTGATATTAGTAGCTCTTCGAATGAAATCAAAAACACCTATCTAGCGCCTATGGAACTGTAATCACGCACTGCCTTTATTCCCTCCTGAGTTGATGAATTATCCTCCGAGGAATGGTCCGACTCTCTCATTTCACTGCGCTCTCTCGTCGGTCTGAGAAGCGAGAGAGCATTGCGAAACGAGAGAGTCCGACCATTCCTCTATCCTCCCCTCTTCAGGCGAGGAAGACGACGCCGCGCTCGCGTCTGAATCCACGACGTCAGTCAAGTCGTCGAAGACGCCCTCGACGAGGGACATGTCCCACCTCATCATCTGGGAGATGGACGCCGATCGATAACTGACTACCGTAATCCCCGGCTGTCGATACAGTACCCCTACAGTACCCACAGTGCCCTCCCCTATCAAAGATCTCTCCTACTGACCTACCGTATGTATGCTTTACAGTAATCTGTTTTTTTTCGTTGCTTCATGATGTATAAGGATTCTGTGTGAATATATTTGTAATCTAGGCTGTATGTATATCCCGTTCTGCTACTCTCTGCGTTTGATTGACCCGCATTTTCACTTGAAGCTTTTGGTCTCGCAATTTTTCCATTGTTTCCCCCCATTTTTCCTCATAGCTGATCATAGTATGTACCGAGCTTTGTCTCCCTCCAATTATTTTGCATGCTAAAGCCCCAGATTATCGATCCGTTGACAGATATACCGTATTATTATTTTCGTTGTAAGACCGACCGCGCCACAATCTAGCCTCCGCCCCTTTCCAGTCAGCTTGAAACCAGTTACATCCCAACCCTCGCAGATCTAGTCGTTTTCACGTTTTTGGGCCCCCACTTAGTTAGACAATCGATTAGTTTACTCTTCGTCTTCGGTCATTTATGTT
Organism: Pristionchus maxplancki; assembly: GCA_900490775.1. Taxonomy (NCBI): domain Eukaryota; kingdom Metazoa; phylum Nematoda; class Chromadorea; order Rhabditida; family Neodiplogasteridae; genus Pristionchus; species Pristionchus maxplancki. The sequence goes on along the minus strand of LS537534.1, from coordinate 342,141 downwards.
CCCTCCTCTGAAGCCGTGCAATTCCATCAATAATTCGTTCCAGTCCTCCCTGATTCTATTCGTTTGTACCGCGTTGTGAGACAATGTATTGATTACTGTAAACACATGGTTCGCTAATCGATTATCGATTAGTTTGTGATCGCCGTTCGTTCTTTGCTTCGCATGCTCTCTCCCCAACTGTACCCATTACAAGTAAGCTACGCATCCCCACTATCTCCCACCACCTTTTACCCTGCTTTCCTCTGAAGTTTCCTCGTAACGAGTTTAAGAAGATCACAGTTTAATGTCTGATAAAAACGTTTTAAAATCAGTTTGCAATAGTACCCCAAGAGTTCCGAGGGCTCTGAACGGTATCTTTGGAGTAGTACGGTAGATCAGTGCGTGATTATCGATTGGTAGATCATGTCCGTGGCCGCGCGCGTCGAGCACATCCGCAAGTCGATGCAGTTTGTGATCAAACTCGGTGGTGAGTACGGTAGTCGTAGGGTACTGTAGTCACAGTTGCTGTAATCAGGCTCGATCCCGGACGCGCACCTCACCTACAAGCCGGTGCCCGGCAACGATAAGGTACGGTAGAAGTGGGTTACGGTAAGCCATTTATCGATTAGGTGCTCGACTTTTATCACACGTTCGTGCCCAAGGAGGCGGGCGGCAAGGGACTGGCGAAGGTGCTCGTCGAGGTTTGTAGTTTGGTCTTTGGACTTTGTAGTTTAATCTTTGAAGGCGGGCTTCAAGTACGCGGGAGACGAGGTTCTCAAGGTGCGTCCGACCTGCTCGTACATTGCCAAGTGAGTGCTATGAATAGCGTGATTGAGCTGGCTCTCTCATCAAGGGGGTATAGCTCAGTGGTAGAGCGCTCGCTTAGCATGCGAGAGGGCTGGGGTTCAATTCCCCATACCTCCAGAAATCTTTTGCTCCTTCATGAATGATTTATTTACGCGTTGCAGATTCGTTGAGAAGGGCGCGACGCCTGAGCAGATCAAAGTCGTTGAGGACCAATTCAAGCCCAAGATGTGATCACTCCCCTCTTTCGTGATATAAATGAAATGCCTGTAGTATATCTGTAGTTACCTGTGAGTAGTAAACCGGTTGTCATCAGAGCTTTGCAAACGTAAATAAATAATTTATGAAGGAGCAAAAGAGTTCTGGAGATGTGGCTCTAATATTGTCTTTGAGAAGAGAAATCAGCAGTATTTTCCGACAGCAATAGTTCCCAGTTACAGGTGACTAGCAAATCAGTAGCCGGAAGAACTTGGCAAGCGTGAATAATCAATTTGTGAACCAGCAAAAGGTTTCTGGAGGTATGGGGAATTGAACCCCAGCCCTCTCGCATGCTAAGCGAGCGCTCTACCACTGAGCTATACCCCCGTGACGAGAACGTCTTCTCTGTTACGCAATGCATAGTGAGAGAAAGAGAGGGCGTGCGTGCAAAGAGCCGCCGTGAGATCAAGAGACGGATTGTCCGTTGTTTCAACCAAGAGAGAGTAGGGATTACCTCTGTCCAGCAGGAATCAAATGCGACTTTCGAAGAGTTACGAGCTCGAAGACTAATGCGGATTTATTCTCACAAAGAAGGGGAAGGGCAAGCACCAAGAATTCGGGAACAAAGACAACACTGAGTTTGGGGAATGGGAAGTTTTCGAAATAGCGTTTTCTCTCCGTTTCGCTAACTATCTCACAGGTCAATAGTGTGTGAAATGGAGAGACGACGAAATCTGGAGGGGACAACTCGCTAGAGTCGGGCAAATGCTGGGGCGCTGAGAGGAAATGGGGTAAAGCACGGAGGGAGAGAGACCCGGGATACGGTAGGAGCAATATTAGGGGTACTGTAGAGGAGGATTACGGTAGGGACACGGAGGGGTTACGGTGGTGGCTTCTTCTTTCCTTGAGTACGGTAAAGAGGCGGTCGGTGAGGATGTGGGAGTCGTCCTCGTCGATCGATTTCATCTCGTCCAGGAAGGCGATCATCCAGTCCTGAGCGGAAGATTGGGGTACGGTAATCGATTATCGATTCGTGTTACGGCAGGATTTCACTACCCGATTATCGATCTCACCTCCTCGCTCGCTGCCGGATTCTCATGCTCATACTCGTTGAGGAAGCGTTGAACCCGTCGGACCATGTCCCCAGCCTTGAGGACCAGGTCGAACCCCAGAGGACGGCGCTCGGGTTCGTCAGCGACGGTTGGTGCAGGGGGAGATGCCTGGGGCGATGTGGGTTACGGTAGTCCGGTGGGTCAGATCGCTCACCAGCTTCTTGGCTGCGGCCGCTGCCATCTTTGCCTTGAGAATAGCCTCGATCTTGAGCTGCGCGGCCTCGCGTTGCTGCAGTGGGCTACTGTAGGCCGGGGCATACTGTATCTAGGTTACGGTAGGTCAGGGTTACGGTGGGTTAGAGGGTACTGTAGGTGTAGGTAGAAGCCCAAAGCTACCGTACCTTCTGCACGGCCGCGTCGGCGGCGGCCTCGGCCGGGACAGGATCGCGCCCCAGCGGCCACGCATTGGCCACGGGGCTACCGTAATCCGCGCTGTCGTCAATGTCGGGCATCTGTAGTGGGAAAAGCGACTAGAGTGAGGAGGACTCTCTCGTTTTCGCGTGCTCTCTCGCCTCTCGGTCTATTCACTCACTTTTGGTTCCTTCTTCGGTAGTGAATACGCAGTGGCCAGGGCCAGGCAGCAGAGGAGAAACGCCTTCTGCATCTTTTTAGGCTGAAATTAAAGTTGACGACTCGGGAAACTAGTAAAACATGCGCGCGTATGTGAAAATGATCACAACATCTTCAAAGCGGATAGATGTATTGGTCATTAGGTCGTATTCACACGACCCGCCTCTCAGTGAGTGCGCAGATATGAAATGTGGAGCAATGTTCGCATCTCTCCATTTCACATCATCTATCATCAGTCAGAGACGCGAGAAAAAATATGGAGAATCTGAAGCCAGAAATGTTTATGGTTTGGTGCAAGAGAGCTGAAAAGCGAGAGAAACGCACGCGCTTGTTCGTTAGTCATGGCATTTTCATTGCGTTAGTCATTTTCCCGGAGGAATGTCGGGAAAAGGAAGGAATGAGTGGCACTTTGGAGTGGACTTGGGAACAGACGATAGGCCATGGGTTAGGTGGAATTGGAGGATTAGTCATCAATCAGGCAATAGAGAAATCAGGCAAAATGTGAGAATCGTTGCTTGAATTCTCAACCATTCTGACAAAAAACGCGAACTAACGGCTATGATAAAGGGGAGGAATCGAAAGGTGACAACAGAGTGTCAAGTGTTGACGTTTTGCATGAGTCGTGAGGGGGAAAGTGCAAGAATGTAGACAAAAAGTGGGGCTGGAGGTTAAGAATGTGCCCCTAAAGGGTCTAGAGATTAGGTAAAGTCGAGACTAGGTTACGATTTTCAAGGAATGTCGGGAAATTAGGGATGAATGAGTGGCACTTTGGCACTTGCGAGTGGACTTCAGAAGAGACGGGGAGTGTACGATGGAACTCAAGGACTAATCATCAGTAGAGACAGGAAGAGTTCAGTAGATTGTAAAATCAGGAGAATCGTTGGTTTAATTATCTGAACACTGTGAGAGTTAGGAGCCAAAACGTAGGACTGGAGGTTAAGGCAAGATTAACCTTCTAGGTCAACATGCGAAGGAATGCAGACAAAAAGCAGGGCCAGAGGTTAGAAAGGAGTTTTGTCGAGACTAAGTTATCTGAGATGTTTATTGATCATATTAGTGCAGTGAGGGACAGGGGTATGATGACTACGTCCATTCTGCAGCAAGATGGGTCAAAAAGAAGACTGGAAAAGGTTCTTGGGTAGATAAGTTACGGTAGATCAGTTACGATAGATCAATATGGGTAGATCACAGCCCTCAATAGGAGGAAGAAGGAAAACGGGCGAGAAAGAAGCGAGACAACTCTTGAGAAAGGGAAAAGTCACCTGCAAGGTCAGGAAGAGAAGAAATGAATGCGATCAGTAGGTGAAAGCGGGACTCTCTCGAATCCGTGTGCTCTCTAGCATGCTCTGACCGGTGAGAGAGCAGGCAAAACGAGAGGGTAAGACACTGGGGAAAGCGCTCTCCTCAAATCACGTGCTATCTCGCCTGCTCTGACTGGTGAGAGAGCAGGCAAAGTGGAGAGACTGACACCGGAGAAAGCGCACTCCTCAAATCACGTGATATCTCGCCTACTCTGACTGGTGAGAGAGCGGGTGAAAGTTAGAGGTTCACTCGAGAGTGAAAACAAGAAGCTGGAGGGGTGGAACAGATTGATGAGAGATTGATGACCAGCTGATCAACAGGGGTATAATTAGAAGAGGGAGGAGGAGGAGGGAGGAATGGTCTGACTCTCTCATTTCGTAATGCTCTCTCGTCGGTCAGAGAAGCGAGAGAGCACGAGAGAGTGAGAGAGACAGACGATTGCTCGGAGGAGGGGTCACTGATTCATATCTCTGATTTGTAAAGTGGCTAGCACGTCAGAATAATCAAATACGGGTCAGTTGATTGGACTTTTCCTGCCGTAGTGTGCTTTGGTCGAAGAAGTACGGGAATATTGGGTTCAAAAAGACATGAGTCGAGAGTGAAAACGAGAAGAGATGCTAGAGGTGGAACAGATTGATGAGAGATGATCAACAGAGGGTATAATTAGAAGAGGGAGGAGTCACTGATTCATTGATTTGATTTATGGAGTTATTTAGATAGTGTTTCAGGAGAATCAGACTGAAAAATTGATTGGATTCGTCCTACCGTAGTGTGCTTTGGTCGAAGAAGTACGGGAATATTGGGTTCAAAAAGACATGAGTCGAGAGTGAAAACGAGAAGAGATGCTAGAGGTGGAACAGATTGATGAGAGATGATCATGTGAACAATAGGAGTATAATTAGAAGAAGGTGAAGGGGAACTTTGATTGATGAGATGCTAATGATTCGGAACAGTGCGCCCTTTTCTACAATGAGAAAGTAGTGATCTTCGAAGAAGGTTTGACAGAAGTGGAATGGGGGGGGGGCGTATCATTTTAAAACTCGTCATTTTAGAACTCTTGTTATTTCGATCTCAGGACGTGTTTTAGTTCAAAATCGACCAGCTCTAAATGATACACCTCCGGTGGAATGAACGAGCTTTGTGATTCATTTCCTGGATAGGGTTCTATTGTGAAAGGCAGAAGAAGGACCATTGGGTTAGGAATCGGATGGGAATGTGCATTTGCAACTGCATTCGAACAGTAGAGAGCCGCAAAAAGGCAAATGCATTCTGCAAACGTGCAGATTTGTTACGGCATTGCAGAGAATTGAGGGGTGGATGATCATGAAGTTGACCAGTAGAGCTCGAAATACGAGTCACCGTCTCCTCATTTCGTACACTCTCTCGTCAGTCGACGGGCGAGAGAGAGTGTGGAGAATGAAGAGACGGCGGCTCGTATTTCGAGCTCTATTGACCAGTCAGGGGAATGCGCAAAAGTCGAGTGAACTTTGGGATTTGACCGAGGCTGACTCTTCATTCTACGTGAAATCTTGCCCGTCAAAGAACCTGGAAGGTCGAGTTCTTGCTGCGATGGGAGGGGAAGGCAATGTAAGATGGCCTGCCGTCTCACCGACGAGAGAGCATTGGAAAATGAGAGAGCCATCCACCTTGCTCAGGTAAGTTAGCATACTCAATCGCATCAATAGGAAGGTCAGAGCAGGGTTCATGGGGTTGGGATACCATTACGAGAGGAGGCTATGCTCTCTCGTCGGTCAGAGAAGCGAGAGAGTACGGGAAAGTGAGAGAGCTAGACCATTCCTCGACAGGAGTAATGGTCTTGCTATCTCCAATTGCGTACTCAATCGCTCTAAATGATTGGTTAGGAACGATTCGCAATGGAGGGAATCTGAACATTCCTCAAAGTTCGTGAAAGTAATGGGGCGAGCGATAGCATTCTTGGAATGATTTGATGATCTGACTGGCTGAGTTAGATCAGGCAACAAGTAGAGAGATAGAGCATTTTCAGGATTTTTTTAAAGGCGGAAATACAAAATAGCAAGGCTAGATTAGGCAAATGTGGGAGCGAAGTGTGGTGAATTGAACGACCGAGAGGGAATTCCTCTGTTTATGCTACAGCGGGGAGCGACTTTCAGAGGCCAACATTCGAAATTCAAATTTGAATTCGATAAAAGGGAGACGCTAGAGTAGAGATAGAGTACGATTGAAGATGACAATAAAACGTGGATTCCGCAGAATGAGGGGGATAAAAATAGATGGATTGAGAGACTTTGGGAGACTTTGTAAGTTTGGAAATAGGGCATCTGGGAAACTCGATAGGCTGCTACTCCAAACAAATGTGGTCTCAGCCTCTCCATTTCACATGCTCTCTCGCCTTTCTGAGAGGTGAGATAGTGTGTGAAATGGAGATACGGGAATATTTCTTCAAACAAAAGAGGCTTCTAAAGAGAAGTTTCGATGATCATGAGCATCGTGTGGAATTGTGTGAGTTTTCAGTTTCTGTTCGATTTCACAAAGTTAGACAGCGCAGAACTTCGAAAAGAGTGCTGAGATGATAAGAAGTGAATATTTCTAGAGGGAAACCCCGGACAAATACCGTAGTGCTGGAAAAGTAGAGCTGAGTTCACAGAGAACGCCTCAAGCGCAGTGTTCGTTGTTATCATCATGTGGTTCCGCTTCGTATCGCTTCTTTTGTGCCTCTCACTCTGATCTCCGTTGTCCCCTTTCCCTCCATTCCTTCCCCCTTCACTTCCTCTTGCATAGTTTACAGCTGCTTGAGAGTCGAATAAACTGAGTAGGGAGAAAACAGATGTGAAACTAGGGGGCGGATGGGCTTTGTTCTATTTTTGAAATGTTTGAATGAATTTAATTTTTTTTGAAAACGATGCAAAACAATGCCAGAAAAGACTAAAATTTATATTTACGGTTCCGGTAGTAGCTGATTTATTTTTGGAAAGTTTATTTAACAATTATTGAATTATTTAAAGTAAAAATAAATTAATTAAAAATTAAAATCAATTCGATCGAAAAAATTTAAGACGCCTGGGCTCCCGCACGGAAAAGCCGGAATCGCCAAAATGCTTCGTTTCGGCGTCTCTCTACCGTAATGCATGGGCACACGTCATAGTGGGCGGAGTCTGGGAGGGCTCGACTCGCTCCGATCGCCGCATCGCGTCACCCGGGAAGCGTCGCGGGCATGGTCGGAGCCGCGACGCGATCTGTCGCCTGTGCGTTGCGTGTTTCCGCGCGAATATTAAAAGTTCAAAGCGTAGTGCTGCGAGTAGGTGGGTGCACGACCATTGACTCTGCTGGCCTAGTCTCCATGTTTTGCCGCGGTCACCCGTCGCGCCGGCGATCGATTCGCACA